>JAODAL010001701.1:0-219523 GCA_025379985.1 Phyllomedusa bahiana | reverse complement strand
AGAGAAAGGAGGAGGTTGTTGGAAAACCCCTAGGGGAAACTTGTGCCACAAGCGGGTTTTTATAAAATCCTCCATCCCCTTTTAACAAAGAAAAAAATCAGAGCACCCCCAATATATTTGGTACATAGTTTGTAAAGGGTGAAAAAAAAGGACAGAAGTCCACCCAGTTCCCCTTATCGGGGGGGATCCAGGGGAAAAGAACCCAAAAAAAATTCCCTTCCCCGCCTCCCAATCTGGCAATAAAATAAAACCCCTGGTTCACCCGGACCCCTTTTCCGGGAATCCCAGGTCATAAAAATTTTTCCCTTATTTTTACATTTGGGGAAAATGTCTCCAGCCCTTTTTGGGGGAATTTCCTGGTCACTATAACTTGTTCTTTTATTACATCTGGGAAATTTTATCCAAAACCCTTCTCCAGAACCCGGGTTTAACTATTTTTTAATTTTTATTATTTTTTAACTCTAGAAAATGCCCAAAAACCTTCTCCGAATGGGGGCCCACTATATTTTTATATTTTTAACTTTTAAAAAGTGTTTCCGGGCCCCTTCTCCAAATCCGGTAAACTATAAATTTTGTTTATTGTTACATTTTGAAATTTTATCCCCCCCCTTTCCCCAAAGAATCAGGGGCACAAAAAAACTTGTTTTTATTATTTCATCTAGAAATGTATCCGACCCTTCCCAAAAATTTCCCGGTTTAACTGTAACTTGTTTCATTATTAATTTTAAAAATGTATCCGGACCCTTCCCCAGAAATCCTGGTCACTAAAACTTGTTTATTATTACATTTTAGAAAGTTTCCAGATCCTTCCCCAAAACCCTTTTGGGTCATTTATAACTTGTTTATTTTAAATTAAACATCTAAAAAGTACCCCGGGGCCCTTCTAAGAAACCCCTGGCCCACCATATTCCTGTTATATTATTACATCTAGAAATGTACCCAGCCCCTTCTCCAAAATTTCCCTGGTCACTATTAACTTTTTCCCTATTTTTAAAACTAAAAAATTTCCCCAAAAACCCTTCTCCAGAACCCTTTTGGGCCCCTAAAATTGTTTTTTTTTAAACTTTAAAAAAGGGAAACCAGCCCTTTTCTCCAAAAACCCGGGTCACTTTTAACTTTTTTAAAATTTTTAAACATTAAAAAGGGGTTTTCCAAAAACCCTTCCCCCAGAATCCTGGTCCTAAAAGTGTTCTATTATTACATCTAGAAATGTATCCAGCCCCTTCTCAAAATTTCCCAGCCCACTAAAAGGGTTGTTCACAGGGTTTTTTTGGATCCGTTTTGGAGGGTTTTTTACGGACCCGGGTTTTTTTACCTGCGAAAAAGGGGGATGAAAAAACTGCATCCAAAAAGGGGGACCCAAAAACGCTACAGTGCCCTTTTTTGGAGTTAATTGGGGGGGTTTTTCCCGGACCCTTTTTTTTTTAAATTGCTTTTTTTAAATCAACCTATCAAACTGAAATTTTTAAATATAAAAATAAGTTTAAATTGCCCAAGGGAAAAAAATTTTTTTAAACCTAGGGTCGTCAGCTGAAATTTACCCCCATGTTTTTAAAACCCGCCCTCCCCTTTTTTTTTTTTTTAAATCAACCCTAGTTTTTCCAAACCCCCCCCTTTGTAAATTAATTAAAAAACCCAATAAATGAAAAAAAACTAAAATTTAATTTTTAAAAACTAAATATTTTAAATTTTAAATATTATTTACTAAATTACATTTTTATTTTATTTAAAATTTTTTATATATATTTTTTATTTTGTCCCATATATATAAATGTACTTTTAAATTTTCTATTTTCCCACATTTAAAATTATTTATTTTCTTTTAAATTTTTTGTATAAAATTTTATATATAAAATTATAATTTATAAAATAAATATATTTTTATATATTCCACACTTTTTAATACATTTAAATTATATAAAATATTTATAAAATATATTTATTTTTATATATATTTTAAAATATATATTTTTTACATCATTTAAAAAATAAATAAAACCCAAAAACCCAAAAATTTTTAAAAATTTTTTTTTTAAATTTTAAAAAATTACAATGCGTTTTACAGATCCCGTTTTTGGAAAGGGAAAAGGTTTCAAAACGCCCCCCCAAATGTATGCTGCGTTTTGCATCCGCTTTGGGGGTTTCCCAAAAAAGCGCACTCCATTTTTTTCCTTGGGGTTTCTTTTGTTTAAAAAACGCAAAGAAAAAATTTGGAAGGGTCAATTCTTAAAACGGATCGAAAAAACGCATCGGCAAAAATGGGGGTTAAAACAGCGATGCGCTTTTCCCTTGAAAGCAATTTTAATAACACTGCCCAATTTGTCAGCCCTTTTTTTACGGACCCTTTAAAAAGGAATCAAAAAAACTTTCGGGGAAAACAAGCCCAAAACTTTGTTTATTTTACATCTAAAAAAAGGGGGGACCCCAAGAATTTTCTCCAGAATCCTGGTCCTAAAACGTGTTATATTATTACATTTTAGAAATGTACCCGCCCCTTCTCCAAAACCCGGGGTCATTTAAAACCCTTGTTTATTATTACTCTAGAAATGTCTCCGGGAACCTTCCCCCAAAAACCCCAAATTTACTTTAACTTTTTCTATTTTTACATCTAAAAAATGTCTCCAGCCCCTTTCCCCCCCGAATCCCGGGTTTAAATTATAACGGGGTTAAAATTATTACATTAAAAAAATGAATCCAAACCCTTTTTGAACTTTTTAAAGTAAAATTCCCCCATGACAAGTTCCTTCGGGAGAGAGTTCCAACGTCCCCACTGCTCTTACAGTAAAAAACCCCCTTTTCTATGTTTATGTAAAAACCCTTCTCCCCTTGGTTAAGGAGCCCCTTGTTCTAGATACAGTCCGGGTTTAAAAATTAATTTTGGGGAGGATTCTATATTGACCTTTAAATTTTTTTAAAAACATAATTTTTATGTCCTCCAAAAGCCTTTCTTTTCTCAAAACTAATAACCCAAATTTGGTTTAAAATTTCTTTCTGGGTATTTTTTGTCCCCCCAGTCCTTTTTTTTTTTTTTTGTTGCCCCCCCTTTTGTACCTGTTCAAGCCCCTTACAAGGGTTTTTCCTTTTTGAAAGGGGGCCCAAAAAATGTAAAAATTTTTCCATGTGTGGTCAAACCCAAAGTGACTTGTAAAAATGGGAGAAAAATTTTTCCCCTTTTCTTGTGCTTCTATCCCACCTTTTAATGCACCCCAGGGATCCTTTTTGGGCCTTGGAAAGTGTTTTGTTGACACTGGCTCCCCTAAAATTTAAATTTTTTACTTTCCACCAGGATTCCCAAGTCCTTCCCCCATGTCATTTTTTACTCAGAATTCTGACATTTAACAAATCATCGAATGGATGTTTCCCCCTATAAATTTTGCGATGGACCCTTTGGGTGAAAAATGGTTTCCAAAATCTTATTTTATTCAGTGAAGTGATGTTGATGGGGAAGAAGAGGAGCCACAGACAGAACGCAGTCCCCAACCAATTCCAATAAGGGTGGGGTTTTTTTTTTTTTCTTTTTATTATAAAACCCCCCTGGAAAAAGGGCCCCGAAGAAAAGGGATTCAAATATGTTTGGGTTCACTATTTTAAAAAAATTTGGTGGACATTCTCCATCCATTCCCTAAAACACATTTGGGAAATCCCATTTTAAAAGTTACACTCCCAACCCCTTTTTTGGGTGTTTTACTGCACTACTGGCTAGTTGCCATTATAAGTTTATCCTTATCTCTCTAACGTGGACTTTCATGAAGCTTCTTACTTAATATTTCTGCAACGTCATTAGAGTTGGCAGTCAGCCCGTCGCCATCATAACTTTATCAAGATGTAAAACGCCATTTTATAGAGTCCTGTCAGGTTTATATACACCGAGACCTGGTCAGAGATATTAATATACATTTATGGCGCCCTTAGAAATTAAATCACAGAATACCTTCAATAAAGTCTCAAAAAACCCATAAACATGAGCTTCCTCCTCATTACCTTTACCTACATGATTAACCCTTTCCCACCCAGTACTATAAAATATGTGCCTCTAAGTGAGTATGGAGCGGGCTCACTTGCTGAGCCTGCCCCAAATGTGGCGAGTGTCGGCTGTTAAATATGAAGGGGAACCTTCAATGTTACTGCTCTCATAACTTCCTGCATGAAAAATCGTGCTTACAATCAGCCATGTTAAAGGGGTTATCTGGGAGTTTAAAGATTTCATAGAACACTATAAACAGCATTTATATTAAAAAAGTAAAGATATTCCACCACCTTCATGTGTTTCTTTTCTTGTCTTTTGCCTCCTTATTCATCTATCATAAGATCAGTGAAACTTCCTGGTTATGGGAGTGTCAGTAGTACTCCAGCAGCTATTTCCTACAAGTCCCAGAATCCCTTACAGTTACAATCTAGGACTTCTCTGCACCCGCCCCCTAATAATTCTAGCACTGTTTATTATCATTCTCAGACGTGTACACCTCATGCCCCTGCATCTCTGCTCCAGTTCACTCCCTAGTTGCGTGCAGCAGGTTGTGTGTAGCACAGTCACCAATCAGTTTGTAACATGGTAAAAAGACATTCTTTCCTTATCCTATGATATATGTAATACATGTACAAATATATTTAATTTGGTTTATATATTTCTATGTATGTGCTGTACATCGCCAACAGCACGTACACAGCTATGCTATCATTGTAACTCTGATTGCTGTGGAAAATCTGCCATCTCCCATCTTTCCTCTACTCTGAATATCCTATCTAGCACCCAAGAAAGGTGAGTGACGTCACATCCCCCACATCAGTCAGTCTCTGATCATAGGACAGCTGTATGCCTGCTGTAGAGGATGTGGCATCCTCCCTGCACCCAGTGATGTCAGGGCAGCGTCTCATAATGCTTTGTTGTGGCACCACTATTATATAAAGAGCAGCAGGCAGACTTTTTTCTGACTGCAGCTGGATAATCTCAGAGGTCGTAATGCACAGTCAGCCAAACAATACAAGTCTTCTAACCATCTATCAGAAGAGGTAAAAACAGTGCACAGTAATGAAGGCAGCTAGACTCTAGCAGTGATGAGTCACTATGCACTCACAGTTATCACTGTGTGTGTATATCACCACCCCCACAGCAGCTCTGTACTGAATAATTACATTCCTGATGAGCCGCTGTATGCAGCCAGCTCTTCTCAGGTCACACCCACTACAGGGGAGTGTTCCTGAGCTGAGCCTAACTTCAAAGTACATCCACTGAGTGATGAAAAAACATCCATTTAGGCCATGTGATCAATGAATGTCACATGGTATGTAGGAAGAAGGGGAATAAAGGTTTTACAAAGCAGAACAGGTACATAATTTCTCATGAGTATCAGTTACAAAATATAATTGTGAGCTCTGTAACAAATAAAAAAACAGTCCCAGAGAAGCCGTATAACATAGCTTTATAAAGTACATGAAATAGGACCACTGCGGCTCAGAAGAGACCGTGGCTCTGTCAATGCCTAAGTGCAGTGTGAACCAGGCCTTAAAGGGGTTGTCTCACTACATTGATTCATCTCACCTCAGTCCCGTTTTCTTGGTTTCAGTTTGAATTCAGGGGCGTGTTTACTGGCTACCACTAGGCTGCACTAGAAGTGAGGTCTGTAGCTATAGCAACCAGTGCTGGCAGCCTATCATAAGAGATCGAACAGGTCTGTAGCTATAGCAACCAGTGCTGGCAGCCTATCAGGAGAGATCAAACAGGTCTGTAGCTATAGCAACCAGTGCTGGCAGCCTATCAGGAGAGATCAAACAGGTCTGTAGCTATAGCGATCAGTGCTGGCAGCCTAACAGGAGAGATCGAACAGGTCTGTAGCTATAGTGACCTATGGAGCCTATACAAGAGGGGATATCTAGGAATAGGTAGGACACTGTTAATGGACACATATTGTAAAGTGACTTGTTTTTGCAAGATCTTTAAGGCAGTGTTCACACGGCTTATTGCCGACATAATTGCGGGGACGTGCAGCTGGAGCAGGGCGGGGGGCTGGCATCTCGCCGGCCCCATAGACAGTCATTATTCACGGCGTGTACACGCTGTAAATAATGTGCATGTCACTTTCTCCCCCCACGGCGGATTCGCCGAGCGGGGAGAAGAGACGGAATCCATAGTTCTCTATGAGAACTGTGGATTACCGTAATGACTGGGACTGATTTCAGCCGTATTGGAGCGCAAATCCGTCCCAGAATAAGCCGTGTGAACGAGGCCTAACACTAAAAGCAGCAATCCTTGTAGTGAGACAACCCCTTTAAGGAAGCATCTGGTGGCAGATCCCCCGCACATGCGCAGTGCTCACCTCTGAGCAGCAGCTCTCTGCGGGGCTCGGTGCTCGGGTAGTGCGGGTTGCTCTTCGGGATGACAGTTCTCAGTATGACAGCGCCGTGCCCGCTCTCCTCATACCCCCTGATCCGAGCAAGCACCTCCTCATCTCCTTCCGGGCAGCTCAGCCCCGATACCAGCGTCCGTACAGCAGCTTCTTCCCACCCCCGCTCCACACAGGAGCCGCACAGCCTCTTATTCAGCACCTGCGGCTTCTCCACCCACACCGCCACCGCGGCCCAGAAGCCATCCGGCAACACAGAGCCGGGATCCCGCACACATATACGTCCCAACTCCGGCATCTCCTAGCTACAACATGTGTACATGCGGCGCCGAGTAATGACGTCACCAACCCGGTTGTCAAAACTGGTCTCGTAACGGCGGCCATTTTTGTTAGGACTGCCGCCTATTCTTTTACTATTCTAGTGGTCTTCACAAAAATGGCGGCTATCCCTGTTTCTCAGTGCGGCCCATCTTTAGACAGTAATTCTTCCCCTAAGCAGCGGGATTTCTATGCACCCATATCAGGCGCATATTTATGAGATAACAGTGAAGGCGGCCATATTGCTTACTGGCAACTCTTTGAGATTGCGGAACACATTGATAGACATATGCAAACCTTAGCAGCGGCCATTTTGGTCAAGGGCATATCGTTTATTTCCAACTATATGATCTGCATTATTGCAGATATCATCCCGTAACTTGGATTTTGATTTTTGCACTTCGCCTGATTCGTGTTCATTGTGCTTACATAGCACTGTACAGGTTTTCACAGAACTGGGGATCTAAGCTCAAGATTGTTGCCCGAAACAAATATGGCGGAAGCGACTTCCTTTTGATACACTGCTCACTGGAGGTTTAATTCTTTTTTATGTAACTAGCTCCAGTTTCTGGTTGACACCTTTGGAATCTGTGATCTGTGCAATCTGGGAGGTCATTGCTATAACTGAGGTGAGCTTGACATAACTGCAGGGATATCATTGAGCTATGCTGTGTGTATCTGTGACTGAACTACAAGTCCCATCAGGTGAAATTTATGGAGTGTGACACAGCGAGCTCACAGCGGCAGAAGAATCAGCTGTTGCAAAGGAAAATTGGAGTAGTTGTCCATGGCTTAGAAATAGAGGTGGAACCTGACAACTGCACCGCTTTTGCTTTGCACCAGTTGTTGGAGAATAGCGGGGTAGCACACTGTTTCCTAAAAGGGCTGTCTCACCATGCTGTTTCACAGAGCCACAGGCAGCTTCATACTTTCACTTCCTGGTTAGGATGTGGGTGGTTCTATAACAGGGGTTGGCATATCCTCTCTGCTGCTCATAACTGATCTTGTTACAGTGACATGAGTGTAGGAGGTTTATAATCTTTAGTACACAAGGCTACAGAGCTCTAAAGTATTAAAGCTTGTCAGTAAGTAATGCAAGATAAGGGATACAGCAGGAAGTGACATAACTAGCCCGGCCATTGCTGCAGACTGTAAGAGCAGAGGGAAGTGGCGGGTATCTAGGGAAGCCTGTGTGCAATAGCAGGAGATACTATCTGCTCCCAACTCTGAAGAGAAGCAAAATCACAACAACAATGTACCATATGTACTCGAGTATAAGCCGACCCCAATATAAGCCGAGGCACCTACTTTTGCCACAAAAAACTGGTAAAACTTATTGATTCAAGTATAAGCCTAGGGTGGGAAATGCAGCAGCTACTGGTAGATTTAAAAAATAAATATGGATACCAATAACATTACATAGGCAGGTATAAGCAGTTTAATGTCCCCCATAGACAGGTAAATGTCCTCCATAAGCAGGTATATGCCCCCATAGGCAGTTATAGGCAGGTAAGTATATGTCCTCATAGGCAGGTTATCAGGGCTGTGGAGTCAGGGTCGGTACTTATTTTGCAGGAGTCGGAGTCGTCATAAAAGGGACCGACTCCGACTCACTAAATATATAATAAGTTGGTCCAGTTAGTTCAATGCAAAGACCAAGAGGAATTGGGTCCGGACGGTGCTGCTGCTCCCATATCTTCAGCCTCATCACATGAGGAGTGTAATTGATGACATGGAGCAGGCAAAGCGGGAAAAGATTCCGCTCCCGGGCAAACAAACAAATTTCAGCAAAATTTTTCACCTGTTTTCAAAGAAGTAGAAGAGTTCAACCATTCATCAAAACTGACTGTGGCTGAGGCAATTCCTTTATACCCTGACATTGTTAGATTTGTTGCCTCTGTGGTCACCGTTTTGCTCCCCACCCAAGTTAGTGTAGAGAGGCTGTTCTCTAGCCTGGAAATAATGAGATCAGATGTGAGGTCATGTATGCAGGATCTGATGGAGGCAATACTATTTCTCAGAACAAATTCAGAGACTCCACAAATGTTCCTGCAGTGTTTTGCATATTTACAATTTTTAGTGTTCTAAAGTCATATCCAATAAATATATTTTACACTGACAAGCAAAATGGTAACATTGATTTGAAATTGTGACTTTCAGGCTCCATATCTCACCATCCACTACAGCTTTGTACATGAGGCTACTGTAATTTTATATACATCTTACATATATTATACATAAATGTGGCCTGTAAGTATTTAGCATCTGCTTAGTTCTGCAGATTCTTTCCTGTAACTGCATTGTTACTGTTTTTTTCCTAAAAATCAAAATGTTAATTTTTATTATTTTGTTAGTATTTGGGAAATCCACCTTTTGGTTTTCAGCTCTGCCTGAATCCTTCTGGGCTCTGAATCAGATTCAAGCATGTCTTGACCAAAATCTGATACCAGGTCTCTTACACACGTTCCCAAAGTTGGTGCAGACTGGACTTGGATACAAATACAGCTTTTTCTTCAACTCTACCCACAAGTGTTCAAAAGATCAAAACATTGTTACCCTTTTGCTTGTCAGTGTCTGTTCCACCTAAATAGCTTGATTATTGTATCATAAGGTAATAAACAGCCTGGTGTTACCACTTTACTACAGTAAAGTTATCACTCGTGTAAGAGGGAGTCGGAGTCGAAGGTTTGGGAAATTTGAGGAGTCGGGGCTTTGGCTTGCCGACTCCACAGCCCTGCAGGTTATTGGCGGGTATATGTCCCCCCCCCCATATACAGGTTATAGGCAGGTATATGTCCAACATAGGCAGGTATATGTCCCCCATAGACAGATTATAGGCAGGTATATGGCCACTTAGGCAAGTTATAGGCAGGTATATGTCCCCAAAGACAGGTTATAGGCATGTATAGGCAGGTATATGTCCTTCATAGGCAGGTTACAGGCAGGTATATGTCCTCCATAGGCAGGTATATGACCTTCATAGGAAGGTTCTGGGCAGGTATATGTCCCCCCCCCCATGTGCAGGTTATAGGCATGTATAGGCAGGTATATGTCCTCATAGGCAGGTATATGTCCCCCCATATGCAGGTTATAGGCAGGTATATTTCCCCCATAGGCAGCTATATATCCTTATAGGTAGGTTTTAGGCAGGTTATAGGCAGGTATATGTCCTTATAGGCAGGGCTGTGGAGTCGGCAAGCCGAAGCCCAGACTTCGACTCCTCAATTTCCCAAACCTCCGAATCCTGACTCCAACTCCTGACTCCCTCATACTCGGCGCATGTTTAAATGATAACTTTACTGTAGTAAAATGGTAACACCAGGCTGTTTATCACCTTGATACAATAATCAAGCTATTTAGGTAGAACAGACACTGACAAGCAAAAGGGTAACAATGTTTTGATCTTTTGAACACTTGTGGGTAGAGTTGAAGAAAAAGCTGTATTTGTATCAAAGTCCAGTCTGCACCAACTTTGGGAACGTGTGTAAGAGACCTGGTATCAGATTTTGGTCAAGACATGCTTGAATCTGATCCAGAGCCCAGAAGGATTCAGGCAGTATTGAAAGCCAAAGGTGGCTTTACCAAATACTAACAAGATAATAAAAATTAACATTTTGATTTTTAGAAAAAAAACCAGTAACAATTAAGTTACAGGAAAGAATCTGTAGAACTAAGCAGATGCTAAATACTTGCAAGTCACATTTATGTATAAGATAGGTAAGATGACTGTATATAAAATTACAGTAGCCTCATGTACAAAGCTGTAGTGGATGGAGAGATATAGAGCCTGAAAGTCACAAGATCAAAACATTGTTACCATTTTGCTTGTCAGTGTAAAATATATTTATTGGATACGACTTTTGAACACAAAAATATTGTAAATATGCAAAACACTGCAGGAACATTTGTGGAGTCTCTGAATTTGTTCTGAGAAATAGTATTGCCTCCATCAGATCCTGCATACATGACCTCACATCTGATCTCATTAGTTCCAGGCTAGAGAACGGCCTCTCTACACTAACTTGGGTTGGGGGTAAAGCAGTGACTACAGGGGTAACATCTCTAACAATGTCAGGGTATAACGGAATAGCCTCAGACACAATCAGTTTAGATGAATGGTTGAACTCTTCTACTTCTTTGAAAGCAGGTGAAAAATTTAGCTGAAATCTGTTTGCCCTGGGAGCAGAATCTTTTCCCCTGAGGCAGCGCTTTGCCTGCTCCATGTCATCAATTACACTCCTCATGTGATAAGGCTGAAGATATGGGAGCAGTAGCACTGGCCGGACCCAATTCCTCTTGCTCTTTGCATCGAATTAACTGGACCAACTTATTATATATTTTGGGAGTCGGTCCATTTTTTGACGACTCCGACTCCTGCAAAATAGGCTCCGACTCCACAGCCCTGGCACTTATTTCACTGCAAAAACAAAAAGGTGTGTGAACCCGGCCTTACACACCAAACTATGCATGAAAACAACCTGTCAATAGTGTCCCATTATTGTCTACGCCAATACACTCCATTGGTGCACAAAGTACATTCTTTGACACACGCTTTGAGGTGTTAAGCAACATAGAAGAATTACAAGTGCATATCAGTTCCTGGTGTTTAAAGGCATGGGTTTTCTTTTGTGTAATTTAACAATAGAGAGTCACTGGGGATCACAAAAAATACACCAAATTATTTCTGTATTTTGCTGCTTGATGTGATTTTTTTATGTGTAAGCACTCAAAATATGCATGAAAAAACAGCAACAACGCTTGTAAATTAGGTTTCTTTTTCTCTATCCTTTCCATGCCGTGTGAATCTATTTATACACATTCCAATATCAGTAGCACACTAATAACTAAAAAACTATCAAAAGGCACATAGGATTTTTTGGGAAAAGCATTTCTGCTACTAAGAATTCATAAAAAATTTTTTGGAGGTTCTTAGTTCACATTTTTGATCAAAACTGCTTAAAGTGGTTTTGCCAGGAAGTGAGTTCCTTACCTCCTTGTCAGCTTAGGGGAGAATATAAACAAATCATGCTGAGTCATGAACAGGGAGGGGGTGAGCAGAGAGTGAGGAAGAAGGGAGCTTCTCAAAAATTTACTCAAATAATAACATTACAACAGTGGATTCTCTATACAGCAGACAGATTCATACACTGCACTTTCTCCACAGCCCTTCATGTTCCCTGTCATTAGATAAGAAGTGCAAACACGCAAGCGCCGCCCAGATCAGCTCCTCTGGTCATGTCTAATGTAAACTTTCAGGTAACTAAGGGGGGCTGAGCAATGCTGTAGCTCTGAGGCTTCACTTTTTGTAATCACATATATTTAGAAAAGTGATTAAATACCCATTTTGGAGGTTCCCACGTCAACATTACATGGTGGCAAAACCCCTTTAAGCCCACCTCCCAATCAGCAAGGCGACCTCAATACAGGTGGGAACCTACTCTATTTTTACCTCTCTTTAGGGCCTGTTCAGACCTCCACACTTCAGGGAAAGAAAGCTCCAGCTACAAGCTATTCTGCATTGATTTAAAAACCTATGAGGGTGGGTGAAGTGCAAAAACCAAAGTGGGGGCAGCCACTCCTCCATACGGACAATCTCAAAAACAAGATTTAGACTAGAAATCCAAAAAAGTTTTTTGGATGTGCAACGCCAAATACTGTTTTCTAGTGTGAATCTATTTTAAACACATAAAAAAACAAATAGAACAGATTGAACCTTCATAGACTGTGTGAGGATTCAGCGCTGGATTTTCCTCAAGTATTGATATGTCGGTTCCTTTTCAGAGCTGCAAAACAAACAAAAAAAAAACAAACGGCGACGCCAAAAAAACGGCGTCGTGTGCACCGCAACACAATTTTTCATTGAATTTAAATTCATAGATTTTTTCATTGAACATAATAGGAGGTAGATTGCCGTCTGTTTTGGACGCTGTTTCGTTCTGGAATCCATGTTAGAAACGGTGCACAAAACAGCCCTGTGAACCTACCCTCAATCGTAGCCAAAGTCCCCCCCACTCCCCAGGCTGGAAACATGGGAAGAGTGGATCCCCGGCCTCGCAAGCGACACATTGCAGGATGTGTTGGAGTCCCAGCGATCAACAATAGTGTCCTTCAGCTGCACATAGTGTCAATGTTATCTCTGTGCTGTTGGATCATACAGAAGGTTCCTCCCCTGGCCTGGGTGTATGTACAGCTCCTCATTCTGACTTTGGGCACATGATCTGGGACTGGCTTCAGATATTGTCTTATTGGAAGGAGGTCGTTGGTTTTCTCTCCAAGGTTCTATCTTCCTCCCTTTACCCCGGAGGTACGTGTGTGTGTTCAGGATTTTAGATGCGGAGTATTGGTGTCATCACATTTCGATTTTACTTTGGGAACCCTTATCTCTTACCAGGAATACTATACCTGAATGGACCGGAGACTTCCTTTAGGGCAGAGGTTCCCAACCCTAGTCCTCAAGGCCCACCAACAGGTCATGTTTTCTGGCTTTCCTTAGCATTGCACAGGTGAAGTCATTATTGTCAGTGCATTCTGTGGGAGATCCTGAAAACATGACCTGTTGGTGGGTCTTGAGGACTGGAGTTGGGGAACACTGCTTTAGGGTGCTTTCACGCGGTGCATTGCTGCACAAAAAAATGCGTCAAAAATGCACCGTGTGAAAGCACCTTTAGCATCACAATGGAAAAGTTTAGTTAATAAAATGATCCCATATCATTTCATTATGTATAAGGGCAGGAGATGTGAAAAGTTTCAGGGCGCTGCTGCGACTCACTATTTATTGATTTATATAGCGCTGTCATACTCCACAGCGCGGTACAGAGGTTGTCCCTGTCCCCATTGGGGCTCTCAGTCTACATTCCAGATTAACTCATGGGTATGTTTGTTGGCATATGGGGGAAACCGGAGTATATGGAGAAAATCCAGATGAACAAGAGGAAAACATGTAAACTCCTTGCGGATTTTGTACATGGTGGGATATAAGCCCAGGCAGGGGCGTAGCTACAAGGGGTGCAGAGGTGGCAGTCGCTACCGGGCCCAGCAGCCTTAGGGGGCCCAAAAGCCCTTCTGCCACATAAGGAGACACCAGAATTGTAAATTTCGCATGGTCATTTGGGGGCCCCGTTTCACTTTTTGCACTGCGGCCCAAGAGCTTGAAGTTACGCCTCTGAGCCCGGGATCTCAGAACAGCAAGGCAACAGTGCTAATCACCGTCAGTGCTGCACTGCTAACTATGTACACCTCCTCATTGCTGGATATCTCCATAAGATCCTTATGATGCAAGGAGTTTTGCTAGATGGTTGATGTCTCTGGTTATTGCAATATGCCTCTTTCTCTAGGTATGTGCCTGAGCTGTATGTTATAACTTTGTGATGTCACTACTCTGGATAGTTGTTCTGCTTTGTCAGTCAGCGCATGAATTCACACAGATTCCCCATTAATAACAGCAGAACAGACCTCCCAGAGGCCGCACATTTCTCCAGAGAAGACCACTCTATTGAAGCTTTGCAGGTTGTGGTTCTAATGGGACATTTTAAGACGGAGAGGAAGGAATGGGAATATAAATGAATGCAAACATTTCAAACTCCTGCAATTTGGACTGAAAGGGGATGTAGCGCTTCTTCAGTTCATGTGTTTCAAAGTATTTTCAATTTCTCAGCTCTACAAATCCAAGGGCGTTCCTTCCCCTCCCAGCTGGGTGTTTCTTAAAGGGGTTGTCTCACTACATTGATTCATCCTGTTTTCTTAGTTTCATTTTGAATTCAGGGGCGTGTTCACTGGCTTCTACTAGGCTGCAGTAGAAGCCAGGTCTGTAGCTATAGCATCACAGTGCTCTCAGCCTATCATAAGAGAGTGAACAGGTCTGTAGCTATAGCGACCTGAGGAGCTGATGCAGCCCATACAAGAGGGGATATCCAGGAATAGTTAGGATATTGTTAATGGACACATATTGCAAAGTGACTTGTTTTTGCAAGATCTTTAACATAAAAAGCAATCCTTGTAGTGAGACAGCCCCTTTAACTGAAGGGTGATGACATCATCCCCCCCTTCACTGTTCATGCTCGCTCCCGAGCCCTGTCCCCCCCCCCCTTCTCTGTCTGAGTCCACATCTCACTGTTCCTCTCTCTGCAGTCTTATTTTGTAAGAGCTGTTTAAATACCATATACCTGCATTCAATCTAGACAGTCTTCTATGAACTCAGTCTTATATGATCTCTTTTCCTCTCTCAGCTGGAGGTTTGTTACAGTTGAATCCAGTCTTCTATGAACGGCAAAGATCTCCCTTCTATGCAGGAGAGTTAGGCCCATGGCACAATTTTGCTGTTTCTGATTGTAGAATCAGCTGCAGTGTGTTTCTGCTGGGTGTGCAGAGTGTAATTGCTGCGGCCCCTTACTCTGAGTGAGAGAAGCAGGGATCGAGGCACAGTTCTGCTGTTTTCTGATTGTAGAAGCAGCTGCAGTGTTACTGTGTTTCTTCTGGCTACGCAGAGTGAAATTCCTGCTGGTCCCTTACTCTGAGTGAGAGAGGCAGAAATGCGCGCTCCCGTGAATCCGACCGGAGGGGGGGGGGGGGGGCAAAAAGAATGCAAAATAGGAGAGCCTTCAGTCAAGGACAGGACAGGAGGAGGAATCCGACCAGCACGGGGGAACTGTGTTTACAGAAAACGAAAATGAGGGAGACAGTGAAAACAAGACCGCTAATGACATTCAATTGCAAAGTTGTTTGTTTTCACTGTCTCCTTATTCTGAAGACCATTTAATGAAATGATAAAACCCCTTTAATATTCCCTTACTCGCCCTACTATGCCCTGTGCGCAAGCGCCGTCTTTGGCGCGTCTCCCCGGTCATACTTCCGCTTCCGGCGGGCGCGTCCAGCGTTGCGCCGGATCTATTTAAACTGGCTCTGTCTCCCATCACTCTATACTGGCTCCATGACTACAGCCCCTTTCTCTTCCCAGCATTTACCTGCCTATTCTGGTAAGCATTCATTAGGGCAAATTAGGGCGTTATAGGGTTCTTAGGCCCTGTTCACACGACGGATTTGGCCGTGGTTATGGCCGCGAGTTCCGACGCGGTTTCCGTGGCCATAACAGCGGCCAAATCGTGCCTAGTTTATTAACATGGTTTCCTATAAGAAACCGCGTTAATATTCACACTACACGGGTTTGGCCGCGGCTCCGGGGCCGCGGCCAAACCCGCGCGTGTGAAGAACTCTCCTGTCAATTCCTGACAGGGAGTTCACTGCACGGCGGCCGCAGGTGGTGCGCGGCTGAGACGCAGCTCGCGCCGCGGTTTGCCCCCTGCTATTAATTTGCATAGGGGCAAACCCTCGGCGCTAGCCGCGCCCCAAACCACGGCCCTCCCGCGCCGAGGCCACGGCCACCGCCCGCGCCGCAAACCCGCATCGGGAGATGCGAGCTTGCGGCACGGCCCGACGAGGCCTCGGCCGTGGGAACCGCGGCGAGAGCCGCGGCCGAACCTGCAGCCAAAACCGTCGTGTGAACGAGGCCTTATATCGCTTACATTATACACACCATTACACTAAACAGATAAATACAAATCTCAAAGGTGTGGGGTCAAATTAACCCCTATGCTACAGGCTGCCTATCAAACAATATGGGGACATCGTCCCAATAAGGACGTCCCCACCTGGAACCTTGACTGTAATGCCCTAGTGCTCTCTGATAAATGGGGACCCAAAAGATTGAAGGTTAAGTTTTACGTCTATTTTTGATTCTAGACAGTACATCCTACTGAGTTGGAGATCGTTTTACTTATCTTGTTATTTACAGTCTCAATAAACAAATTAATAAAAAATGGTGTAAAAAATAAAGGGTGCGTTGTCAGTAATTTTGAAAAACTTGCCTGCTGGTTGGAAAGGTTGAACATTTGATGAAAAACCTTAAAGAGCTGTCCCCACCATGTTCTGTGGTGGCTTATCAATAGTGTGAAAGGTGAGGGTCCCAGAGGTGGAACCTGCACTTATCTCAGGAACAGACTCTTAAAAGTGTCAGCTCAGAATGGAGAGTTGGGCACGCTTGCTGTCACGGGTTTACCGGTGCCCTGCTATGGACCGCCCGCGTTCCCGTGTCCCTTTGTGTCCCAGCTGCTGCTGCGACATCCTCTGGTTCCCTTGCTCTGGTCTCTCACCTGTGCTTCCTCCAGCTCCCTGGCATCCTGTGTGCACATGTGCTCCCTCTAGGGCACGTGCGTGACACTGCATCATATTTAAAGACACAGTGTTCCTGTTCCTGCCAAGTGACCCCTGACCTCTGGCTATTTAAGGAACTTCCTCCCTGTGCTCAGGGTCAGTTCGTTGTTGTTACCCAGCACAAGAGCTTGACCCCTTGGCTGCTGTTCTGCTGCTGTCTCACATTCAGCCATACGTTTATCGGTACCTGCTGTACACCTGCCGCTGTACCTGTCTGCTACACCTGCTGTTCCCTGGCACCTTATCTAATCTGTTACCATCCTGGGACTGTGCCTTACGTTCAAGACTATACCTGGACTGTCACCCGTTTACGGCTACACCTGCGGTGCCCGGACTCCGCCCAGCGCCAGCAACAGGGCCTGCACTTCGGCTAAACCCCCTGGGCCCGCACCTGCCATCTGTGCCTGCAGTGGGCCCTGAGGATCCACACCCGGATATCTGCGGTTGGCGCTTCGGCATACGTCCATCGGCGCCGCACCGTTACCCTTGCACAACACTCTCCATCCTGTTCTAGGGGAGTTCTGAGTGCCGGTGAGCGGTGTGTTCAGCTGAGGTTCTCCCATAGAACAGAATGGAGAGTTGTGTGCAAGAGCAACCAGTTCTCTATTCTGAGCCAAGGTTTTCAGGGCCAGTTTCCGTGGTAGCTGCGATTCCCACCTCTAAAACTCGCACCTATCAAACTTTGATGGTATATCCTATTGATGTGCCATCAATGTCCTTGGGGGGAACACTCTTTTAAAGGGGTTGTCCGACTCCACTATTTTGACTGTCGTGTAGAGACCAAAAAACAAAACATGCTTCTTAAAGGGGTTTTGCCATGAAGTAAAATTGACATGGGAAGCTTGCAAAAGAAATAAACGTTTTCACCATTCATTATTATTAAAAATTCGCAAACCCTTTTTGTTTTAGCTGCTCCTTTAGTGATGCATTGTTTACAGCTCATCTCCAGGGGATACGACCAGGGCTGTGAGCTCCTCACTCCTGGTCAGACATGCTCAGGCATCACTTTTCTTCTCAGGCAGCTACTGATTGTTCAAACCCCCAGGTGCTCCCGTCGTCTGTACTCTTTAGTAATTAGTCAAACAGTGCAAATACATAAAAAAGAAACCTCAATCAGGTTTGTGCATGATAAAGAGAAAAAAAAAACAGAGGTTTGGTTCCTGCAGGGATTTGAATCTAGGACCCTTGTGCCTGGAGGCAGAAAACTTTACCTCTCAGCTACTTACAATGCTTTATATAAACAGACCTTTCTTTGACTACAGAGATCAAGGCTCGGTGATGTCATCCTGCTTGGTCACATGATATGCAATTCAAACAAATCACACACACCTCCTTCTGAGCACACAGAGCTGAAGAGATGATACAGGAGGTATGAAATGAGATTGTGGCAAAACCCCTTTAAATCGCGTTTGTTCTAGCGATGTGTCTCCCTTTCCTCTTCGCCGGTCTTCTGTTGTCTTCCGGCTTGGGGCAAACGGAACATCACCACTGCAGCCATCAGAGGCGGAGCTGCCCAATTTTACTCTCTGAAGCCTTTACTTTCGAACAGTGACATCAGGTAGTGTAACATGACCACCATTTAGAGACTGCAGCAGTGACGTTCCATTTGGCCCAAGCCAGAAGACCGGCGAAGAAGACGGGGAGCCACATCGCTGAAACAAGCGCAGGTTATAATGCTGAGGTTTTTTTTTCTCCCAGCCTCTTCACCAAAGTTAAACTTAAAAAAAGGAAGTTAGGAACTCACTTGTGAAGCCACTGGCCCAGTGCGGTCCGCTGATGATGTCACGTACATCTGTCACATGACTCTGCAGGGACTGATGAGGCCAGTGATTGGCTGCAGCCTCATGTAACCAAAGAACATGGCATCATCAGTGAAGAACAGGGTGGCTTCACTGGTGACTTGAGTTTCTTTTTCTTTTTTTTTTTTTTTTCCACCTCTCAATCCCTAGATAAGTTTTTCACAACCCCTTGAAATGCGACTTGAAAACCACACCACTTTTCCAAACAAGAACGTAGCAAAAAGTGCAGAGGAAGTCGCCCGTTACTGCAAAATGCAATTTTATTTAGTGCAATTAAATCACCGTCACGGGCGACAGTGTGGAAATACCAGCCGGATTCTGATGAAAGAATTTGGCCGGTATTTTGCTGTCTTTTACATGGTTTTGGTGGACAGTTCTGTCTGCGAATTGCGGATTCGCCTGTCCCCCTCAACCATTGACATGCACATCTTCCACCCGGGTGGAAGAATAAACAGGTTCTAAGTTTTTCGGAACGACGGTGGTGTAAAAAGCCATCCGGCAGAAAATCCGTTCAGTGTGGACTCCTGCACGGATTTTGTATTTATTTAAGTCTATGTAAAAGGTTGACAGGCGGTTTTCAAATCCGAAAACTGTCTGAAAATCCTACTGAAAACCCTGCGTTGAGACGGGCCCTTAAAGGGGTTTTGCCACGATCTCATTTCATACCTCCTGCATCCAGCTCTTCAGCTCTGTGTGCTCAGAAGGGGGGCGTGTGTGATTTGTTTGAATTGCATATCATGTGACCCAGCAGGATGACATCACCAGGCCTTTCCTCTCTGTAGTCAGAGAAAGGTCTGTTTATGTAAAGCATTGTGAGTAGCTGACAGGTAATGTTTTTGCCTCCAGCCACAAGGGTTCTAGGTTCAAATCCCTGCAGGAACCAAACCGTTTTCTTTTTTTCTTTTTCAATGCACAGACCTCATTGAGGTTTCTTTTTTATTTATTTGCACTGTTTGACTAATTACTAAGGAGTGCAGAGGATTGGAGTAGAATGAGAGCACCTGGGGTTTGAACACCCAGTAGCTGCCTGAGGGGAGAGATGATGTCTGAGCATGTGCGACCAGGAGTGAGGAGCTCTCAGCCCTGGTCGTATCCCCTGGAGACGAGCTGTAAACAATGGATTACTAAAGGAGCAGCTAAAACAAAAACAGTGCAGAATTTTTAATAATGATGAATGGTAAAAATGTTTGTTATTTCATTTGCAAGCTTCCCACGTCAATTTTACTTCATGGCAAAACCCCTTTAATCTCATGTAATTTTACCCCCAGTTAAGTGTCATGTAACTTCCATATTGAGCTACAATTGGCAAGTATGGAGAGTGACAGTCATATTTACACATTCAAGCTTTGCAGACCCTATCTAAAAGAAATTGGAAGACACCCTAATGCAGGGGTCTGCAACGTCGGCTCTCCAGCTGTTGGAAAACTACAACTCCCATCATGCATTTATATAATTTATATCAGTGGGCATGATGGGAGATGTAGTTTCCCAACAGCTGGAGAGCCGACATTGCAGACCCCTGCCCTAATGAATAACTCCAGGGGGACCGTATTATTTTTGAGTTCCGCTTTAAGATTTACCAGGTTACCCAGTTGGCACACACTGTACTGTAGTAAGTGAGTGTCACAGCCCAGGGTACAATAGGACAAGAGAGAGAACTTTCATACCTCCGCACGGTACAGTCCTAAGTTCAATCATCTTATCACAAGAATCGGGGTCAGCAAATAATACTGTGCCGAGGGCTGATCTGTCAGAGCTCAGATCGGAGCTGGAGGCGCCTCTTCGTAACCTCATAGTCTCGGGGGCCTGTTTGTTTCCTCTGCTTAGTAAGTATATGGCTGCAGTGTCTAAGAGATAAAGCGAAATCTGTGTTTTGGGGAGGGATTATGTTGATTGACGTAACGAAAAGCTTCTTATTCAGACTGTGTAAGGCAGAGCTGTGACATCTCCTGATATGTGTGTATCAGTAAATCCTTGTGTCCCCTATGAAATACCAATTCTGGAGCCTCTTCTCTTATATCTCTGTGTTGTGCTGTTCCTCTGCTATGCTTCCTATACCAATCTGTCAGCTGGGTGTTACCAGTTGGGGGTTGTCCCTTCACAGTCTGAAATTGGCCAATCAGTCCCGATAGTCAGCGTCTGCAGGGAAACACCCTTTTGCAAACCAGAATGGTAACACCCAGCTGACAGATTCAACAATAGATGTCTAGAAGGAATAACAGAGGAACAGCACAACCCAGAGATATAAGAGAAGAGGCTCCGGAGTTGTGATTTCACAGGGAACACAAGGATTTACTAAAGCAGCCTATGTGAGAAGATGCCTCTTAAATGCTATGGTCAAAAGCAAGAGGCAGGGGGCGCTTCCTGTCAGCCCTATGGCACCCCAGGAAATGATTGAGGGTTTACTTGGCCTGGCATAGATTTCGGCCAATAAAGCCCTTCCAGAATCATGGCCTGAGAGGTTACCAGTCAGTGTAAGGCCGTGTTCACACGGCTTATTCCCGACGGATTTGTGAGCCGTATTGAGCTCACAAATCCGCCGTGAATAGGGGGCGGGGTCGGAGCGCGGCGGGGGCGCCGCTCCCCGGCCCCATAGACTTGCATTATTCACGGCGCGTATTGCGCCTGGATAATGTGCATGTCACTTTCTCCCCGCCCGCCGGATTCGCCGAGCGGGGAGGAGCGATGGAATCCACTGTTCTCTATGAGAGCAGTGGATTACCGTAATGACAGGGACGGATTGGCGCCGTACTGAAGCGCAAATCCGGCGCGGAGTACGGCGCCAATCCGTGCCCAAATAAGCCGTGTGAACGAGTATGTTCACACGGTGTATTTTGGCGCGAAATACATCCTAACCAATGTTCTAAATACTCCTCATAGACTGCAATGCTAAATACACGCCATCACTCACACGATTTGTATTTTACTCTAGTAATTTTTGGTGCGCCTGAGAATAATTGCCATGTCAGTTCTTTCTGTTGTATATCCGCTGGGAAATGATAAAGTATAGGAGGCAGACATCTGTAGTACGAATCGTTTTCACACTGAAATGACACATTAGCAAACGGGTAATTTCAACAACGTAACTAACGCGATTTGTGGCGCAGTTATACGGGCCACAAATACGCCATGAGAACGTCCCTTACGTCTCAATACGTTACATCTGAGCTATACGTTGGGACAATCTCCCAGCTGATACGTTAAAGGGGTTGTCACCCTTGGTATTGCTCTCTTTGTCTTATCTTTCACTTCTAGAACCCTCACCTATTTTGAGAATAGGCACCCGAAAGTCTTTGAGCAGAAAGGAGAGGAAGTCGCCCTTGGCTGGGTCTCTCCATTATGTTCTATAGGACTTCCAAGGAAAGCTGAGCGCTCTACTAAACTGGGAACACCCATTGGAATGAATGGAGAGTGTTGCCCAAAGGTGGCTTCCTGTCTACTCTGGTCAGAGACTTCCGGGGGGCCCATTCTTAAGATAGGTGCTGGTGGGATCTGCACCAGTCATATATTTATAGCATATCCTATCAACGTTTATGACCTCTTCTACCTGTGCCTGAGACGGGAACACCCCTTTAATTATAATTATTCCTATTCAGTTACCCCATAGTTGTCATGTAACCCTGTTCACACACATTATACCCCATGTCTATGGAAGAAAGGTACCATGTTGTAGGCACCGCGGCCCCATAGAAATCAATGGAGGAACTGTAGTCCTATGTGGACCTCGTTTGGTCTATTTGCCGGCAATGTGCACTTTTGTTGTGGGGGATACAAAGGCGTGGTACACAGTGAGAGAAAGCATCTATTGCCAGGAAATAGAGCAAACATGGCTCACAGAGACTGCATTTGCTCTTTTGATCTCTATGGGGCCATAGTGGCTACATCATGGCATTCTTAAAGGTCCTTTTTTCCCACTGTATCAAAGACAATGGGCCTTATGTATGAAAACTGTCTAGGAGTAAGACTCTCTGTGTTGCCCATAGCAACCAGAGTCCATAGCAACCAATCAGAGCTCAGCTTACATTTCATTTACTGCTCTAGGAAAATAAAAGCTGAGCTCTGATTGGTTGTTATGAGCCTTGATTGGCTGCCATGGGCAACAAGGACAGTATTATGCTTAGGCAGCTTTCATACATAAGACCCTTGTTAACGGCCCCTTATTGCCAAAATACCAGGAGGTAACATGACTGACGCCATGTTTAGTTCATACAGTTATACAATGGGAGCCATTATGGTGCACAGGAATGTGGGCTATATATTTTTTCATAGACACAGGCCTACTGCATTAATATAAAAGAGGTATAGCAGCAGAGATTTTAATACATTATTTTAATTGTATGATTTCCTATTATATACATAATAAATTAAAACAAAAAAAATAAAGCTTCTCTTCCCCTCCCCCCAATGAAAAATTCACCCCACTCCATACCTCCTTGTACCCCCTTCCTGCCCTATGTGGTCGCCTGACTTCGCTTATCCATCGTCCCGACCCTGTATATACCGCAATATAGAACAAATAAAAATATTTCATCTCACCAAAAAACAAGCTCTCATACAGCTAGATGAATAGAAAAAGGTTTAGGTCTTAGAATCATAGGGTGTCCACACAGCGTTTTCCAGGCCATATTTTCGCGCATTTTACGTTCTGGAAAATGTCCCAAAATCGGCCTCAGACTAGCTTCAAATCTTCCTTCATTGACTATAATGTAAAATACGCCTTGTCACTCACATGAAGCATATTTCATAGGCGTAATCGCGAGTCGTTTTGTGGACGCAATTACGTCTGTAAAAATAAATAACCTCAATTCTTGAGCCATTTTTCGCTTGTAAAATCCCCATAGGAAACAATGGGGATAGGATTTTTCAAAATATGCCTCTAATCAGATGTTTTTTGTAGCAGATTTTGAAGCTGATTTTGAAGCACCTCAAAAAACGCAATGTGAACACACTCTTAGAATGCAATGATAAAAAAGTGGCTAAATTTAATGGGCTCAGAGTATTGGAGAAGGCCCTTATGTTGGAAGCTGGGTCTGGTACTGACCGCTGTTTTGTAAGGCCGGGTTCACATGGCGTATAGCGGGGCGTACCTGTGTGCGCCGCTATGTGCCGGCTGTTTCAAAGTATGCACTGGCCAGCACGCGTTGGGGAATACGTCGGATAATTGAGTGCTATGATTTTACCGTATTTGCGAGCAGGGCTGTGAAGTCGGCAAGCCAAAGCCCTGACTCCGACTCCTCAATTTCCCAAATCTCCGACTCCCGACTCCATCATACATGGCGCATGTTTAAGTGATAACTTTACTGTAGTAAAATGGTAACATCAGGCTGTTTACCACCTTATGATACAATAATCAAGCTATTTAGGTAGAACAGACACTGACAAGCAAAAGGGTAACAATGTTTTCATCTTTTGAAAACTTGTGGGAGGAGTTGAAGAAAAATCTGTATTTGTATCCAAGTCCAGTCTGCACCAACATTGGGAATGTGTAGAAGAGACCTGGGATCAGATTTTGGTCAAGACATGGTTAAATCTGATCCAGAGCCCAGAAGGAGTCAGGCAGTATTGAAAACCAAAAAGTGGATTTCCCAAATACTAACAAGATAATAAAATTAACATTTAGATTTTTAGGAGCAAAACAGGACAAGAATCTGCAGAACTAAGCAGATGTTAAATACTTGCAAGTCAAATTTTATGTATAAGATATGTAAGATGTATATAAAATTACAGTAGCCTCGTGTACAAAGCTGTAGTGGATGGTGAGATATGGAGTCTGAAAGTCACAAGTTCAAAACATTGTTACCATTTTGCTTGTCAGTGTAAAATATATTTATTGGATATGACTTAAGAACACAAAAAATTGTAAATATTCAAAATACTGCAGGAACATTTGTGGAGTCTCTGAATTTGTTCTGAGAAATAGTATTGCCTCCATCAGATCCTGCAAACATGACCTTACATCTGATCTCATTATTTCCAGGCTAGAGAACGGCCTCTCTACACTAACTTGGGTTGGGGGCAAAGCGGTGACCACAGGGGCCACATCTCTAACAATGTCAGGGTATAAAGGAATTGCCTCAGCCACAGTCAGTTTAGATGAATGGTTGAACTCTTGTACTTCTTTGAAAGCAGGTGAAAAATTTTGCTGAAATCTGTTTGCCATGGGAGCGGAATCTTTTCCCCTGGGGCAGCGCTTTGCCTGCTCCATGTCATCAATTACACTCCTCGTGATGAGGCTGAAGATATGGGAGCAGTAGCACTGGCCGGACCCATTCCACTTGCTCTTTGCACTGCATCAAACTAACTGAACTAACTAATTATATATTTTGAGAGTCGGAGTCAGTCTTTTTTATGAAGACTGTGACTCCTGCAAAATAGGCACCGACTCCAACTCCACAGCCCTGTTTGTGAGGTGTGCTTCGGCCGTATCGCAGCGCAATTATGCCCCAAAGTACACCCTTCGAATACACCATGTGAACACCCCCTAAGGATACATTCACACGGCTGACAGTTTCAGTGACAAAAAAGCGTTGTTGGTCATTTTACTGTTGGTTTACGCTCCTAATCCACCCCCAAAAAAGTGTGAAAAAGGCATGCATGTACAACAAGATGAATTTCGCGGCTGAAAATGTCAGTGCTGAATCCGCGTCATATCCTCGTCGGAAATTCTGCGCTTGTAAACGTGGGATTCAGACGAGGATGCGACACTGATTTTTCCCAAGCAGATTTTCTGTAGCCAAGAATGAGCAGCGCTGAATCCACTGACATCACCTCAGTATATGCCATGATATTGTTTTTTTCATGCAGATTAACAATGATCGCTGCCAAGACGTCAGAGGCCACAGGAGCCACATCTCAAGGGGAACTTCTGCCTGATTTACCCAATGGGCCGCTTAATGAATACCGCAGGAAGGCTTCCTTCAATTGGAAGGACATGGTGCTGTTCTTGGACGATGAAGACCTTGTCGCTTTCAAGGTATAAAATAATGTAAAAAGTAGTGATCTCCAACCTGTGGCTTTCATTGGTTGTAAAGCCAAAACTCCCATCATGTACTTACAGCTGCATGCTGGGAGTTAAAGTTTTGTGACTGCAGAAAAGCTGCAAGTTGGGGAACCTTGTAGTATGTGCAGGATCTCACAAAGGTGAGTACACTTTGGGCACACTTTGTCCATTGTCACTTAGGGGTGTACTGACTTTTGTTGCCAGTGGTTTAGACATTGATGCCTGTGTGTTGAGTTATTTTGAGGGCATAGCAAATTTAGGGCCCGTTTAAACGGCACAGGACAAATACCGGTCGGTTTATCCGACCGGTAGTTGTCCGGTTTTTGTGCCGCGAGAGGACGGCTTTTCTCTGCGATGAGCCCTCCCCCTTCACATTCACATGTTCATATTCTGTCCGAAAACCAGACGGAAGAATGAACATGTAGAATTTTATTCGGGCGGAAAACAAGTGCAGTGGGGACTGCTGCACGGTTTTCCTATAGCAGCCCATGTAAAAGTTTGCGGACATTTTTTCAGGCGGTTTGCAAAACCGCAAACCGTCAGAAAAACTGGTCGCAAATTGGTGCCGTGGGGACAAGGCCTTACACTGTTATTCAAGCTGTACACTGACTATATTGTATCAGTGTCAGATCTTCAGTGTTGTCCCATGAAAAGATATTATACAGCATTTACAAAAAAGGGTGCACTCGATTTTGTGAGACACTGAAGATAGGCTGACCCTGGTCCCCAGTAACAGGATGGAAGTGTTCATTTGCACAAATGCATGTTGTAGCCGATGGGCATAATTTAATGAAGTTTTCTAAGGGTATGTTCACACTGCATGTTGACTCCGCGTTGGGATACGTTTTTAGATGCGTGTTTGGATCCATGTTTCGGACCCTAGAGGGACCCAGACATGCATCTAACAATGTGCAGAGTGATTTACATTGCTTTCAATGTAAAACGGGCAACGGCGTTCAGATGAGTGATCTCCGAAGCATGTTTATATGCATCTCTGTGATGCGTCTTTTGGATCCTTTCAAAGAACTGTCATGTCAATTCTTAATTCGAAAGACGCAGCAGGAGCCCTATTTAAAACTACAGGGTGCGGGTCTGCTGCAGCGTTTTGGATGTGATTTACGCAGCACTTTTGGATCCAACACGCTGTGTGAACATGCCCTAACAGTAAACTTAGTTTTTGTAGCCTTTGGCAACCAATCGGATCTCAGCTTTAATTTTCAAAAATAAAAGCTGAGCTCTGGTTGGATGCTATGTACAACAAAGACGAGTTTGCTGTTAGGTTATGTTAACATGACGCAATTTTGAAGTGCAAATTTACGCTTCAAAATTAGCTTCGAAATACACCTGATTAGAGGCATATATTGCAGTGTATTTGTTGCAAAGTGTGGCGCATATTGTGCTGCATTTACGTGCTGAAAATTAGCTCCACCACAGTTTCTATGGGGAAATTATGCGCGTAAACAGCTTTGAAATTGACAAGGCATTTAAATTTACACGAATAAAATCGTCCCTAAATACACGTCGGAAATATGCTTGTAAAAAAACGTGGTATTTGAGTGACGGCGCATATTTTACTTTGCAATCAATGGGAGCTGCGTAAAGCATTGAGGCTTATTTTGGGGCATATTTCAGCGCAAAAATACGCCCCAGAATAAGCATAAAATTACGTTGTGTGAACATGCACTTAGACAAGGCCTTATTCGTGTGCAGCAAGTTAAAAGGATTATCGTGGACTATAGAATAACACTGGCGTAGTGTGGTACCAGCTCTCGGTACCCACCAATAAGCTGTTTGAAGGGGCTGCAGCTATTGGGAGTGCACCGCGTCTCCTTCATTGTATAGCAGGCACAGCTACAATTCACAACATCAGGTGATGGGTGGGAGGGCAAGAGTCTGACTTCAATCAGTCGAATATTGCTGACCTAACCTGAGAAGAGGATAAGTCCTTTATTTTTTTTCCCTTAACCATTTCTACTTAAAGAGAACCTGTCACATAGGTTATGCCCCCCTTGCTGAGGACAGCACAAGCTAGTGTCAGACCTGCTGTTTCCAGCGCTGTGTCCCTTATTTTGTAACATGCTGGAGTTTTAGGCTATGTCCACCCGGCTTATATATGCCATAATTGCGGGACGGATTTCGGCCACAATTACGGCGTGTGTACGGGGCGGGGGCGGCAGCTCACAATGCACAGTTCATGTTTTACTATTTTGCCCTCAGAACAAGATTTTCTCTACACTAGAGAACGATCCACTTTTCTACCGTCACCCGGGCGAGGATCTGCCTTTGGAGAAGTACAGAGAACTGACGTTTCTACGCTGCAAGAAGATATTTGAGTACGACTTCCTGACTTTTGAGGCGACCATGGAAAAGCCTCAGAACTTATGTGTTCTCATTAACGCCCTGGGCATGTACGACTGGTCGCTGGCAGCTAAGTATTTCCCCCCCACACATGTTAGTCCAGATGTGCCTTCAATAACTATCCCTAGATGAGCACAGCCCAGATGTATGGACTGCTCAAAGCTGATGCCCACCTTGTACTATTGTAATAATACAAGGTCTAAAATTCTGAGCTGATTAATTTTTTCACCACTTAGTGACATATGGCTCAACTGTGTGTCATGGTGTCGCTAAACCACTTTTTTTTTATTTTTACATTAATCAGAGGAATACGTTTAACGTATACAGATTGCCGTGTATGGAAGTCAGAAACATTATGGGCGACATATCCCAACACGCCAACGCCAGTTTTTTGGTCTATATTTTTGACGCCATATTTTGGATGTAAATGAACTGTCGTACACCAAAACTAGGTGCATTATATGGCAGGGACGACACATTGTAATGCGCCTAAAAACGATGCGATGTGCGCCTCCATAACTAGACGCACCTATTGAGGCACATAGCACATCATTACAAGTGTATATGTGTTGGGCGCATTTCACATTTTACAGGTATGTGTTAGGTGCATTACAAGTATGTGTTAGGCGCATTTCATATACTTGTAATGATAAGCTATGTGCCTCTATAGGGCATTACATACTCTACCAATGAAATGTTTTGTGCCGTGATTAGCGTAAATCTCGGCACATAGCATATCATTAGAAGCATATGTAATGCCCCTATTGAGGCACATCACACATGGGGCACATAGCTTATCACTACAAGTATATGAAATGCGCCTAACACATACTTGTAATGCACCTAACACATATATGTAAAATGTGAAATGCGCCCAACACATATACACTTGTAACGATGTCTATGCGCCTCAGTAGGCACATTTCATTATGGAGGTGCACAGCGCATCATTTTTAGGCGCATTATGTTTACTATGCAAGGTATACCTGACGCCAGATTTTTGATAGGGTCAGACTTTCTTGCGCACTTTACACTTATGTAATGCGTCCAAAAACTGACGTAGCACCGCCAATTTTCAGACATCTCGCCCTATGTGTACCAAGCCTTACTAATACAAGGGCAGGTTCTGATACCAGCCCCCAGGATGCAGACAAGCTGCAATGCTACACACTGAAGGTTGCACACGTGCAAAATACTAAAGCCATTCACACACCTACAACTCTCTTGTAGTTGAAGCTACCTTTCATAAGGTAGATAAATAGATCGATCTATAGTTTTTTTAATATAACACTTTATGTTTAATAAATATACATATTATCTAAGTTAAAAAAAGCCTACAAAATTGATGAGTAGGTAGGACCAATAATTGGGGTCTTCGTGATTCAGCCATGCCCCCACTAGAATATAATACACCAATAGATGAAAAGTGTTTAAATAAATATAAACCTTTATACATCAATAGACCATGGTAATTCTGGCGCAATTGCCTTGATAAATCTCCCCCAATGTCTCTGGCTTCCATTTAATGTACACGCCAGGCCATATACATTAAGCGGTTGCCTCTGATGGATGCCAAGAAGTGGCATCCATCACCAATGTCAACATTGCACAGGATTTTAAGATCTGATTTTCAGCGGATTCAGTGTTTAGGATCGGTCGAAAATCCGACGGTGACCTGTGCCCCACAGACAGCAATAAAAAATCTGTGCTGTAGTCTACACAGCACGGATTTTTTCTGGTTGGTGTTAACATTTTGAAACCTGCCACATCTCCCGCCTGATTGCGGATTCCCGTACATTCAGTGTACAGGGCCGATAGCAAATCTGAAAACGACTGCGGCTTTTAGCACAAACCTGCGCCAAAAACCGTGTTAAAATGCCATCGGATTTTGGACAGCATTTTAAGGGCTTGTCCCCACGGCACCGGTTATTTGTCAGCTGTCAGCTACTCAGACGGTTTGCGGTTTTACAAACCGTCTGAAAACCGACAAGTAACGCTTTCCCATCGGCTTAAATGCAAAATCCATGCAGCCGCTGTCCAAAAACTTGAATCCGCAAAAAACGGACAAAAGCCGTCCCCCTGTGCACCAAAGAAAAAACAGATACCGGTCGACATTTCCGAACAGTATTGGGTTTTTACCGAGTAAACGCACCCTAAGGCCGTGTTCACGCGGCTTATTCCCGACGGATTTGTGAGCCGTATTGAGCTCACAAATCCGGCGTGAATAAGGGGCGGGACGGGAGTGGGGCCGGAGCGCGGCGGGGGCGCCGCTCCCAGACCCATAGACAATGCATTGTTTACGGCGCGTCCGCGCCGTAAATAATGTGCATGTCACTTTCTCCCCCCGCGGCGGATTCGCCGAGAGGGGAGGAGCGACGGATTCCACTGTTCTCTATGAGAGCAGTGGATTACCGTAATTGCTGCCGTGGATTGGCTCTGTACTGCAGCGCAAATCCGGCGCGCAGTACGGCGCCAATCCGCGGCAAAATAAGCCGTGTGAACGAGGCCTAACCGTGCTATATACCCATCGCTAGTGGATCCCCCGGAAAAAAAAAATGCACTTAACATATAAGTTTTTTTCTAAATGCTGCTGTATACGCTGCTGCGCTATTCTATCTTTTTTTTTTTTTTTGCACTATACTTGCAAAACAGAGGCTAAAATGAAAGACTTTTGGCCTGTATTGAGCCATTTAATCCTAGGGATACGTTTAGCGGTGTGTGCCTAGCATAAAGGGGTTGTCTCATCTCAAAGTTTCATAGGATGCATGAATGAAATAATGCTGCTTTGCTCTGTCACTTCCTGGTCAAGCTGTCTATAATTAGCATATGAGCTCAGACTTCTCTGTTTATTATGTTTATTAGTCTTGATTAGATAAATCACCTTCTCTGAGGTCCAGAGAAGCTGCTGAGCTAATGTAAACAATAGAGTAATTAGTCTTTTGTCTGAAAGATCAGATAACACACAAGCTTTCTCACTGCTGGCCATGACCTGTGTGATGAGGTCACTCCCTGCTATCAGATAGAACAAATAGCAGGAGTACACAGGTCAGTCACTTGGGAAACTAGATAGAGCACAGAAGGTGATAAAATCATTTGTAGCTCCTTAACAAAAAAAAAGATGAACAAAGCAATATATTTGGAAAACGTCTTCATTTAGTGATTCCTACATTTTGAAAGCTAATCTTTGTAGTGAGACAACCACTTTAAGCCACAAATAATTTATACTACGAAATAAAGAGGATTTATCTCCTAGTCTGGAAAATAGAAGCTACTTGATTTATAACACTTTCCTACACCAGAATCCTGTCTGGAGTCATAAACATAAAGTATTTTTTTATTATTTTTGTCTTAAAATAAAATGGCTTCTAAAGCTATAATTCTGAAAAAATTCTCTGATTGTATGCCTGGAACAAAGTAATGCTGTTCGTCTTCATCAGTAGTGTTCACATTGAATGCTTTCAGGTGTATTTATAGGTATACAGCTCCATTAGTATTATCCCATAACCTTTTTTTTTTCCATTTCGCAGGTCTTTGCTGGTGCTGTTGGAAATACGGGTTCCGAGAGGCATGAGATATTTCTAAACCAGACACGGAACATGGAAGTAAGTACATGATAGATAACCTGTAGACCTAAGTGTACAACACAGCTCATCCTCATAGTGAATCTTAAAGGGGTTTTGCCACGATGTAATGTTGACGTGGGATCCTCCAAAATGGGTATTTTAATCACTTTTCTAATTATATGTGATTACAAAAGGTGAAGCCTGTGAGAGCTACAGCTTTCTTTACAAGCCCTTAGTTACTTAAAAGTTTACATTAGACACGACCAGGAGCTAACAGGAGCTGATCTGGCCTCGCTTGCGTGTTTGCACTTCTTATCTGATGACAGGGAACATGAAGGAGCTTGCAAGTGGCTGGGGAGAAATGTGCAGTTTATGAGGCTTTCTGCTGTATAGGGAATCCACTAGTTGTAATGTAATTATCTTAGTAAACATTGCAGACGCTCTCTTGCTTCCTCGCTCTGCAAGGGGCTGGGGAGAAATGTGCAGTGTATGAGGCTTTCTGCTGTATAGAGAATCCACTAGTTGTAATGTAATTATCTTAGTAAACATTGCAGATGCTCCCATGCTTACTCGCTCTGTTCGGGCCACCTCTCTCTCCTCCCTGCAGCAGTTCATGACACCGCATGATTTGTTTATCTTCTGTCCTGAGCAGATAACAGGTAAGGAAGTCACTTTGTGGCAAAACCCCTTTAAGCCCTCATATCAGTTCCTGTGTTTCAAAAGCTCAGCTCGGCTCCGTCTTGAAAAGCGGTGCATGTCAATTCTTTTCGAGACGGAGCCGAGCTGCGCTTTTGAAACACGCAGCGGCGATCTGTCATGTGAACGCCGCTCCGTGTTCGGCATAGACAGCAGTGATAATCTCACTGCTAATTGTTTAGATCCGTCTTGGGGACCGACAGAGCGGACCCCAAGACGGATCCGAAAAGCGCTTGTAACACGGAGTGTCAATTTCGTGTGAACAAGCCCTAATTGTACAAAATCTGACACAACTCACTATTTAAAACACTTAAAAATTTCCACAAAGGTAACATGATACTTGCCTAAATGACCAAAGCGCAAACACTGCAAGATACAATATAAGAAATACACATAAGGTAACATATACAAATAGAAAGTGTAACTGACAGCACATAAAAAAGTACCATCTGACCAAGCATTCATTTATGAATCACCCGACCCTGATAGAGCCCATGTAGGCAATACACGGTGGGTTCTCTGCGCTCTCTCTCTTAGGGGATGTTCACACGGAGTTTTGACTCCGTATTAACATCCGCTTTGTAGATGCGTCTCGGGGACCGACAGGACGGACCCAGAGATGCATCTAACAATTAGCAGTGAGTTTATCACTGCGGGCTATGAGGAACACGCAGCGGCGTTCACATGAGAGATCGCTGCTGCGGGTTTGCCTTGTGCCTGTTGGGTCCGTCTTGCGGGTGCGATCAAAGAATTGCATGTCAATTATTTGATCGGGTTGGTAAAGCGGACCCGACAGGCGCAAGGCCAACCCGCAGCGGTGATCTCTCATGTGAACGCCGCTGCGTGTTCCACCGGGCGGGGAGAAAGTGACATGCACATTATTATACGCGCCGTGGATAATGCAAGTCTATGGGGCCGGCGGGCCGCGCCCCCACCCCCGCCCCTTATTCAAGCCGGAATTGCGAGCGCAATCCGGCTCGCAATTCCGGCTTGAATAAGCCGTGTGAACTGGGCCTAAAGGTACGATTTGGATGTCGGCTCAGCGCTAAACTCGAACTGTTGCCGTTGTTTCTCGTTGAAGTTCCGCTCTTACAAGCACAGAATTTCTGACAAGGATACAACGCTGATTTGGCGCTGAAAATGTCGGCACCAAATCAGATTTGTGATCCGCCATTTGAACGCACCCTATAGAAAAAGTGTGGCGTAAATATGTATTTAGCCCTCTGTCCTCTGATACCGCTAAATAAAATCCAGTATGACCAATTGCCTTTAGAAGTTACCAAATTATTAAATAGAGTACATCTGTACAGAATTTATTCTCAGTATAACTACAGCTGCTTTACATAGTCTGCAGGCAGTTAGGGCCATATATATCATAATAAAAAAAAAAAAAAAAAAACAACTCGCCTCTCTTCCACTCCTGTATGTGACGAGCTGCTCTCCGGCTTCTAGAGGAGCCCAGCATATGTGGCGTAATGATGTGACGTCATCGCACCGCCTACGTCACGACTAGAGGCCGGCGCCTGGTAGACTTAAAGGGGTTTTGCCACAATCTCATTTCCTACCTCCTGCATCCAGTTCCTCAGCTCTGTGTGCTCAGAAGGAGGTGTGTGTGATTTGTTTGAATTGCATATCATGTGACCCAGCAGGATGACGTCACCAGACCTTTCCTCTCTGTAGTCAAAGAAAGGTCTGTTTATGTATAGAACTGTAAGTAGCTACATTGTAGCTCAGAGGTAAAACTTTTGCCTCCAGGCATAAGTGTCCTCAAATCCCTGCAGGAACCAAACCTGTGTTTTTTTTTCTCTTTATCAATGCACAGACCTGATTGAGGTTTCTTTTTTATTTCCACTGCTTGACTAATTACTAAGGAGCACAAAGGACGGGAGTAGAGTGACAGCTCCTGGGGTTTGAACATTCAATAGCTGCTTGAGAGGAGAGGTGATGTCTGAGCATGTGCGACCAGGAGTGAGGAGCTCTCAGCCCTGGTCGTATCCCCTGGAGATGAGCTGTAAACAATGGATCACTAAGGGAGCAGCTAAAACAAAAACGGGCCAGAATTTTCAATAATGATGAATGGTGAAAATGTTTGTCATTTAATTTACAAACTTCCCCTGTCAATTTTACTTCGTGGCAAAACCCCTTTATGGCCTAACACTTTAGGCCAACCAGGGTGAATAGTGGAGCAGAGCGCCGGTGGCATCTGTGCCGAGCCTGTGTGTATCTACAGATCCGTCAGAGTGCCCATGCTGACCAGTGTCCAGTGTCAAAAGCAGCTGCAATAAGCACATTAGTATCAGAATTAGACTATGGAGCAGTGAAGAAGGTGGCTCGGTTTGATCACATTTTATTTTGCATCTGCATCACTTACCTGGAGAAGAGATCGCCCCAGGATGCTCTCTGGGGAGGAGACCAGCCAGTGCAGGCGGTGTAACGCTCTGGGCAACGGTCTACAGGAAACCTTGGATCCTGGCATGAAGTGCATGTATAATACACAGAACAAGCCCACCCCTTCATGACAGCGGGCTTCCCTAGCGGCAGTGACATCTTTCACTAAAGTTATGTCCCTGCCAAACTGCAGAAACCGTTCAAGAATGAAACCTGACAAGGTGTTCAGGGTAAGGCCTCCAAATTCTCCAGATCTCAGTCTGGTCGAGCTTCTGTGGAAAAGCAAGTGTGATCCATGGAGGCAGCACCACACAATTTACAGGATACAGAAGGGACACTGCCATGAAAAAGAAGGTTTTTGTTAAAACCCTTATTCCTGGAAAACTTTTTTTATTTTATTTTGGCATTCCTATGAAATAAAAAATTGCATCTAAAATCTTGTCCATTTGTAGCTGTGATTACTTAAAGGGGTGTTATCGTTTCATTAAATGGTCTTCAGAATAAGGGGACAGTGAAAACAAGCAACTTTGCAATTGGATGTCATTAGCAAAGCTGCCTTGTTCTCACAGTGTCCCTTATCTTGTGTTTTTATTTACACTGATATCCAGTGTGGGTCTAATCCCTCCTGATCCCTCCTCCTTGCAATTCACTAGCTGAGAGCTCATTTACATTCTGTACAGCCCCTGGGTCGATTCACGGAGCTGTGTGTCTGACTCAGAGTTAGGGGCCGTAGCATTTTCTGTCTCCACACCTAGCAGAAACAGAATGCAGCAGATTGTACAATGAGAAAACATGACAGTTTTGTCCCTGTGCCTAACTCTCCTGCATACACGCAGATCTGTGCCGTTCTTAGAAAGCTGTAATACATCTCCAGCTGTGAGAGGAGATCAGTGCTCAGATTAGATTGAATGCAGCCTGTGGTATGTATACAGCTCTTATAAAATAAGACTGATAGGGAGAGACACAGTGATATGTGGACTCAGAGAGAGGAGGGGGTGGGGGGAGTCTCAGGCCAGCAGTGAAGTGGGGGATGATGTCACCCAACTGGGAGGGGAAGAAACGCCCCTGCATTCACAGAGCTGGGAAGCTAAGAGCAGTGTGAATTAGCCGAAGTAAGGCTGCGATATATCCCCTTTAAGAGATACCACGTCTGAATGGCAGAGCAGATTAACCTCACTTTACTATAATTCTTGCTTATCTCTATGTAGTCTCATTACAAATAGTAGGTAATGACAGTTTCTCTTTTGTTCTCTGGACAGGGATAGTTAGGATTAACACAATGAAACAAGCAATACATAAAAGGATAATGGAGAGGGTTTCTTCTCTTAACAGGCCCACAGCTGATAGCACTTACGACTCTCTGGCCATATCTAGCCACGAAGAAGAACCATCAAGCAATCCTCTCATAGGGAAGTCAGAAAGAGACACCAGGAAGTCACGTATAAAGAGAAACTTTAAAAAAAAAAAAAAAAAAAAAAAAATATATATATATATATATATATATATATATATATATATATATATATATATAATATATATAAAAAATATATATATATTTATTTATTTATTTTAAAAAAAATCACCTAATTAATAAAAATATTTATATAATAGTCGCATATTGCTGTCAATGTGACAAAAAAATTTGATGGTAGAGTCCCTTTAAAGGATCTGTTGCTAACGCCTTGGTGCCAGATACCACGGGACACCTTCAGAAGTCTTGTGGAGTTCATGCCATCATGGACTAGAGCTGTTTTGGCTGCAGGATGGGGATCCACACAATATTAGGCTGATCGATTTATATATTGATTTAGTTTCATCTTAGGCCTCGTTCACACGGCTGATTTGGGGACGGATTTCAGCCGTATTGCGCTCCAATACAGCTGAAATCCGTCCCTGTCATTTATGGTAATCCGCAGTTCTGATAGAGAACTATGGATTCCGTCTCCCTGAGCGAGGAGAAAGTGACATGCACATTATCCCGGCGGGATACGCGCCGTGGATAATGGATGTCTATAGGGCCGGCGAGCTGCCGCCCCGCTACACAGCAGCCAGCGTAATTGCGGGCAAAATCCGTCCCCGCAATTACGCCGGCAATAAGCCGTGTGAACTTAACCTTAGAGTTTTATATCATTGCATGATGGTGTGTGTTCCTTAAAGGGGTTGTCTCACTACAAGGATTGATTTTAATGTTAAAGATCTTGTGCAATAACAAGTCACTTTGCAATGTATGTCCATTAACAGTGTCCTACCTATTCCTAGATATCCCCTCTTGTATGTGCTGAATCAGCTCCTCAGGTCACTATAGCTTCAAACCTGTTCGATCTCTCATGATAGGCTGCCAGCACTGGTTGCTATAGCTACAGACCTGTTCGAACTCTCCTGATAGGCTGCCAGCGCTGGTCGCCATAGCTACAGACGTGTTTGATCTCTCCTGATAGGCTTCCAGCGTTGGTCGCCATAGCTACAGACCTGTTTGATCTCTCCTGATAGGCTGCTAGTGCTGGTCTCTATAGGTACAGACCTGGTGTCCTCAGCAGCTCCTCACTGCAGGCCAGTAGTAGCCAGTGAAGTCAGTAAACACATCCCTGAATTAAAAAATTAAACGAGAGAACAGGACTAAGGTAAAATGAATCAATGTAGTGAGACAACCCCTTTAACTGTTTTTATTTTGTATTGTCTTCCTCTAGATTTTTGGCTGCTTTGCACTTACGGAGCTCAGTCATGGCAGTAATACAAAGGCCATCCGGACAACTGCAACCTATGATGCTTCTACCAAGGTAAGTGGAAACGCTGGACTGGATCAGACCACTGGAGACTACCCACAATATAATATTTCCATCTTCATAATGATTGTCTCTACACAATAAGAGATTTACACTGAATAAATCTATTTTAAGTGTGTTCATTTCTCAAATAATCTCGTTATAACATAAGCCTGCTAAGCCTTGTGGTGGCCTGCAAGGAGCAGCAGAGTCGCTTCTGCAAAATCAAGCGTTCGCAGTATTGCCTGAGCAGGAAGACAGCGCTCCATCATTTGAGATGTCCTGAACCATAAGTGGACCATGCAAAATAGCTCTTCTTGCAGCGCAGCTTTCTCTGGGCCATCAAATATGAATCTGATTGGCCAGTAACGTTTTGTCCATAAGGTTCAGCTAATTAACGTTTGTAATATTTACCGTATATACAGGCAGTCCCCGGGTTACATACGGGTTAGGGACTGTAGGTTCGTTCTTAAGTTGAATGTGTATGTAAGTCTGAACCAATATATTTAGTACATGTATGTTGTATATGTATGGTGTGTATGGTGTGTAATTATAGGCAGGTATATGTCCCCATAGCAGTTATAGGCAGGTATAGGTCCCCCATAGGCAGGTATATGTCCCCCATAGGCAGGTATATGTCCCCCATAGGCAGGTATAGGCAGGTATATGTCCCCCATAGATAGGTATAGGCAGGTATATGTCCCCCATAGATAGGTATAGGCAGGTATATGTCCCCCATAGGCAGGTAAAGGCACGTATATGTCCCCCATAGATAGGTATAGGCAGGTATATGTCCCCCATAGATAGGTATAGGCAGGTATATGTCCCCCATAGATAGGTATAGGCAGGTATATGTCCCCCATAGATAGGTATAGGCAGGTATATGTCCCCCATAGATAGGTATAGGCAGGTATATGTCCTCCATAGATAGGTATAGGCAGGTATATGTCCTCCATAGATAGGTATAGGCAGGTATATGTCCTCCATAGATAGGTATAGGCAGGTATATGTCCTCCATAGATAGGTATATGTCCTCCATAGATAGGTATAGGCAGGTATGCCCTCCATAGATAGGTATAGGCAGGTATGTCCTCCATAGATAGGTATAGGCAGGTATGTCCTCCATAGATAGGTATAGGCAGGTATATGTCCTCCATAGATAAGTATAGGCAGGTATATGTCCTCCATAGATAGGTATATGTCCTCCATAGATAGGTATAGGCAGGTATGCCCTCCATAGATAGGTATATGTCCTCCATAGATAGGTATAGGCAGGTATGTCCTCCATAGATAGGTATAGGCAGGTATATGTCCTCCATAGATAGGTATAGGCAGGTATATGTCCTCCATAGATAGGTATAGGCAGGTATATGTCCTCCATAGATAGGTATAGGCAGGTATATGTCCTCCATAGATAGGTATAGGCAGGTATATGTCCTCCATAGATAGGTATAGGCAGGTATATGTCCTCCATAGATAGGTATAGGCAGGTATATGTCCTCCATAGATAGGTATAGGCAGGTATATGTCCTCCATAGATAGGTATAGGCAGGTATATGTCCTCCATAGATAGGTATAGGCAGGTATATGTCCTCCATAGATAGGTATAGGCAGGTATATGTCCTCTATAGGCAGGTATATGTCCTCCATAGATAGGTATAGGCAGGTATATGTCCTCCATAGATAGGTATAGGCAGGTATATGTCCTCTATAGGCAGGTATATGTCCTCCATAGATAGGTATAGGCAGGTAAGTCCTCCATAGATAGGTATAGGCAGGTATGTCCCCCATAGATAGGTATAGGCATGTATGCCCTCCATAGATAGGTATATGTCCTCCATAGATAGGTATAGGCAGGTATGTCCTCCATAGATATGTATAGGCAGGTATGTCCTCCATAGATACGTATAGGCAGGTATGTCCTCCATAGATCTGTATAGGCAGGTCTGTCCTCCACAGATAGGTATAGGCCTGTATGTCCTCCATAGATGGGTATAGGCAGGTATATGTCCTCCATAGATGGGTATAGGCAGGTATATGTCCTCCATAGATGGGTATAGGCAGGTATATGTCCTCCATAGATAGGTATAGGCAGGTATATGTCCTCCATAGATAGGTATAGGCAGGTAAGTCCTCCATAGATAGGTATAGGCAGGTATGTCCTCCATAGATAGGTATAGGCAGGTATGTCCCCCATAGATAGGTATAGGCAGGTATGCCCTCCATAGATAGGTATATGTCCTCCATAGATAGGTATAGGCAGGTATATGTCCTCCATAGATAGGTATAGGCAGGTATATGTCCTCTATAGATAGGTATAGCAGGTATATTCCTCCCATAGATATGGTATAGGCAGTATATGTCCTCCATAGATAGGTATAGGCAGGTATATGTCCTCCATAGATAGGTATAGGCAGGTATATGTCCTCCATAGATAGGTATAGGCAGGTATATGTCCTCCATAGATAGGTATAGGCAGGTATATGTCCTCCATAGATAGGTATAGATAGGGCTTATTAAAAAATAACAAATACTCGCCTCGCTCCCCCGCTGCTCTGAGGCTTACCTCGCCCTTGGTCTTCTGGCGCAGGCCGGTAATGTCATCAGGCCGCGCAGGCAGCGTGATGACATCGTGCGCTGCCTGTGCCGGAGACTCCGGAAGGTCGCAGGTCGGCTTGCGGTCTTCCGGAGTTCTATTGCGGAGCAGGGAGCGCTCGCTCTCTGCTCCGCAATAGTCTTCGGCTGTATGCGCTCCGGGAGGAGTCGCATACAGCCGAAGCGATCTCCGCCGGTGCCGGGTCATGGCAGTGCCCGGACGCGGATGTGGATCGGAGAGTCAGCTGTATGCGCTCCCAGGAGTCGCATGCAGCTGCGAAGATTGCTGACAGCACCCGGGCCATCGCAGCGCTCGGACGCTCTCAGCTGTCCCTGGCTTGCGTCGTTCTGGCCCACATTCGTTACTAGGGGACAGGCGTAAGTTGAAACAACGTAAGTCGGGGACTCACTGTACTCGAGTATAAGCCGACCCGAGTATAAGTCGAGGATGGATTTTTCAGCACATTTTTGTGCTGAAAAAACTCAGCTTCTAGTCGAGTATATATGGTAATTGGTTTTAGTATATTAAGGCTGTAGCCCAGGTTTTTCATCTTTAATCCCTTACTGACATGTGACCTATGGATACGTCATCATGCCGATAAGAAGCACAATAACATATCAGCAGCACCCTACAAACATTAGGAGACAAGGTGAATATATCAACTATTTTAAAATGTATTTCTGCATTCCCTGAAAGTAAGGAGGCCAGAGAAGGCACCAAGGAACTGAAATTTCAGTGGTAGGTTCCCATCTGAACTGATGTCACCTTGTCGTGGTGGATGGGCTCTCACAATTTTGATCAAAATACGCGCCAAGAACCTGAAATTTTCATGTATCCAAAAAGTAGCAGAAATGCATTTTAAAATAGTTCATATATTCCCTCTGTCTCTCAGCGTTCGTAGACTGCTGCAATGTGATTGTGTTTGCATTGTTTGCTGCCACACCAGTGTGCACCATTCCTCCCCCTAATTGACTCCTCCACGCCTCTCGCAGCAGGATCGTGGGGTGTCAATAAATTGCCATGACAGCTTGACGGTTTCCATAGCCAAATAACAAAGCCACTTGTGGGGACCAACCTTTGATATCACCGAAAATATTTCATCTCAAATTCTGAGTAAATGTGGAAGAGAGAGGCAACCTTTGCATTTTACCTCCAGCAGATATTTGAGTGGAGGGGGGAACATTTTCTCAAGACATATTGGTGTCTGTACCATCTGTATAGTACCTTTCTAAATGGTCCAGTTGATACACTTGGAGGCCTTAAAGGGGTTGTCTCACTACAAAGATTAGATTTCAGTATGTAGGGAACGTTAAATCAAGACTTTTTCCAAACAAATGTCTCTTTTAAATTTTTCCTTGGCCAGGAGATTTTATCTGCTCTGAATGCACACAGGTTTCTCTAGTTACTAATCTGCTCTCCCCTTCCCTCTCTGCTGTTTGTCTTATTTAAGATCAAGGAGTGACATCACCACAGGTCGGCAGCTTGAGAGCAAAGTATATTATCTTTAACAAACAAAGGAGAGTAATTACTTTTGAGTGTTTACTCTGTGCTCTGTAGCCTTCTGCACAATAGATAACATCTCCTGCTACAGAACCACCCACAGTTTGAACACAAAGAGACAGGACACATGAATCTAAAGCTGCTTTTGTCTCTGAAACAGCGCGGTGAGACAACTCCTTTATGATCGAGAGCATAGATACATTTCCATTGATGAGTAGTAAAAGAGATTTTTAGGTTTCCCTCCCAGTTCATCACAAGAGCATAAAGCAAAAGAGCCTTATAGCCTTATGTTTTGTTGGCTGGATTGTTAAAAAATATCTCGAAGAAGGCGGGAGATGTCTCCACCTTTAAGTCTAAAGATGACAGAAAGTGCCTAATGTGGAGGTATTTTTTTAAAAAAATTTTAAGGATATAATAATATTAAATATTATAGTATAATTTTTTTTTTTTTAAATGACCAACCCCTTTAAAGGGGTTGTCCCACTACAATGATTGAGTTTTATGTTAAAGATCTTGCAAAAACAAGTCGCTTTGTAATATGTGTCCATTAACAGTGTCCTACCTATTCCTAGATATCCCCTCTTGTATGGGCTGCATCAGCTCCTCAGGTTGCTATAGCTACAGACCTGTTTGATCTATCCTGATAGGCTGCCAGCACTGGTTGCTATAGCTACAGACCTGGCTTCTACTGCAGCCTAGTAGAAGCCAGTAAACAAGCCCCTGAATTCAAAGTGAAACGAAGAAAAAAGGACTGAGGTGAGATGAATCAATGTAGTGAGACAACCCCTTTAATCTTTTTCCCAAAAATATATTCTCTGAATCAGATCTACTCTGCTAATTTTTGCCTTGAAATGTGCAGATTGGACTGTATTCTTTCATTGACTTCAGCCTTGCTAGAATAGCTACAGTACGGCAACCAACTACAATTCTCGATAGAAAGTCATTGTAATGTGATTGTGTATTTCCAGGAATTCGTCCTTAACTCCCCGGATTTTGAGGCAGCTAAATTCTGGGTGGGTAACATGGGAAAAAATGCCACCCACGCTCTTGTGTATGCCCAGCTGTACACTATAGATGGACAATGTCATGGACTGCACTCCTTTATCGTACAGGTAAGGAATATCTGCTTGTTATTCACAGAATCAGAAAACACTAATCAATCAGGTTTCTTATCAACAATTTATATTAAGGACATGTTCAACGTAATTGTGGGGTGTACTTTGGCGCGTAATTGCGCTGCAGTACGCCTGAAATGTGCCCCACAATTACGGTAATTATTAGCTCTCATAGAGAACTATGGATTACCTCCGTCTTCCCCCGACACGTATTGAATGCCGGATGAAAGAAGTGACGTCATTTCTTCCTGGCGTTTACGCGCTGGGGATAATAGAAGTGAATGGGGCCGCTATTTCTAAAACACCCAGGGTATTGCGGCAAGCACAGTATGCGCTGCAATACGCCGTGTGAACATGCCCAAACAGTAATTATATCATTATATCGTACTAGCACTAATCATTACTCTCCCAATGCAGGACAGCAGACAAAAAGGAGAGATCATTATCCTCGTGTACTAAATAAATGTTAAAGTGTGGTTGTTAACGGCGTCTTTGCGGGCTGTATTTCGGGGTGTAACTGTGCTGCAATACGCCTTGAAATACTCCCCACAAATACGGTAGTTCATAGCTCTCATAGAGAGCTCTGATTACCTGACGTTTTCCCCGAGGAAAGTCAAAGTCAATGGGTACGAGGCCAGAGCACTTTAGAAGTACGCGCTGGCCATCACATACTTCTAAAACACCCGGTGTATAGGGGAGTGCACAGGAACGCGGCACAATACGCCGTGTGAACTCACTGTTAGGAAACAGAGGCACAACTCTCTAGACATTAATTAAAAACAGAACCGCGGCCACTTACACCTCTACTGCATTGGAGGCCAGACGGCAATTGTACTGCAAGGACACTCCAGTTCTGGACCAGGGACCATGATAACCACTGGATCCTAATGTACCTAGACAACCTTTTATAGCACATACCAAGACACAACTTGACTGGTGAACAAGTGTGTGTATGTAGGTTGTTGTGTGTGTGTATATATATATATATATATATATATATATTTTATATTTTATATATATATATATATATATATATAATATATATATAAATATATATATATATTGTAACGGCTCACCTGCCGTCGGCCGCCATCTTGGACCGGCTCTGGGGATTTTCACTCGCGGAATCGCCATCTTTCGTAGAAACGGTATGGCACTGACAACGTCTTTTTCTTTAGCTCCGCCTGTTTTATTTTGGCACAGGTTGATAACAGCACAAACATAACATACAGCGTAAACAAAACCCTAGGCCCCTCTGGCCACTACCTAAACCAATAGCTCCCTAGCTATCAGTGGTCTGGACCTAACGTCCAGACCCACAAACAACCACTGTACCACCAGTCACCGCTGGTTCAGGCTTCCTCCAGCCTGGGGGGTAAGAAGAGCCTTCCTTCCTTGCTCCCTTGCTGCTCCAACTGCAGGTAGCAGGCCACACCCCTGATCACTTGGAGAAACAGGCCCTTTATAGCCATCCCGGGTCTGGCCCAAAGTCCGACATGGAACCTGGAGACCTGGGACGTGGGAACAGCCACCCACCCATCTGCAGCTGTTCCGGGGAAGCCAACCCATAATGGCTGGATATCAGCCATGCTAATATACAGCTGTCAGCAACCTAGTGTTTGCTGACAGATAATAATTGGCTCCCCCCACCAAGCCCAGGCTCTTGGTGGCACGTCTCTACCAGGACGGCTCCACATAGTGGCAAAGACAGGCAACTACCTGTTGTCACTTTGTCACTATATATAATATATATATATATATATATATATATATATATATATATTTTATTATATATATATTGATCCAGTGGTCTTCACTGTCTAAGGTCCAAAACAGGAGATTGATGGCACAGTCGTCCCTGGTTCTAGCACTGTTTGTACCAGTGTAATACATGGTAAGTAACAATATATAAATAGTTTGCTCGTTAGATCTCTTTTGGGTTCCAAGTTGAAACAAAGTCAGTGAAAATAAAGCAATATTAGTGAATTCCTGATCTCTTTTGTGAAGAAATCTGTATAATCAAATATAAAGAGCACTGCATGTATACATTTGGCCCTTCCACGAGAAATAACATTTTTAAGTTCATTTACAACATATATTGTCAATGTCATACTTAGATCCGGAACCCCAAAACTCTGCTTGCTATGCCCGGAGTCATGGTGGGTGATGTTGGAAAGAAATTGGGTCAGAATGGCTTAGATAATGGGTAAGTCTTATTTCCTGACTTTTACATAAACCTCTTAAAGGAATTGTTCACGTTTGGCCGTGACTACTTGTTAGAATGGTTACTTGACAGTAAGTTGATCACAAAGAGTCTGTCTGTTGGAAACACCAGCAATCGGTTGTAATCTGAGAGCGAACCTGCGCCACCACAGGAGAAACGCGTACTTCTAAAACATCCAGTGTATTGCGGCGTGTACTGTTCATACGCCGTGTGAACATACCCTTAGGCTATGTTCACACGGCTGATTTCAGAACTGATTCACGTCGGATTTCCGACGTAAATACGTTCCGACATCAGTTGCAAATAAGCTTCACTAAGTGTGGCACGTATTTGGAACTGATTTCCCGACTGATTCACCATCCCCATTCATTAGAGTTGGTGAATCCGTCCGGAAATAATTGACATGCACATTGTTTTTGCCGCCGCAATCCGGAACGGAAATAAGTGTTGTCTGAACGACGACACGTATTTCCCATTAAAATCAATGTAAAATGGCCAGTTACTTGTTTGTAACTGATTTCGCAATGGATTTGCGGCCGTAAATACGGCTGCAAATCCGTTGCGAAATAAGCCGTGTGAACATGGCCTTAGAGTTAAAGGGTTTTCTCACTACAGAGAAGGGAATGGTAAATTAAGACTTTTTCAAAATATATTGCTTTGTTTATCTTGCTTTGTTTAGGAGATAAGAGAGATTTTATTTGCTCTGAGTGCATGCAGGTTTCACATTGTTACTGTCCTGCTCTCCCTTTCTCTCTCTGCCCTTTGTCTTATCTGGTGGCAGGGAGTGTCCTCACCACAGGTTGGCACACAGCTTAAGAACAGAGTGTGTTATCTCTAAGGCTAGGTTCATACGGCAATAATTGCGGGACGTATTTCGCCCGCAATTACGCTGTGTGCTCGCGGGGGGGGGGGGGGAGAGAGGGAGAGGGGCCCCAAAGACATTAATTATATTATAATAATTGACATATCACTTCTCTCCCCGCTCGGCGTATTGTGCGAGTGAGGAGAGGAGACGTAATCCATAGTCCTCTATGAGAACTGTGGATTACCGTTATGACTGGGACGTATCTCGCCCCGTATTTAGCGCAGTACGGCACGAAATAAGGGGCGAGATACGTCCCAGTTTAAGCCGTGTGAACATAACCTAACAAGCAAAGGAAACTAATTACTTTTGATTACTTAAGAGCAGAGGGCTTAAGAGCTCATAGATAAGATCTCCTGCTCTCATGCCATTGCAATTAGAAGAGCTGTGAATACAGAGCTGATATGCTAATCACGGCTACAGAACCACCCACAGCCTGACCAGGAAGAGACAGGAAGCCTGAATCTAAAACTGCTTATGGCTCTGAGTAACAGCATGGTGAGACAACCCCTTTAAGGTAAGGTTTAGGGACAGTTTTTGACCCATGCACTTGGGAGGCATTTAGGGTTAAGAGTTAGGAATCAGGGTTAACTCTAACCCCATGCAATCTAGAGCTATTTGGGGTTAGGGTTACAGGTTAGGTTTTAGGGTTCACCCAAACACTATGCAATTGGGAGCCATTTCACTGCTGTAAGTGCTTTTCAGAGGCCAAAAAATGCATCCAGAATTTGTCCTCTAGAAATGAAAGGGGTGTTCCCATCTCTGACATTTCTGGCGTATTGATAGGATATGTGATGAATGTCTGGTAGGTGGGTCCCACCAGCAGGGCCTGCAGCTATCCCAAGAAGGAGCCGATGGAAACGGGGAAGTGTCTTCGCTTGTACAGTTACTTTCTATTCATTTCATTGGGAGTTCAGATTACAACCAAATGCAAGTGGGACGACTCGTGGGCTGCGGGGTCCGTTCTCAAGATTGGTGTGGTCCACCCTCAGACATCTATGGTATATCCTTTTTATACACCATAAAGTTGGCAAAGCCTCTTTAATGGAATCGGGTTCAAGACGTCCTGAATATTATGACAGTTTCAGCTGAACTGCTGTCGAAACCGAGACCCATTCAAGCTTGTGCTCCCTATTCCTTCATGTGTATACAAAGTCCAGCCTCCAGGTGGCACTATAGCACCACAGTACAATAAAATACAATTTTTCCCTTACATTTTTTTCATTTTTTGCTATTTCCCTTTTCCCTGTTTTTTTTTTTAAGAAAAAAAATTATATTGTCTGTATATAATGGAAATAAGGAAAAATAAAACCAGTTTGAAAGGGAACATTTTTATCCCGGCCAAAAAAACCTTTTTGATAAGCCCCCCAGTAACGCTCCATTAGTCTAACAATGGCATTAAAGCAGCAAAGAACAATCTGGGCAAAAATAAAATTTAAAATTAAAATTTATAATAAATTAATTTTTATAGACCAAATATGGGAAATGTTTCCCAATAAAAGGCCCTTCCACACGGTGAGGTAAAAATAAAAAACGCACTTTTTTTGAAACTTCAAAATAAAAAAAAAAAAATCGGCAAAAAAACAGCGACAGATCCCCCGCTTTCGAGCCCCCCCCCCTTTTGGGGGGCTCTTAATCGTGACCATGTTTATGGGAATTTGCTCCTTTATTTTTAGTTTCGCTGTCATAGGGGAAACAAATTACTTAGGTCTCTCTCAAAACAATTTTAAAATGGAAAAAACACTCGAACTCCTATGAACAATTTGGAGATTTTTTCCCAATAACAATGCGCCCTATTTTCCTTTGGGTTAAATGGAATTTTCACGCCCATTCCCTACCCCACTTTTAAAGGGGTTTTTCTCACTATTTCGATTCATCTTACCTCATCCTTTTTCTTGGTTTCATTTTGAATTCAGGGTGTGTTTACGGGCTTTTACTAGGGCTGCATAAAAGCCGGGTTTCTGTAGCAAAATTGCAACCAGTGCTGGCACCATGGGGAAGATAAAAAAGGGTCTGTAGCTCTAGCGACCTAGGACTGATCCCCCCCAAATACAAAGGGGAAATCTAGAAAAGGTGGGCCCACTTTTAATGGAAGAAATATTCCCAAAGTGACTTGTTTTTGCAACTTTAAAAACACAACCCTTTTGTATGAGCCCCCCCTTTAAAAGGGGTTTTCCCTCAGCCCCGCTTTTTTCACTACTCAGGGCTTTTTTTTGCACTCACTATGGGGTGGGTTCTACATCAGATTACATATTAAATTTTCTATTATTCTGACGGGGCGGGAAAGATCTTATCTCGAACAAGTTTACAATTAAAGCAATGTTTTTCCACCCCCACACACATGTACCTTTTGTTTTACTGCACTAACTTGGGCCCTTTAGGGCCAAACCTTTGGTGACATCACTCCCTGGGCTCAGCTATTTTTGATTTTAAAATCTTGGTTTGGGTTTTGCATAAAAGTTGTTCACTACAGAGCTAAAAAAACAACTCTTAACTCATATAAAATTTAAAAACTTTGACCAATGTATTTTTGGGAAAAAATCTTCATTTAAAGGGGTTTTCTCACTACATTGATTTATCTTACCTCATCCCCTTTTTTTTGGTTTTCTTTTGAATTCAGGGGCTGTTTACTGGGTTCCACAAACGGGGCGTAGAAGCCAGGTCGTAGCTTTTGCAACCATTGCGGCACCTAAAAAGGAGAATTAAAAAGGTCTTAGCTATAGCCCCCTTAAGGAGCTATGCGGCCCTTAAAAAGGGGGATATCAAAAGGAATGGAGAGACACTTTTTTAAGGGACCCCATTACAAAGTGTTTTGGGTTTTGCAAGATTTTAAAACAAAAAAACCCAACCCTTATAGTGAACCCCCCCTTTAAAAATCCCTTTAGTTGAAAGCTAATCTTTTATCAAAACCCCTTTAAAAGGGGCCATATTTATTTGGGAACACCCTTTTAACAACCCCCCAAACCCCCTGCTTTTTGTACAAGGAAAAAAATTTGTCATGGGAGACTGGGGACCTGCACCAAACTCGTAAAGAAAGACGGGGCAGTTTTTGGGGTTAAAAACTTGGGGGACATTAATGTATAAAAAAGGGGCGCCCATATAAAAAAACGAATGATTTTTCTGCAGTTTTCAATTTAAAAGACGTCTACATTTTGAAAAGATTTTTTTGAAATTTCCTAGTGCAAAACCCTTTGGCCCCACACCCAAAACCGATGAGCGATTTTTTAAAAACAGGGGAAAACCCGATATGCCAAGCGCCGCATCTAGGGGAATGGCCCCGCAGCCGTTGCACGATTATTTTTTAAATTTAAATCCCCTCTTACCTCATCTAAAAAACCCCCAAATTTTTAAAAGCCCGTTATGTCAATGGAAAATTTTAGAGGTTTGTATGGGGAAACGCGGTGTTTTCCCAGGATTGAAAATCTGAGGAAATCTTCAAGCATTTATAAAAAACAGCTGAAGATTTAAAAAATTAAAAACAATTTCAAACCCAATTTTTTGGGGAGAAATTTGGGAGGGCCCAAAAAGCTAATAAAATTTTTAATTTAACATCAGGAAAATATGGGCCCCAAGGGGGAACATTTTTTCCTCTTCCCCCCATTTTCCCCTTCTACTTTAACCAAGGGTTTACCCCCTTCTTTTCTGAGCCACAGGGCAAAAAAGCAAAAACATTATGAAATTTTCATTACCTTTTCCAAAAGAAGAATGTAAAAATCTAAGAAAAACCATTTGAAATTCACACTCTTTTACCCCCAAATTCTTGTTCGCTTTTTGCTGAGCCATCAATGGGTTTAATGGGACCCTGTGACATCCCCTTTACATTCTGTTTAGTAAAATCCTTGTGTTCCCGCAAAATAACAATTCGGGAAATGGGTTTTTTCCTTTATAACTCTCGTGTTCTGCTCCTCTGTTTTTTCCCTTTAAAATGAAAATAAATGAATTGTAACGGGGTTTTTAGAAATTCGGTGGGGGGCCCCTGCAAAATTCTGACATTGTCCAATAAAGTACTGACTGTCACTGAGGCAGGGAACGAAACCCCCTTTTAAAAACGGGAAGGGGAAACCCCCCCACTGCTGTTTTCGGTAATCATTGCGTTTCTGGTGACTTACTCAAATAATGGCATATAGCAGAGGGGGGGGGCAATTTCCCAAAATTCGATTCGGTCATTTCCCCCAAATTTTTCCAAAAAATTTCTTTCTTTTCCAAAATTACTTCCCACAAATTCCCCGTTAAAAAGCACTTTTTAACCATTTGCACAACCCGCAGGGGTGCTGTAAACTTGGGGCCGGGCTTAAATATGCAGAGGGAGTTTGGTTTTTGGTCTTCATACAATTTTGGGTTTTTTTAGTATGAAAACCAGTGAACTCCCCGCCGGTTTTTTTAGAAACGCTTCACTAAAAAATTTCCCCGGGGGCCTTTAAAAGGGGGAAAAAACGCCCAAAAAAAACCAAGCGGGAATGAAACCGGAAAAAATTTTCTTTGGCCAAAAAAAAAGCGGGAAAAAAAAAAAAACCCAAGCTAAGTTTAAAGGGGGCAACTTTAGTGACATTTTGTGGGGGGAACCCGGGGGCAGCCACAGCAGCAGGGAAGGAAAAGGCAAGGGGCACAATAAATTTCGGTAGTGGCAAAACACAGGAAAGCCACAAAAAAGGCAAAAATTTCCTGAGGGGCAGTTTTTAAACCACAGCAGCATGAGGTCAGGCATTTGGCAAAATTTACATTTTTGGAGGTGGAAAAACATATTGGGCCACAGAGGGGCAAAAGGGACACAGGGGTTGGAAAGGTCACGACAGCGGGCCGCATGAAAATCGGGGCAGGGGCACAATAAACATTCCCTTGGGGGCGAAAAACAGTATTAAGGCCACAGATTGGCACAATGACAGGCCCTGGAGGGGGGCAAAACGGGAAAGAAAAGCCACAAAGGGGACAATGACACAGTGTGGGGGTCAGGGCGGCACCCATATAAAATCACCGGGGGCAAAAATAAAAAAAAACAAACAGGTGTAGGTCACAGCACAGCATAAAGGTCACAGTGGGCAAAAATAAACTTTCTGGGGGCGGGAAAAACAGTTTTTAGGCCACAAAAGGGGGCACAATCACCCAGTGTGGGGGTCCCCAACACAGCAGCATAAAGGAAAGACAGGGGGCACAATGACACGGGTGTTGAGGAAAAAGGCAGCAGCCACCACAGCATAGGCAAAAAAGGGGCCACAATGACAATCGTGAAAGGTTTCAAGGGGCAACACGGGAAACAGCTTTAGGCAAAAGGGGTGGAAACAAATTTGGGCAGGATTTGTAAAAAAGGATGGGGTGGAAAATTAACCACCCCCCTTTTGGGTAAAGAATGGTTTTTAGGCAGGGGTGGAAAAACTGTCAGAAAATTTGTTTGGCATAAAGGCCGGGTGCGGCATCAAAATTTTTAAGTGGCTGAGAGGTTTTTAAAACCCAACTTGACCCAAAAGGCACTGAGGGGGAAAAAATCCTGGGGCCGATCCACCCCTGATTCATTTTTAAAAAAAGGGTCATTTTCTTTTCCAAACCATTTCCCGTGGAAAAACGGGTTTTTTTCCCCTTGGGAAAAACAAAGGCCCCCCGCCGCACGAAACCAAACCCCCCTCTAAAAGCCAAACACAACTGGCCTTGGCAGGGACAGCTTCTCCACCCCAAAAACTGGGCAAGTTGGGGCCAAAACACATCCATTTTTTGGGCGGCCCAGAAACCCCCCAGGGGGAATTTTTCAAACCGGGGTGGCAGGAGCTTTCCAAGTGGGGCCACCACCTTTTTGGGGTTTCAGGCCCTGCTCCAGGTCCTGCTCGCTGGTTTCTGCGTTTGCTGCTCCCGGCGACCGCCCTCCTCACGGGGGCGGGGAAGGAAGCTGCTCTCCAGGACTCCAGATTTTAATTTAAAAAACTGAGGGGGGTGGTTACTGCCCCTACCCCCCCAAACCTTCCCCCCCGCAGCCCGCGGAGTATTTAACTTAAAAGCGCTAAAGGAACCCCCCCGGGTTAAAAGACCTGTCAGGGGAGGGACAAGCCGCACAAAAAACCCAGCGGCCAACTAAACAAACGAGGATTTTCCCTATATATTTGAGTTTGTCTTCCCTCTAAATTAGTTTTAAAAAAAGCTCCCATTTTTTGGGGGCCCGGGGGTAAGCGGGGGCCCCTTAGGGTGGAACCGCATTCCCACCCCAAACCGCCCGGTTTTCCCTTACTATTTCCCCCTTGTCACTACCGGGCAAAAAGAAATGTTTGGGGGTCCAAATTGCACAATGACCCGGGGGCCCCCCTGCCCCCATTTCCACTAAAAAATACTCCACGATTTTTGGGGTCATCTGCCTCGCCCCCCATCCCACCACCCCTCCACTGCTCCTCCCCTCCCCGTTTTGTCCCCGGGGTAAAAATCCACTCATTTCACCAGACAAATCTTTTTTCCCCCAAGGGTCCCCTCCTCCTCCCCTTTCAGTCCCCCACCGGCCCACAGGGTTGGCCACAAAATTGAGCCCGCCAAGTCCCCTTCCCCCTGCCCAGACAGATTTTTCCCAGCACCCCTTTTCCCAAAAGGAAACATAAAAAGCATGGAAGGGATTTTAAATTCCCATCCCTAGTCCCGGGCACTCCCAAATTTAACTCCCCCTTTTCCTCGAAGGGCCCTCAAAAAAACGGGAGGTGTCCGCATGGACCCGGGGCCACTGGGTTTTGACCCCAAAGGGGTTCACGGGGGGAGTATTTTCTTTTTCCCGGGATCATCAAAAAATCGTTATTGGCCTTTCTCTGTTCAAACAGTCGGTCCAAACCATGTGAAAAGGTTTGGAAATTTTCCAGCGGGTAAACTGGGCATTTCAAAAGGTGTGGGGGACCGTTCTCCCCCTTTCCCCCCGAGGGGGTTTTTCCTTTTCCTTTGGAACAAGGATAAATTCCCTTGAAACGGGTTTCCGGGCCTTTTCAGAATTTTTTAAAGACGGGGAAAAGTTTTTCGGAACCCTTTTTTAACAACCAAAATTGAACACTGCCCAAGCAGGGGCCAAAAACCATCCCTCCTCGGGCGGGGGGAAACACCATGTTCCCCCATTTCCTCACCTTTTTTTTCCATTTTCCCAAGTTGGCGCAGAAACCACACTTCGTTTTTTTTGTTTCATGAGGGAGCTTTCCCCCCCTTTGACTTTTTTTCCCAAGGCAAAGCCGGGGAAAAAAACTGCTGACACCGCTTGCCCTCCCAAAGGGGAAAGGGATAGAGAGATACTTGGGGAGGCTGGAAGGGTTGGTGGGGGTAAAGGGGGAGGGGGGCCACTTTGGCCCCGGGGAGCCAGTGAAAACCTTGGGGAAAACGGCGTCTCCTGCCCAATTTTTTGGTTGGGGGCCCGGAAGCACTTTCCCCACCCAGGGCCAAAAAACATGTATTTGGCCCTACCGAAAGTTACAGCCCTAAACTTCCCCGCTGCCTAAACCTTGAAAAAAAACCGATAAGCTCAAGGTACTGACCCCCTTCTTTTTTTAAAATATTTATAAGTGCGGGTTTTACTTGGGCCTTTTAAAAAGAAATTCCCGGCTTGGAACTTTTCCATCTTGGTTTGGGCAAACCCCATTAGTTCTCTGAATTTTGGCAAGCCCACCATTTGGAAAGGGGGGGCCCTGCGAACCAAAAAATTTTTGGACAAGCAGGGTAAAACTGCTGCCCCTTGAGAGGGGTTTGGACGCAAAACTGTTTTTCTCTTTGAAATTTCCCTCGCTAAACCCGACTCCCTCCCCAATGATTAACGGGGACCCGGGGAGCATCGGGCCCCGGGGAGATAAATGTCAAAGAGAAACAGCCCCCTGCAAGGGGGTGGCCCTTGCCCGGCTGAAATGGAGCTTTGGCCACGGGCCTGCTGCGTTGTTTGGCGGGGGCCCGGGTTTGGGGCCCCCAAACCAAAACTAAGCCAAACTTTCCCCTCCACCCCCCCACCCCGGATTGGTGACGCTCCCATGTTTTGACGCTTCCGGGTGCCAATTTTTTAGTTCCCCCGGCCACCTTCATTTTCTGTTACGGGATTCTACAAATACCCTTACCGGCCCTCCTTCCCTTAGCAAAAAAAAACCACACCGCCTTTTTATGGGAAAATTTTAAAAACCCCCACTGCCCCTTTCTGAGTAAACTACCCCCCGGCCCCCCAATTTTTTTTCTCCCCTGACCCCCTTTGGTTTTCTACCTTTCTTGGACCTGCAACGGTTTTTTTAACCCCCCTGGCCCCGCTTTGCCCCCGCCCCTCACATTTGCTTCAATCCTCTGACTCACCCCACAAAAACCCACTTGCTGGCTGCGCCTTCCTGCACGCAAGCGAATCCCTCTTTCACCTCCCAAAATTAAAAAAGAGCCCCGGGCCTCACCCCCCTAAAAAATTGCGCCCCCGGCTACATAAACCCATCTATTTTTTTTCATCCCCCTGCTGTCCCTAAATCCCGGGTCTTTGGTATGCCGAGGTTTATCCTCCTAAACAAAAATGACCTCCAAAATTGCCACTCCCCCACTTTCTATATTTTTGCCCCCCCTACGCAAAAGCGGGGCATTTTGGGCCCCAAATTTCTTCGCTCCAATACTGCTGACTCCCCCTCCTCAAATTGTTCTTCCTGGGCATTAAAAAGGCCGCTGACCCCCAAGCCCAACATAGTGGGATCTTTTGGCTGGGGGAACCCGGAAAGGGAAACAGAGGGGGCGGATTTCCCAGTGGGGGCCGCTACCCCGCCCCCCCCGGGAAATCCCCAAACAAGGGTTTTTTGGGTCTGGGGTTTTCCCAACCCGACTTTTGGGCCTGGGGTGTCAAAATGTAAATCTGGGAAAAAGGGAAAGGGGGATAAACCAAACAAAAAATAAAGGAACCCCTTGGGGTTTAAAAACAACACACGGGGGGGCTAATGACAGCGGCATTGTGGCCTCACCCACCGATTAACCCCCTTTGGCGACCCCCCTTTTTGGCTTGGCTGCCCCTTTGGGCCTCTCCCAAATTTTTGTGCCCCCCACTCGCGGGGCAGACCTGCCACCTTTTCTTCTGACATACTGTTTTTTTCCTAAATGTACAGACACTTTTTTGTTTGATGATATCCCCTGTATATGATAAATACAAAACCCTTTTTTGGCCCCAAAAAAACCCACAAAAAGGGTTTGGGAAACCCCTTGATAAAAAAATTGCCTCCAAAAAATGCCAAAAAAATTTTACTTGTTTGCCCTTTTAAAAACACGTGGGGTTTTTACTAAATGTAAAAGCACAAACACCCCTTAATTAACCTTGGGAATAAATTTTAAAGGCTACGGGAAAATTTTTATAATTTGGAACGTTGAAAAAAAGGGTTTTTATTTTTGCCCGGGCACCCCCAAGCAAACAACGTTTAAATTTAAACCCCCGGGATGTAAATTGCCCAAAAGAAATTAAAACATAAACAAAATATAGCTTTGTAGCTGTTACAATTCGTTTTTTTCCTCCCCCCACACAAAAAAAGAGTTACATTGCAATTTAAACCTTTTTGGCTTGTGAATTAGTCTACATGAAATATTAATTTATTTTGGCGTTGAAAAAGACGGTTTCTTGGGGTCAGCACACCAGCAAAACAACGCTTAATTAACCCCTGGATGAAAATGCGCAATAGATTAAACAGCCAAAAAATGAAGTGAAAATTTGTATTGTAACAACGCTGTTTCTTTCAATGAATACAACAGGAACTGGCTTAGATCCCACTTGGATATTGAAAGTATATGCAGCTGCAGTGGACGCACACTGGATTTCAGATCCAATACCCCAAAAAATTAGAAATAGAACATTAAGAGAACAGTCTCTGAGACAACCCACAGAAATCACTATATAAAAATCAATTCTTCGTAAAGCTATCAGCCCCGGGAGCACCTTCCCTGATGAGCACAGTGAGAGGAGTTTTGAGCTCCCCGGCGTGCGGCCCGGGCTTATTATAGGCGGTGACGTCACAAAAAATTTCCCCCGGTCTCTTGATTGGCCCTTTATCTCTGCACATGCATGCAGGCTATGCCCTTCTTCCTCCCAAGTGCTTTTGGGCCCCTGTAGCGCCATGTGCTCGCAGCCATTTTATCAATCAAAAGCACACTTCTTCCCGAAGTACCCCAAAATTCGACTTCGTTCCAACCGAAGTTTTCCTGAAATTCTAAACGAATTCCACTTCGTTAGAATCGATTCGCCCATCTCTACATATAGCGCTTCCCAATGGAGAATTCAGCCCACTCCATACCTCTTTGTGCCCCCTTTTCTGCCTGGGATGAAGTGGCACTCTAGGCGGACACCACTGGCGGAACTACCAGGGTAGCAAATGTAGCAATTGCTACGGGGCCCGCCTCCTTAGGGGGCCCCGTAGCACCTGCAACTTTGTCTGCTAGCTGGTAGTTCCGTTCCTGGGCCCTGCCTGCAATGACTGTAACTCCAGTTCACTGCCGGCGGGCCCTGTGAGACGAGGCTGCCTGTCATCACTCACTGTGAGTCCGGGCAGAGCAGGGGGGAGCAGGAGCAGCAGTCCCCAGCAAGTCCCCCTTCACGGACTTCTCTTCTGCTCGGCTCCTCCTCCTCCCCCTGTAAAGACACTGAAGAAGTCGGGACAGAATGGGAGGAGGGAGAGTCGCACATTGCCAGACAGCCTGCCGTGAGGTACAGAGGAAGTGAGGGAGCCGCACATTCCCAGACAGCCTGCAATAAACAGCTACAGCACAGACTCCTGCTGCCTCCACCTATTGTGCTGCTACAGACTGCCCGGGAACCAGGTGAAGGGGTTAATGTGGGGGAGGAGTGCGGGTGGGGATTGTAATTTTGCTTTATAAACTCCAGAAGGGAGGGGGGATGTGCTGGGGGCAGCTTCTGTGCACATACCTGCATTCAATGCGTCACCCCTGAGAGTCAGTGGTGACCATGTGACAAGAAGGAACAGCAGTATCCAGAGACAACGTACCTATGTCTGCAGCATTGAGGCACAGTTCACACCTACGTCAGAGGTCCCATTCAGAACCTCTGACACAGAGCTGAAAATGGGAACCTAAGGATCCATTTTACAATGGTCGTCCACAGCTGCCGTCCGTCCGTCCGACCTTATTGATTACAATAGGTTTGTGGATTTCTGCTGTGGCGTCCTTCGTTTAGACAGAAAAATTAGCACAGCTTGCTGCACTATTTTTTATGTTATTTTCAATGGGTCATGCAACAGAGATTCCTAACAGAACCTGCGATGTATATGTGAACCGAACCTTAGGTCGGGGTGAGAAACATTGGGAGCCAGGGGCGTGACTACCGGTGTAACAACTGCCACAGGGCCCGGTCGCTTAGGAGGCCCGCGCCCCGGGGCAGCTGCTATCACGTCTGCTACACAAAAAGAGAACAAAAGAGAAATGATATCAATATTCAGTGAGACCTCCCTTTTACCCTCAGCATCCGTTCTTCTAGGTATTTGTACACAAGTTTTGAAGGAACTGGATATAGAGGTTATTCTAAATATCTTGGAGAAGTAACCGCAGATCTCGTGTGGATGTAGCTGCTCAGATCTTTCTGTCTCGTTCTGTCTCTTTGTTATCCCAGACAAACTGGCTCTGTGGGGGCCACATCACCTCTTCCAGGATTTCAAACCAATGGATAGCCAAATGTTGATTTGTTTTGATTTCTCTCCGTTCATCCACTTTGCATTTTGCTAATTGCTAAAAATAAACTATTATCACACTTATTTATTCTTATTTTCCAGCATTCTTTGCACACCTGCCTAAAACTTTTGCACATTACTGTGCAACAGCTTTTTCCCATATCTTTTTTGTCTACTTATAGAAAATAATCTTATGTCTTCTGAAAACTAAATAAGTTTAATTCTTTTAACCTTTCTTCATAACAAAGTTGTTCCATCCCCCTTATATGTTTAATTGCTCATCTTTGTTCCTTCTCCACCTCCAATACATCCTTTTCATGAGCTGGTGCAAAGAGCTGAACTGCATAGATGAGGCCGCACCAACGCTTTGCAGGGTGATAGTAATATGTCCTTGCTTATGTTAATACATGACAATATCCTGCTGGCCTTAGAGGCAGCTGATTGACATTGCATGTTGTTGTGTAGTCTATGATCTACAAGGATACCCAGTTCCTTTTCAACAAGTGACTTTGCCAGCTAAAATCCACCTAGAACATGGGCAACAGGATTCACTGCATTTCTGCCAGCTAAAATCCACCTAGAACATGGGCAACAGGATTCACTGCATTTCTGCAAGATCTTTTGTGTTCCGGTTATTTCTTAAACCAAGGTTTAGCGACACCATAATATACAATTTAGATAAGAGGTTGGGTGTGTGCGGCTCCAATGTAAGCTAGACCATTGCTGAAATTGCTTTGCCCCTGTCAAATATGTATAAAGGGAATGTTTATTCTTTAATGGAAGGTGTCATCAAAAATGACTTCTTGTTTAACTCATGTTTTTATGTTCAACACTTTTTTAAAGAATTTTTGGTTATGGTTTTTTCCCATATCACTTTCAATAGTTTTAAAAAATTCTTAAGTGCTGCAGTTTTCACTTTAGCCACTAGGCCTAATAATAGTCTACTATCTGTTCTGTAGAGAAATATTTTCAGTAGTCTGCTCCTGATCAGTACAAGCAAGTTTACACTGAAAGGTGACACCAACGTCTATAGATAACACAGGGTCCACCATTAACAATATAAGATGTCACAGCTCCACCTCTCCTCCTCCCTGCACACTGATTTCTTCCCAGGTCACAGAGCATGCCTAGGAAACTCTCCTATAGAAGTCAATGGGACTGCTCCTCTTCACAGGCTCCAATGTCCATGATGCTGTAAAGCATCTCTTAATGCTGTTAAAAGCAGCTTGGGCAAGATGTCAGCCCCCATAAACCTATACAGAAAATAGAATTGAGAAACCTACAATCAGAAAATAAAAATGGCTAAGTAGAAAAAAAAATTAGTGTCTTGTTTTAATTAGTTAAAAAATGATGACAGATTCCCTTCAATCAAGAGAAGTCCCAATTCTGTGCTGATCAACCTATTTTTTTAGGATTTCAAATCTACAAAGACACAGATTTTAAAGGGTGTTACCATCTTGCACTTTGATGTTATGTCCTATTGCATACCTCCCAAGTGTCCCTATTGTGGAGGGACAGTCCCTATTTTTAACCCTTGTCTCTCTGTCCCTCTTTCCTCTATAAATGTCCCTCTCTTTCATTTGGAAAATAGATTTACATCAATAAACTATCTTGCTTTAATAAGTATCTGATTGCTTCCTCGTTGTATATTACATAACAACTTAATCTTTTATCATTGGATACAATACAGTCCTTTTTGGCTGTCTAAAAAGTTGCCATATATGTGTTTGTGTGTGGTTAGAGGCGTGTCTTGTGTGATGTCATGCATGGTTAGAGGCGTGTCTTGTGTGATGTCATGCATGGTTAGAGGCGTGTCTTGTGTGATGTCATGCATTGTTAGAGGCATGTCTTGTGTGATGTCATGCATGGTTAGAGGCGGTTCTTGTGTGATGTCATGCATGGTTAGAGGCGTGTCGTGTGTGATGTCATGCATGGTTAGAGACATGTCTTGTGTGATGTCATGCATGGTTAGAGGCGTGTCTTGTGTGATGTCATGCATGGTTAGAGGCATGTCTTGTGTGATGTCATGCATGGTTAGAGGCGTGTCTTGTGTGATGTCATGCATGGTTAGAGGCGTGTCTTGTGTGATGTCATGCATGGTTAGAGGCGTGTCTTGTGTGATGTCATGCATGGTTAGAGGCGTGTCTTGTGTGATGTCATGCATGGTTAGAGGCGTGTCTTGTGTGATGTCATGCATGGTTAAAGACGTGTCTTGTGTGATGTCATGCATGGTTAGCGGCATGTTTTTCGTGTGATGTCATGTATTTGGGTGTGGTTAGAGGTTTGGCCTGATGTGTCCCTCTTTGCAATCTCTAAAAGTTGGGAGGTTTGCTATTGATATGTGATAGGTTCACCTCTAGAAAAAACTTTGAGACTCTTAGTTCAAATGTTTTTGATCAAAAAATGCTTAAGCCACCCACGAACTTACAACGTGATCTCAGGCCGGGTGGTCCTACGCTATCTTTACCTCTCAATAGAGCCAAATTCAGGCCTCTCTTTGGGTCAACGGACCTCCATTATCCAGAGAGAAAGAAATAAAAAAACACCAACCTTGCAAGCTGCACTCATATAACAGCCTGTGAAAAGTGGGTGGGGTGCAGGAAACCAAAATGGAGGCATCCCTTCCTCCCTATATAGATTAAAAGCAGTATATGCCAAATACAACGTATAGTTCTGCACAAAAAAACATCTTTGAAAAAACACAATGTGAACCTGGGTGCCACTGGCAGGGTTGCGGCATATATATATATATACCATTACCAGTGGCACATCACTGCAAAAAGGGCAATACAATACATGATTCACCTCTAGGACCCACATCTCCAGAAGAGGCATCAGAAAATCCCTGCTCAGAACATAAAGTTTGTTGCACTTGCGCACGACTCTCCATTCTGTTCTATGGAAGTTACGAGTACAGGTGAGTGATGTGTTTGGCTATGCTCAGGACTCTCATTGAACAGAATGGAGAATCGTGCGCAAGCACAACAGAGTCTCCGCTCTACGTGAAGACTTTTGGGGCCTATTCCTGATCGGTGTAGGTCTGACAGGTAGGACCCACACCAAACACACTATTGATACCTACAAGACAGGAACAACCCTTTACATGATGAAATTCTGCTTACCTGTAGCCACCACTAGGGGAAGGTTCAGAGCTTACTGCATACTTTACATTGGGCTCAATAAGTCTCTGTTCACATCTGTTCTTTACCTCCTGTAAAAAGGCATATGTTGGGCGAATTCCTCAATGTATCTCTCTGATGGAAAGCTCCGTTGTATGCCAAGTATATCGTGCAGCGTTTCATAAAAAAAGTATGCTAATGCCTGCCAGCACACTGTATGGAAACAGCCTTGGCATATGCTGGGTGCACTGGATCTTATGGATATTTGTGATGGGAACCTTTTTGGTCCATATGTCAACTGTGTTCATGAAACCAGATGTGAACAGAGCCTTATAAACCAGTATGCAGTCCTCTATTGAGGCTGTATGTTTATGCGGGGGACTTCGGGGCTGTAGACACCATTTCACAGTCTTTACAGTGTTTGGAGAGTCAAATCTGGAATTTGAAGAGTCACGGTGCAGCGTTAGGATTTCTTTTCGCATTGGAACTTCTCTTATTGTGTCATAAACCTTTACGTTGGTAATAATGGCCTGAGCTTTATAGCTCTGCTTCTCCAGTGCCGAGAATACAAATGAGGAAAGGAACATTTTCTGCAGATCTGGCACTGAAAGCACCGTGCTTCACATGGTAAACTTTCTTTAGTTATGTGGGTTTCAGCAGAAGTGATTTTTTTTTTCGATTTTTTTCATATAAATATTCAGAAGTATAAGTGCATAGAGTAACACGTGTGTGTAGATTAGCTGCGCAAATCAAAGCAAAGAGGCCAAACGTGGGCTGATTTCATAATCACAGTCCACGAAATAGTCGCAGAACATAATAAAAGAAATGACACTGTGCTTTATGTTGTAAGAAGAGATTTTCTGGCATTGCACGTGTACGATCTCCACTGTGTGAAAAGGAGCGGATAAGCTAATCGCTAAGACTTTCTTACATGTTGTCATCAGCTGATCCATCCTTGTTGCTGCTCTCCAGATGCCACCAGCAGAGTATAGACATTGGGGCAGGTTTAGTAATACTGTCTAAGGATAGGTCTACACCGCACAGATTTTTAGTCGGATTCCACCTAAAAAAATTACTAACCTTTGTTAGCCCTAACAAAAAAATCCTTGCGTGCTAAAGTCCCCAATGATCTCCTCATGCAAATCCAAGGCAATACCATTGTTGCTTCTTCGGATCTCTCTCCCGCATTTCACTGTTGCCATCAACTTCTTCTCAGCTGTGAGCACCATTGGCCTCTGGGACTCGCTCTTGCTTGGTTCTCTTCCTCCCTCTGACCGCTCCTTTAGTGTCCTTTTTCCGGTTTCCCTCCTTCCTCTTCCTCTTGCTGTCGGGTTCTCGGGGATCGTTTTTGGTTCTCCCCTTTTTTCACTCTACACACCCCCTTTGGACAAACCTCAGCAGTTTTGGGGCTTCCATCCTCTTACATGATAAAACCCAAATGTCCATGTCTCTAAATCATGTTTTCTCTTCTTAACTAAAACCTCACAAAACCAAAGTCATCCCCCCATTACAAACCGACCCAAACCCCTGCTTTTTTCCCCCTTTGTGGACCCCCAAAAACCCCAGGCAGAATCCGCTGTCTGGGGGTTATTTAGATTCTGATTGTCCTTCACCCCATTGCTATCCCTTGCCGTCCTGTCCCCTGCCCCTCAAAAATCTTAGAATCCCCCTTTTCTCATGTGCAAAAATCAACTTCATTTTTGCTTTTTTCATTTATTTGATACGAACCCCCTGCTAAACGGTCCCCTATCTGAAAAATCCCCCTCTTCAACTGCCCTGAATGCAGCACCCAGGTCATCTTTCTCCCACCGCTATACTGAGCCCTCCCCTGTGTCATCATTGCAGGGTTTTCCCTTCAGTACAGGATACAATATAAATATCCTTCACCCTTTAGGGCCTCCCAGGCTGCCCCTCACATCTCCCCTTCTTGCTACCACCCGCCCGGGGTTCTCACCGGGGGATGTCAGATTAACTTCCTCAGTCACCAATACATGCCAGTCTAAAAGATTTTTATTTTTGGGGCACCAGTTTTGGAACATGCAAACCGTGGGGATCAGGCACCTCACAACCTTCAATTTTTTAAGGGGGCCTGAAATACATTTTCTCAGTCTGGCCTACAGAATCCAATTGCTAAACCTACCTTCCACACTCTCTAACGAAATTTTGCACTCCCTACAATTCGGAAATTATCTTTTTAATGATGTGTGTCAGGTGGCGGTTACCCCAAATTTATATAAACCACCCCATATTTATTCACTTTGGGGGGGGGACTATTGTAAACCCTAGCATTTTTAACCTTTGTCTCACCCAAGGATTGAAGCTCGCGGCAGGGCCCTAACCTTGGTTCATCTTGAGTAGCTTTTATTGTGCAATGTTGTTTTTTGTCTTACTACCCCCTCAAATTGTAAATGCTGCGGAATATTTGGGGGCCTATATAAAGATTATTTTTATTTAGCCACACAGCAAAATTTTTTTTATGATGGTTCTAAAACGGGCCAAGGTATAAAAAATGTTTATATTTGCAAGACCCCCCGCGGATTTGTAGCTCATGTTTTGGGGGATGTGGAAGCCCGGTTTTTTTTGGAAAAAACCAAAAAGGAAGGGGTAGTGCAGCGAGTTAAAATCCCATTGGATTTTGGACGGCTTTTAATTGCTGGGTGACCTTGGATGGGTTTAAGGGAAAGTAAAATTTACTTGTCGTTCTGTTTTGAAAACTGCTCAGACAGTTTTTTTATGTGGTTTGGTGTACCGTTTTTTTCGGATAAAAGGGCCACAAAAAACCCTAAATTTTCTCAAAAATCGAAAGGGGCCCCTTATATCCGTGCGCCTTATATATGAATCAATTCTTCACTTTCAGTTTTCAGTCTTTTTTTCAAAAAAGTATTTACAGAAATTTGTGACATGATTTGTAATGATTTGCAACTTGATTTACAATGTAAATACGTTCCGAAACAGTTACAAATCAGTTGGGCAAATCAGTTGCAAAAAAGGCCACTGGGGGTTTTTCACGCGGATTTAAACCTTCTTTCAGGGGTGATTCCGTCGCAAAAAAAGGCACAATAAGGGGAGGGCCCTTGTAAACCCGGCTTGGCGGCTGCAATCCGCGGTGGCAAGGGCATGAAAAATGAAAAGGGCCCTATACCCCCATAGTCGAAGCGTCTTTTTAGGGGGGGATGTACAGCTCTGTGTGAAAAATTCGTGTTTCAACATTGTTGTGCATTCATTAACTGTAAATTTTTTAACCCCCTACCGAAAAATCCTCCTGTTAAGAGACATGTTTTTTGATGCTGATTTTAAGCTTAAAGCTATAAGTAGCAGTAGAGATGGAAAAAGAGCAGGCCAGAAATTCAAAAATTATGAAAAAGGTGTTAAAGTGGAGGAAACAAGAAGATGCCCCGGCCCGGGAAGAAGACCAAACTGAGTTTCAGAGGAAAAAACAAGGTGGGCCCCATTGGAGGGAAAAATAGAACTGGGTTTTTGAACAGGAAGCGCAGCTAAAGGTCTCCAGTCTTATTTTTACTCAAACCCCAGCGTTAGCACGATTTGGAGACAGGACTTTTAAGGTGATCCTTTTGGGGCTTTGTTTCATGAAAAGGGAATTCTCCATCCCCAAACCCGAATATGTCTGCCAGCAGCTGCAAAGGATTATGAAGAGAAAACGGGGTTTTCCCACTACTGCAGAGCCAAGATAAGTGAAAAGAATATCCCGCCGAACAACACTAACATTTGGGTGAGGTCTCCCACTTTTGATATCCCTGTAAAAACATGTGAGAAAAAAGGGGCCGTACGGTTTTTATAGTACCAAGGGAAAGAGAAGTCCCCTTTTCACTGTGGTTTCGCCCGTCGGTAATGGCCAGAAACAAAACCCATGGTCATTTTTAAGAGGAAGACTTTGCCCAAAAAACATTTCCGCTGTGGTTTATCAAGGGTAAACCCAAAAAAGGGGTGGATGGCGAGGGGAAAATGAGTGAGTGGCTGGGGAGGTTTTTCAAAAAGGGGGTGGGTTTTTTCAAAATCCCCCCCCTATTGGTCGTGAAATCCCTGCGCCCATTTGACCGATATGTCCCAAAACCCAAAATGAAGAAAACAAATTTTATGCTTGCTGTCATTCGGGTGGGTTTTAAACCCAAAAAAATCCCCCTAGATATGGTGTAAACGGGCATTTTAAAGGTTAAATTGCGACTGCATGGGAGAATTGGATGACAGAAGGTGCCAACATTCACCAAAAAAGGGGGCAACGCCGTGGGCCCGTTATGCACTAGTGCAAGGGATCGTGGATGCCCGGGAGAAGGTATCACCTCCGTATATCGAGCTTTCAAGAAGGTGGATCATCATGAAAAGCAAGCCAGCAACGAGATGACTCAGTTGATGGGGGGGACCCCCGAATGTTGATACGAAAAAGTGCAAACTGTTTAACTCTGACACTGAAGATGAAAAAATTGATGGATTGTGGGGGTGAATGAAATGAAGAATGAAAAAATATGTAAGTGTAAATTTATTTTTTGTTACAACTTTACAAGTTAGAGTTTTTGTGAAAGTGTTGAAAAAGTTTGGGTTTCGCTCTGAACTTTGTTTCATTTAATGCGCCGCCCCTTATAGTCCGGGCGCTTTATATGAACGGGCTCAAAGTTAAAAAGCGCTCAATGTTAATGCGCCTTTTTGTCCGGGGCCCTTTAGTCGAAAAATACGGTAATAAATGTGGGGTAAAACTTTCACCATTTGGCCCTACCTTACATTTTAAAAAACATTAGGGGTAGGAGCGGGCTTTCACGCCGAGCCTGCTTTATATACAGTGGTTGTTGGCTGTTACAACTGGCATCAACCCTTCAAAAAAGATCAGAGCCGCTTGTCCTGCTGTTTTCCCTGGATGCTGGGAAAACAGCAGTGGTGTCTAAATGGATGAGAAATGGTGCTGTGCCCTGTTCCCTCCCTGATTGGGCCCCTCCGCGTTGTAAGTTGTCAATTAGTTGCTATGGCAGCCGGAAGCCTCATGCATCCTACAGTAGCTGCTGTATTTTTATACCTATTAAACCCTTGCATTGGCAGGGTGTAGTAGGCAAGGAATGAAAAACCTGTACATGGCAGTACAATAAAATGCCGGGGGTTCGACATGTCGTGAAAAATCTTAACAATATATAGATTTTTTCACATTTTTGCATGGACCTGAATAAGGATACATTTCTTGCAGGCTAAAGTATAGTATTTATCAGTACCATTTTGGAATAAATGCGACTTTTTTATCACTTTTTATTACAACCTTTTAGGCACGTGAAATGACCACAAAAAAAACGCAATTTTGGCATTTGGATTTTTTTTTTCTTCTACGGTATTCAGGGATAAATTATGTTATGACTTTTATGAATGTGGTAATTCCAATTATGTGTAACTTTTTTATGTATTAAATAGCAAAAGGAGGGTGATTTGACTTTTAATAATTATTTTTTTTAAACTCTTTTTTTTTTCTAATTATAGCAATTAGTCCTCCTAAGGTACTTGAGTACTATGGGGCGCTATCACTTGTCTGAAGTCATATTCATCTTTTGACAGCTGCATTCAACTGGTGGCACTGTTATGGTGGGCTCTCCATGACTGCCACTGCTATGGTGGACAGTGTTATGGTGGACTCTTCATGACTGTCACTGCTATGGTGGACAGTGTTATGGTGGACTCTCCATGGCTGGCACTGTTATGGTGGGCTCTCTATGACTGGAACTGTTATGGGGGGGCAGTGTATAGCTGGCACTGTTATGGTGGGCTCTCCATGGCTGCCACTGCTATGGTGGGCAGTGTATAGCTGGCACTGTTATGGTGGGCTCTCCATGGCTGCCACTGCTATGGTGGGCAGTGTATGGCTGGCACTGTTATTATTGGGCTCTCCATGTTTGGCACAGTTATGATGTGCTCTCTATGACTGTGCAAAGAGAAAAAAGTTTGTATGCCAGCTCACCATGCCATATGAGAAATCCCGTACGTGCACGTAAGGCGTCCAAGGTAGACGAGAAGCACAGGAGCAGGAGAAGGATACAGCACTGCAACGGGACGTCTGGCGTAGATAAAAGCTTCTTTATTGGAAACTCATTAAAACCGATAACATCCAAATTTTCAATGTAGAATCTGACGCGTTTCGGGACACTGCGGTCCCTTACTCATAAACAACTAAACAATACAATGTGTCTACTTATTATATACACAATAATTCTAAAAACATCAAACACACCTGATGTTCGCGGTGCTCGTCGGCATCGTGACTTCCGGTAGATCTCCTGTGAACTGCTGGGCCGGAAATGACGACCGGACCTGCACAGATCTGCCTGTTGAGGCCGAAACTGGCAAAAATTTGTGCATGCGTATTGCGTTAGCCGGCGGCATCTGGAAATACCAGAGATGGCAACCAATCATGCGCAAGGCGTTCGTCAAAAACCCGGACCTGTCGCAGACATGCCTATACCATACTTTATCACACGGAGCACGATGCACAGATAGAGCAGCGCAGACCCAGGTGATACAGACTAAAATAGAAATAAACTTAAACTAAACCACATGAGAAACGATGAATCCTACATTGCAATTCATGTTATTAATAAACATATTTTGATTCTAATTACTCAGTCTTAAGTATTAATCCTATTATATATTATTAGAATAAAGTATATGTGATTGTGGAATGATTGGTCCAATAAATTTCACCCAAGGAAATTGAATGAGCTAATGTGCTGCCCAAAAATATGGGCCAATTTTTTCTTGAGCCTGCCTAATAATGGAACATAATTTCTTTCCTTGAATTTAGGCCTCTGGGTTGAGATGTATTAAGCATAAGTATCTAGTAGGCCTCACGATCATGAAGAAGATGTTTTAAATCCCCTCCCCTAGCGGGTTTTAAAATCCGATCTATACCTATGACCCGTAGGCTTCCACAGTCATTCCCATGAACCTCCCTAAAGTGCATTGACAAGCTCGACCGATTACGTGGGGAGTTAGTAGTTGTATCATTAAGATGCTCCAAGATACGTATTTTTAATTTTCGGGACGTACTTCCTATATGGTGCACATTGCATGTCGTGCAAGTGGCTAGATAGACCACATAGCACGAGTTGCAATTAATATATTGCCTTATTGGGAATGTTTTAGTGCCTTCAGAATTTGAAGACGATCTTGTAGGATGTACATATTGACACGTACGGCAAGGATTGCCCCCGCATCTGTAGAAGCCACAGAATTTTAGCCATGGAGGTGCCTTATCGCTTGATTTGATTAAATTGGGGGATAATAATGTCCCTAGCGTCTTGGGCTTTTTTGGCACAATCCTGTACCCATGAGAAAGAATAGATTCCAAAGTTGGATCTTCTTCCAAAATTGGAAGATACTTCGAAATAATTTTTTTGATATGATGAAATTGATGGCTGTGATCCAAGCTTAAAACCAAATGCTTGCTCCCCTTCTGTTTAGTGGTAGTTTTTGTAGATAAGAGTTCTTCTCGAGATCTATTCTCTACAATAGAATTGGCTCTTCTTAACACCCAATCTGGGTAGCCCCTGGATTTCAATCTACTATGTATTTGTTTGGATTCTTTTATGAAATCCTGAGCAGAGGAGCAATTACGTTTTGCCCTAATTGTCTCCCCTATTGGGATGGATTTGAGGGTACTCCTAGAATGAAAGCTACGGTGATGGAGGACAGTATTGCCGGATGTAGGCTTGCGATATGTTCTGGTATGCACAAATTCCCCCTCTCTGCCAACCAAAGTCAGGTCCAAAAAATTACGTATCTTGGAGCATCTTAATGATACAACTATTAACTCCCCACGTAATCGGTCGAGCTTGTCAATGCACTTTAGGGAGGTTCATGGGAATGACTGTGGAAGCCTACGGGTCATAGGTATAGATCGGATTTTAAAACCCGCTAGGGGAGGGGATTTAAAACATCTTCTTCATGATCGTGAGGCCTACTGGATACTCATGCTTAATACATCTCAACCCAGAGGCCTAAATTCAAGGAAAGAAATTATGTTCCATTATTAGGCATGCTCAAGAAAAATTGGCCCATATTTTTTGGGCAGCACATTAGCTCATTCAAGTTCCTTGGGTGAAATTTATTAGACCAATCATTCCACAATCACATATACTTTATTCTAATAATATATAATAGGATTAATACTTAAGACTGAGTAATTAGAATCAAAATATGTTTATTAATAACATGAATTGCAATGTAGGATTCATCGTTTCTCATGCGGTTTAGTTTAAGTTTATTTCTATTTTAGTCTGTATCACCTGGGTCTGCGCTGCTCTATCTGTGCATCGTGCTCCGTGTGATAAAGTATGGTATAGGCATGTCTGCGTCAGGTCCGGGTTTTTGACAAACGCCTTGCGCATGATTGGTTGCCATCTCTGGTATTTCCAGATGCCGCCGGCTAACGCAATACGCATGCGCAAATTTTTTCCAGTTTCGGCCTCAACAGGCAGATCTGCACAGGTCCGGTCGTCATTTCCGGCCCAGCAGTTCACAGGAGATCTACCGGAAGTCACGATGCCGACGAGCACCGCGAACATCAGGTGTGTTTGATGTTTTTAGAATTATTGTGTATATATAAGTAGACACATTGTGTTGTTTAGTTGTCTATGAGTAAGGGACCGCAGTGTCCCGAAACGCGTCAGATTCTACATTGAAAATTTGGATGTTATCGGTTTTAATGAGTTTCCAATAAAGAAGCTTTTATCTACGCCAGACGTCCCATTGCAGTGCTGTATCCTTCTCCTGCTCCTGTGCTCTCTACGACTGACACTACCATGGTGGGCAATGTATAGTTGGCGCTGTTATGGTGGGCTCTTCATGGCTGGCACTGCTATGGTGGGCAATGTATAGCTAGTACTGTTATGGTGGGCTCTTCATGGCTGGCACTGTTATGGTGGACTCTCCAGAGCTGGAACGGTTATGGTGGGCAGTGTATAGCTTGCACTGTTATGGTGGGCACCTAATGACTGGTACTGTTCTGGTGGGCATTGTTTGGCTGGTATTATGGAGCTGTATATGCTAATTTAAGCAACATAAATGAGTAATCCAGTACATACTGTTTCTGTATCATCTCTGGATTTCATCCTCATAGAAGTATTTATTTCTGATACAATCATGGCCAATCCACAAGTTTTACCATAAAAATGTCTGACAGGTTCCAGACTCCAGAGAGGAGGAGATGATGGAGAGGAGGCCATATAGGTGCACTGTTATCTCTGGTTATAGTGCTGAAGCAGCCACTTCTGTAACCCCCAAAACTACAATGAAAATAGGATCCTCATACCCTCTTTCTAGAGTACCCAGCAGGGGACCCCCCATTCAGATCTCTGGTCGATCCTAAGGTGGAACTAAGACCTCTCAGCCATTTGGGGTATTTACAATTGAAGTGCTATGAAGAATACCCCTCTAAGATTTACTGCGGCCCCTGGGAGAGGTACAACATGTTCACTGAAGAAAAAAACACTATTTACCAGGGGTCCAATTACATAGAAAATCCCAGAAAGAAAAAAGGGCATCAACCAACCTTTATAATTACCTTTGAACGCCGTGATGGCTATAACCGTTTGACTGTAGTCCAGCAGACCCCTGATGAACCCGGATCAAGGGGGAAACGCGTCGGGCAATGGACGAAGCTGAATGCACCTATTGAGGGCAGTAAGCAAACTTGGTTATCATTATATATAGTAATTCTGGTTTGCTGATTTTGCTGCCTTAACTATCTGGGATAAGCATTTAAGATAGAGGTGGCTAAGAATTTTTGATGTTTGAAATAGAATAAGTGATTTTAAGCTTTTTTGGCACCTATGTAACATGTATTAGATATCTAGGGTATAACAGGGTGAGTCATCGAGAGGTGGGGCTGCCCTTGTCGGGGCGACTTCCCTACCTGGCACCAGGGTGTAGCAGGGACTGTACTGCACCCCGTTCTGGTGCTTATTTGATTATATGATCTGGATTTAATCATCTATCCCGTTTACATTGGTGTCTAGGTGATTATTTTGAACTTGCAAGGTGTTCAATTCGGTTACTTTTTAATGTATATTAAGTAAAAGTTATATTTTAGATTGAGGGTTTTTTCTTTGAGAGGTACAACATGACAACATGGCCATTGTACCAGGAAATGTCGTCAATGAATTACATTAATAAATTGAGGAGGGCAATGCTTTTGGTGCTTTAATTAAGGAATCGTAACTTTACTTGTCTTTGTTTATGGGAACCTCAGGTACAGTCTTTCTGTCTGATAGATCTCTGCTCGGGTGGTTACACATAATGTATCCATAGACTCATTCATTTTGCTGTTCACATAAATATTTATGGCCGCAGTAAATATTCTGCAGAGCTAGTAATACACCAACGCCAAGATAAAACAAACCATCAGCTTTTACTAGAAAGGAGAGTTCAAAATAAACCCAAGAGGCGCTGCCAATTTTTTAGTTCTGCTGTGCGATGCCTCACTTATACACGCTTGGATGTCGAATTTTCCTTTATAGAAATAATGATTGTCTTGTTGAAGAAAGACGTTGTGAGATCTTACTGGAGAAATCTTCAAGGAGAACATTACACATATTTAATGGGGTCCTACAATGTAAAAATGCAGCCCCAGAGACTTGCATTTTGATGGACTCTGCCGGGGCGGGGAACATCCGGGCCGGAGGCCATATACAGCTCGCAAAATAATTTCATTCGGCGCTGCTCTCAATGTGCTAGAATCAGCAAACTAGTGCCAGGACCAGCAACAGAGACCGGCGCATGTGCATCGGCAGATCTCACTCAGGAGGTTTCTACCCAATGTGCTACTGATATTGCCCGAAGCACCTGGTACTTCTTTCTTTTCTCGGGGTCACAGGACACATCAGTAACTGCTACTGCCCTGGTTTTCGAAGCACCTGGTACTTCTTTCTTTTCTCAGGGAAATAGGACACATCAGTAACTGCTATACAGTGGGAAAAAAAAGTATTTAGTCAGCCACCAATTGTGCAAGTTCTCCCAGTTAAAAAGATGAGAGAGGCTTGTAATTGACATCATAGGTCGACCTCAACTATGAGAGACAAAATGAGAAAACAAATCCCGAAAATCACATTGTCTGATTTGGAAAGAATTTATTTGCAAATTATGGTGGAAAATAAGTATTTGGTCAATAACAAAAGTTAATCTCGGTACTTTGTTATATATCCTTTGTTGGCAATGACAGAGGTCAAACGTTTTCTGTAAGTCTTCACAAGGTTGGCACACACTGTTGCTGGTATGTTGGCCCATTCCTCCACGCAGTGATGTTTTGGGGCTGTCGCTGGGCAACACAGACTTTCAATTCCCTCGAAAGGTTTTCTATGGGGTTGAGATCTGGAGACTGGCTAGGCCACTCCAGGACCTTGAAATGCATCTTATGAAGCCACTCCTTCATTGCCCTGGCGCTCTGCTTGGGATCATTGTCATGCTGAAAGACCCAGCCATTCCATCTTCAATGCCCTTGCTGATGGAAGGAGGTTTGCACTCAAAATCTCACGATACATGGCCCCATTCATTATTTCATGTACACGGATCAGTCGTCCTGGTCGCTGTACAGAGAAACAGCCCCAAAGCATGATGTTGCCACCCCCATCCTTCACAGTAGGTATGGTGTTATTTGGATGCAACTCAGCATTCTCTCTACTCCAAACACAACAAGTTGTGCTTCTACCAAACAGTTGTACTTTGGTTTCATCTGACCATATGGCATTCTCCCAATACTCTTCTGGATCATCCAAATGCTCTCTAGCAAACTTCAGATGGCCAGGACATGTACTGTCTTAAGCAGGGGGACACGTCTGGCACTGCAGGATCTGAGTCCCTGGCGGTGTAGTGTGATACTGATGGTAGCCTTTGTTATGTTGGTCCCAGCTCTCTGCAGGTCATTCACTAGGTCCCCCCGTGTGGTTCTGGGATTTTTGCTCACCGTTCTTGTGATCATTTTCACCCCATGTGGTAAGATCTTGCATGGAGCCCCAGATGGAGGGAGATTATCAGTGGTCTTGTATGTCTTCCATTTTCTAATTATTGCTCCCACTGTTGATTTCTTCACACCAAGCTGCTTGCATATTGCAGATTCAGTCTTCCCAGCCTGCTGCAGGGCTACAATTTTGATTCTGGTGTCCTTCGACAGCTCTTTGGTCTTCACCATAGTGGAGTTTGGAGTGTGACTGTTTGAGGTTGTGGACAGGTGCCTTTTATACTGGTAACAAGTTCAAACAGATCCCATTACTGCAGGGAATGAGTGAAAGACAGAGGAGCCTTTTAAAGGAGTTGTCTCCCTACAGAGTTTCATAGGCTGCATAAATTAAATACTCTGTCACTTCCGGGTTCAGACTGACTAATTTGCATACAGCTCACTGCTTGTACAGCTCTGTGCTCAGTTGCTAATTAGATCAGATTATCTCAGAAGCTTCTCAAACTACTAACAGGACTTCTTATCTGATCCCTCAAACAAAAGCCCTAATTACAGTTCTGTTTATTTTACATAAATCAAGCTTTTTACTGCCCAGCACCACAGACTCTGCCACAACCTGTGTGATGACATCACTCACTGCTATCTCATAGAACAAACAGCAGAGGGAGAATTGTTTACAGGTCGGTTACTGAGGGAACTGAAATAGCCAGGGAGGTCATAAATTCGCTTGTATCTCCTTAGGGAAAACAGAGGAACAAAGCAATATATTTGGAAAATGTCTTTATTTTGTGTTCCCTACAATTTGAAAGCTATTCTTTGTAGCGAGACAACCCCTTTAAAGAAGAAGTTACAGGTCTGTGAGAGCCAGAAATCTTGCTTGTTTGTAGTTGACCAAATACTTATTTTCCACCATAATTTGCAAATAAATTCTTTCCAAATCAGACAATGTGACTTTCTGGATTTGTTTTCTCATTTTGTCTCTCATAGTTGAGGTCGACCTATGATGACAATTACAGGCCTCTCTCATCATTTTAAGTGGGAGAACTTGCACAATTGGTGGCTGACGAAATACTTTTTTTTTTCCCCACTGTAGTTCATGCACTTTCTGACCCGGTATGCTACTGCATATTGGGTTGGAGGGAGCGGGTGGCATGGGCTTCCTAGCATGGAGAACAGAGACTCAAGAGCATTGCATGTAAACTTGGGACAAGAGGCTTCAGGACCATCTCCAGTCCATACCATTTCACCCTTGATATGCTATTGTAAGTCAGGGAAAGCATGGACATCATTGCATGAGGGAGAACAGACACTTGGGTGCATTGCATGAAAGGCTCTTGGGAGACATCCAGCACTTCAGTTACAGATCCTGTCCATGAACTTTTATCTCCAGTGAAAACTTCATAGATGAGATTTACTGCTGATGTACTGGTCAGTTTAGCAATATACATCTGCGCTTGTTCTGGTCAGGGAGAGAAGCGGTTTCAGCCATCACATTAGGGGTGAGTTAATTAAAGGGTTTTCCCATCTCATTGATTAGCTTTAAAGGGAACTTGTCACATAGGTTGTACCCCCCTTGCTGAGGAAAGCACAAGCTAGTGTCAGACCTGCTGTTCCCAGCGCTGTGCCCCTTATTCTGTAAGATGCTGGAGTATTAGAGCATTTACCCCTCAAATCCTATTCATGAGCAGGTGTTAGCCACGCCCACCAAAGGCTAGCCCCGCCCACTGACAGTTATTCACATGATTTATCAGTTGAGGTGGGCGGGGCTAGCCTCAGGTGGGCGGGGCATGAAAAAAAACTGACTCTTTGACTCTTTTCTGGTTGAAAACTGCAGATCTTGAGCATTAAATACTCGAAAACAGCATCTTACAGAATAATGGTCACAGCGCTGGAAACAGCAGGTCTGTCACTAGCTCATGCTGCCCTCAGCAAGGGGGCATAATCTATATAACAGGTTCTCTTTAAAGATAGAGGTAATGATTATGTACATATACATTTTTATTTTACATTTTAAAGAGTATGTCCATATACAGTTCTTATCTCCTGCTTGTACATACAAGCTTTCCTGGGTAACCACCCATTCTCTTTGCTCTGGCAGTAGTCTGGCCGGAGATGTCATTCCCTGCTATGTCTTATCAGCATGTCAGAGCTTGTTTCTCACACTTTTTTTTTTTTTCTACTGAGAAAAACTTTAACCCTTATAATTATCTTTTAGCTTCCTCAGACGAGGTCCTCTCTCCCTCTGTACCAGTTGTTAGTCAATTAGTGTGGCTATTGTACTTTTTTGATCTTGTGTTATGTATGTACCCCCCTTGAATTTACAGTGCCCTGGAATTAATGGCACTTTAAAATAAATAATAATAATTACTGACCAGAGAGAAGCCTTCCATCCTGTCATGTCTGCAGAGCACATATCTGTGTATTTACACACAAAGTTATTCAGCAGCTAATTTTGTGTCTTGGTGGAATGTAATTTTTTGTCTTTCTTACTAGATGCTTCCATTCTAAACAAATACTGCTAGCTTCTAGCTAGACATCCTGCTGGAACAGTGTCATATTTTTATTACTGATGTCCCTCTAACAGGCACGGTTCGAAATGTCAGTCACTGCTTTAAAACCCCCCCACAGGAAGCGGGAGCTGAAGCGGGGGGAAGAGCAGCTTCTGTGACAACAGCTGAAAAACAGCCAGAAATCATCCTGTTATATTTAGTATAACATTTAAAGTTGATAGTTTTGTATGGCCTTGGAATGATGGTGGCCCCTGCTGTAAAAAATGTTCCCAACCCTTGGGTTCTATTCTCTCCATACTAGTGACCAAGCTTGCAAGATTCAAGAGATCTATGGTTGCCAATGCATTAAAGAGAACCTGTCACATAGGTTATGCTCCTCCGGCTGAGGACAGCACAAGCTAGTGTCAGACCTGCTGTTCCCAGCGCTGTGCCCCTTATTCTGTAAGATGCTGTAGTTTTAGAGCATTTACCCTTCAAATCTTATTCATGAGCAGGTGTTAGCCCCGCCCACCAAAGGCTAGCCCCGCCCACTGACAGTTATTTACATGTTTCTACCTATTCAAAGTAATAGGTTTCTCAGTTGAGGTGGGCGGGGCTAGCCTCCGATTGGCCGGGTTTGAAAAAAAAACTGACTCTTCGAATGACTCCTCTGGCTGAAAACTGCAGATTTGAGCATTAAATACCGAAAAACTACGATTTACAAAATAGGGCACGCGCTGGAAACAGCGGGTTTCTGACACTAGCTTTTTGTCCCCACAAGGGAGGAAATCTATGTGGGTTCCCTTTAAAAATTTTTGTAAAGGGTTTTGTAAGAGATGAGGTAAAAGGGGGATTATTGCTTTGTAAAAAAATAACAAGGGTTTGGAGAAAAGATTCCTTTTTGTCTAAAAAAAATAATTTTTTATTAGAAAGGAAAAAACGTTTCCAATCCTGCCTAGGACTGATCGTGTCCTTTTTATTGTTTTTGTTATGATTTTTATGCGCTTGGGTTTTTTTTTTTCCCCCCCCGAAAAACCCCATGAAAAAAAGGGGAATTCCCCAAAAGAAAAAAGGGTATAAATTTTTTTTTTTAAATTTTTTTTTTTTGGTTTTTTGGGTTTTAAAATTTATTAAAATTTTTTTTTTTTTTTTTTTTTTTAAAAAAAGCCTTTGAAAAAGTTTAGATTTTTTGCCTATTAGTGCATTAATTGTCAAGTTTAACAAAACCTGTGATTTTTCCTGATTATTTTTTAAATTTAAATACAGGAAAGTCCCCGGGTTTTAATACAGTGGGGAAATGTAGGTTCTTTCTTAAGTAAAATTTGTTGTAATGGGAAAACAGGTATATTTATTACAGTAACCCCAAGAAAAATTTTTTTTTTTGTTTTGGTTTGTGCGGGGGAAGAGATAATCCCCTTTTTAAACTTTTTTTTTTCCCTTCTGTAAACCCCTATTTAGAAAATTCACCCCCCTTTCTCAAAAAATGAAAAATTTTTAACAAATTACTAGGAAAGCAGTCAACAAAAAACAGACTTGCTGCGTTCAAATATCATGGGGAGTTTTTAAATGTGTGAGTCGGGCCATGGGGAAAAGGGCCCCATAAGTAAACGTTCGAAAAACTAGGGGACGGGAGTAACTCGGAACGACGTAAGTCGGGGGGGGCCCCTTTTTTAAGAAACCCCCAATAAAAAAACCACTTCAGGCCCATCTTTGATGTTATTTTGTGGGGGCCCCCTGTTATTCCCATCTAGAAAATTTAAATTTCCAATCTTTTAAAATTCGGGGATGCCCCTGCATGACTGACATTTTTAAATTCATTTACGGCAGAAATTTTTGGGGGGAGGGACACACCCTTTTTAAAAAGGGAAATTGGTAACACCCCCCTGACAGTTTTTCAGAAATTTACTTTTTCTGGGGAGGAATAACAGAGGAAACCCAAAACACAGAGTTAAAGGGGAAGGGCTCCAGAACTGCTTTTAAAGGGGAAACAAAAGGATTAAAAATACAACCTGGCGGGGAAATGCTAGGCTTTTTTAAAAAAACCTCTCATATAGATTTTGCCCCCCTTGCTGAGGCACACAGTGGTGCAGACTGTGTTTCCACGCGGGCCCCCCTTGGGGTTTTGTGCACAGGCGTTTTTTTCAAACTTTTTTCGATCCGTGTAAAAGTTTTCCCCAAAAACGTTCCCAAAGTGTGCGTGTTTGGAACATTTTCTGAAATTCAAAATGCACCCTATAGTTTTAAATAGGGCGTCTGCTGCGTAAAACGGATGAAGAATTGACGTCAATTCTTTGATTGGATCCGTTAAACACATCCAAAAGACGCATGTTAAGCACGTTTAGTCTGATCGCCGATACATGTTTTACATTGCAACTAATGTAATCACACAGGAACATTGTTAGATACGTGTTTGGGTCTGTTTTGGGATCCGAAAAGCGTACACAAATCGGTATCTAAAAAATGCTGTGTGAACATCTTCTTAGGGGATGTTCACACGGTGTAATGTCGGTCCATACTTCGACACCTAGTTGCACTTCAATACACCCGAAGTACAGGCCGACGCTTCGGTAATTCATAGCTCTCATTGATTACATGCTGGCGAGAATGACAGTCAGTGAGAGGCTTCAGCGCTGGCCAGTGTGTCCCTCTGAAACTGCAGGCGTATAGCGGCGCTCACAGTACGCACTGCTTTACGCCTTGTATAACCGGTGTGAACATACTCTTAGGGTATGTTCACACGGCGTACTTTCGACGCGCATTTCACCGAAATTACAGTAATACATAGCTCTCATAGAGAACTATGGATTATGCCTACTCTCCCCGCTTGTACAATACAATTGTATTGTATGCGCAGGGAGATAAATGACATACCACTTATTACCGCTTACCGCGAGTATTGCATGCCTATGGGGCCGGCGGGCTGCCGGCCCCCCGCGCAGTGGGAGCACGTGCTGATCAGCGCGAGCTCCCGAGACACACGTTGTACTGTGGCGCGTACTGTATGTGCCGCAGTACATCATGTGAACATACTCTTATTCTGTAAGATGCAGTAGTTTCAGAGCTCAAATCTAGTTTGCAGCCTGTTCTGCCAGAAAAGAGTCCACTTAATTCTTGAGCAGGTGTTAGCTCCACCCATTCCTGGCTAGTCCCGCCCACTCACAATTGATTCAGCCTTTTACTTTGAATAGGTAGAAAACTGTGAACAGTGGATGGGCGGGGCTAACCGTGGGTGGGCGGACCTAACACCTACTCATGAATAAGCTGGGCTCTTTTCTGGTAGAACAGATCAGATTTGTGCAGTAAATACTCTGAAACTCCAGCATCTTACAGAATAAGGGGCACAGCGCTGGAAACAGCAGGTCTGTCACTAGCTTGTGCTGGCCTCGGCAAGGGGGGCATAACCTACTGTATGTGACAGGTTCTCTTTAAAGTTTTGCTACTTCTGAATCTTTCTGACTGTCTAAGGGGTTACAGCTTTTTCTGGTCCAATGGTCACATTGTCACCGCAATAAAATTAACCTATCAGTAAGAGAAAGTGTGGGAGGAACCAGGGTGGATAAAAATCAATGTTTTTTTAAAAAAAATTAAAAAAAATCGGATTTTTTTTTATTTAAATCGGATTTTTTTGATTTAAATCGGATTTTTTTCAATAAACTGCTTTTTGAGGAAAATATTTTACCATCCAAAGGTTCTTCCATCATGAGATAAAGCTGAGTTGTTTAACTCAGTAGAATAAAGGCTGTATATGTGTAACATTCACAATGCCATGCTCTTCCAGAGGTTTCTGTAGGATTAGTGGGCAGTTTTTCTCCTATATTATCACAGACGCTCGCTTTACTTACGCAGTTCTCAAAACTGAATTTGACTCCGCAGAGGTCCCAGCCTCTTCTTCACAGCAAAAATGTTACCACATGTGCCTTCCCCGTCCCCCCCCCTTCTGAAAGGTGCGATCTCCCGAGGAAAGGCGCTCGCATTCCATCCCCCCATCTCTCCTCTCTCTCTCCGGGGGTTTGCGTGTCACAGATCTCTGTGGTATAGCAAACTCTATCTTACTGGTGTTTTTGCCCTTTTCCTGTTATCTTGCTTTCTGGTCCTCCTCACGGAAATTCTCCCGTGTAGAATTGGCCTGTGGGTACCCCCAAATGGCCTTCGCAGTTATTTATCTGCTTTTTCTAGGATTTTGGCCTCTATTGGTTAGGCCTTGGTTAACGAATGTTTCATGTTTGCACTGTTTGTTTTCCAAATGTCTCGGCTTGTCGCATGCGGCGTCGTCCTCTCTGATACTCGGGGGTCTTGATCTCTTGGGCACTCTTAGATGGGACCATGGAGAATATTCGTATAACGTCCCTTAACGTTAAGGGCTTCAACTCCCCCGAAAAAACGCTCCCAAAAATTCCCCTACCACCTCCACAAAAAAAACCCCAAACCCCGCATTGTCTTTCTTCAGGAACCCACCTCCTGGGAAGCCCACATGCAAAATTAAAAAAACCCAGATACTTCCCGTCTGGTGTCATAAGCACAAAAACCTTTCGGGGGTTAAAGGGGGGGCCTTTTTTCTTCCACAATCCCTCCCCTTTCACATTTTTCAACACTTTCCGAGATGATGAGGGCTAATCCCCTTTTTTTTTGAATGGGGTCCTCCAGGGTCATTTTTGGGTTATTTTTGGGCCCAAAACATTACGCCCCAACACACCAAAACCCTTTCCCATGGCACAGATCCGGGAAAAATTTGGGTTTACTTTGGCCCAGGGCAAATAATCCTAGGGGGCGACCTTAACTTAGCCCTTAACCCTTTTTTTAGACACCTCAACTGGACGCTCATCATGGCCAACCGAACCCCCCCAATGGGGGAAAACCCTTTTGCCCATGACATGCACTGAGGGAAAACTGGGGGTTGTTTGCACCCGCAGGATATGGGACTAAAATTTTTTACCTTACCCCCAAAATTTCCCGAAACTCCCGAATTTTTTACATTCTACCCTAAAAATTTCCCCCCCTCAAAATACGGGGTTCCCTGCCCCCCAGGAAATTTTTGGCCACTGGGACCCACCGCTCCAATCCATTAAAAAATAGCACTGCCACTTTAAAGGAGAACACATATGCTTTGGAAACTAAACAAGCCCACTCTTATCAATTCGCTGTTTTTTTGACAAGATTTCAACAGGGGTAGACGGTTCAAAGGAGTCTTTAGTCGATCATATTTCTCCTCGATCCAATGGGGGGGCTTTAAAAAGGGGCCCCTTAGAGGGGTCTTTTTGAAGCAGGGTGCCCGCCTCAAAAAAGAACGTCCGCAAATCTCCAATTTTTCCTGCCCAAAATTTTACACTCCCTGGAGCCCCCTGCAAAAAAGGGCCGGGACTGGACAGAAAACGGGAGAGGGGGCCCAAAACTCGTCTTTAAAATCCTCAGACTAAAGGAACACAAGCATAGGGGGTTTACAACAGTTTTGGTGTTTATTTTCCTTCTAAAACCGGGAGCAAAAAACCCCGGGGGAAGGCCCTCCCCCGAGCACTGAGAGATAAGAGGGCGGCCCTTTTTGTCCCCAAAAAAATTTAAACACCTCAAAGGGGGGACGGTACACCTCACTGGGGAAAATCCCGAGATTTTCCCAAAAATTTACTCAGATTTGTAAAAACTACCGCCGCCCTGCCGCTACCCACCGGCTCTGGGACATACCCACAAAAAGGCCCTGCCCCCGCCCCCTCCGAGGGGGGGTCCCTCGCTTCCCTGGGGGAAACCTTTTTTCGGGGGGGGGAGCTAAACGATGGCCTTTCCCGTCGCTTTCATCCGGCGGGAGCCCCGGGGCCCCGACGGAAATACGCCTTATTTTAAAACCCTGAGGGGGGAATTTTTCTCAACCTCTCCCTAAAGGGCGTTCAACGGGGTTTTCCCCTCGAAAAACCCAAATTTGATAAACCCTTTTTTTTAAAGGGCCCAAAAGGGGGAAAAACCCAAAAAAGGGGGAAAGACCCATCACTTTCCCAAAAAGCTACCGCCCGATCTCTCAAAACATACAACGCAAAACTCTTCCCCAAAACCGATTGCAAAACCGCCCTTAGCCCCCCGGGTTTCACATCAATTTTTTCCACCGGTCCAGGGGGCTTTTTTCCCCGTCCGGGAGGCGGGGGGAAACACACAAAAAGGATTTTTCTCTCCTTCTTTCCAGGAACGGACACAAAACACCCCCCGCCTTCTCTTGTCGCGGGAAACCCCCGGAAAAGGGCCTTTTAAAACGGGGTTCCGGGCCCTTCTTATTTGGGCTTTTGGGAAAATCTTTGGGTTTTTGGGTAAGGGAATCGTGGAAGAATCATGGCCCTTTATGCTTCCCCCTCAAGCTCAGCTCAGGGGGGAACGGGGTTTTTCTCTCCCCCTTCACAATAGGGAATGGCACCAGACAGGGATTTTCCCCTCTCCCCGATCCTTTTTATCTTGGGGATGGAAAATTTGTTTCAAGCTCTAAAACGGGCCCCAAAAGGGACAAGGTAAAACCCCGTAGATAACCTCCAGGTTTTAAAAACTCAGCCCTTTGCGGGTTTATTTATTGTTGAAAACTTTCGGAAAACCATGACATCACTGCCCCGGGGGCACTGAGGTTCTAGGGGGGTATAGCTCCCTTTCAGAAAAACCCAAAAAAAAATAAACAAAAAGCCAGCCCTCAAACTTTTTAAAAACCCCAGACCTCTCTGGCGCCTGATACCTCATTCCCACCCCTCTTGGATCTTCCTCCCTCCCGGTACTTTGGGGGCCATCCCTTTAGACCTGGAGTTTTTTTTAAAGAGCTCAATTTTGTCCCTTTCCTTTCCAGTCCCCCCTGGGAAACTTACAAAATGGGATAAAAGGTTTTTTTCCGGCTGGGACCCAAAATATATTTTTAAAAATGAATATTCCCCCCCAAGGCTGTTATTAAACCTTTTTTCCCAAAACAACCCCCTTATTGCTAAACCCCAAAACCTTCTTTTTCAGAGTTGCGGGAAACTGACATCTCCGTTTGTGTAGGCGAGGGGGAGAAACCCCCAATAACAAGAGGACCCCTGTCTACCAAAGGTGGAGGGGGGCCTGGGCGCCCCAACTTCCAGGCCTACAACTTTTCCGCAGTGGCCGTTCAAATTTTGGGGCGCATTTCAGACTACGCCCCCAATTTAAAGGGGATTAATAGAAAATAGACTCTATAAGGCCCTGTTTTTTTTCAGCAAAACCCCTGGGCTTCCAACCTATGCTGCCAAAAAGGGTCACTTAGTAAATTTCCCCCAAAAAGCTCAGAAACCCAGGGTGCTGTATGCAGACACACCCAACCAAGTTTGGGCACTCCCCAGCACGGGGGGGCCGTGCACCCCTCTGTTTTGGGGAAACCCCGGGCCCTCCCCCCCCCCCCTCTCACGAAACCCTTTCCCCCCACGTGGGGCTTTGGCGGCCATTCTGGAAAAGGGCAAAACCCTTTTCCCCGGACTCCCCTTTAGGGGATAAAAGGGGCTAGTGGGGAACGGGGGGTACAACCCCCGTTTGCACGTTTTTCCTAAAAACCAGTTAACAGCTTTTACCTGAAGGGGGACAGATGCCGGCGGGACATAAAAAAAAAACCTCACACGGTCTTTGAACTGTGGTGTCCCGGGTAAATTCAGAGAAGAGGGCTCTGTCGGCCCTAAAAAGGGTCCAAATTTTTTCGGGAAGGGACAAGCAGGGGCTCTCCTTCCCCTGATAGCTTTGGGAGAGGGAGCTCAATCGACTCTAACTTAGAAGGATTTTGGGACAAAACATTAAAAAAAAACCCACAAACTTCAAAATCCTCCAAAGGGACAAAGAGTTTAACTACAAGAATTTTCCCCAAGGGGTACCGAGTGCCCCCCCCTCCTGCCAACCCTTTTTCCCCCTGGGGCCAAAACCCTGCTGGCGCTTGGGGAAAGGGGGAGGGGAACCATTCCAATCTGGTTTGGGGGCCCCCTCCTACAGCCCTTTTTGGAGGAGGTGAATTTATATTGGCCCAAGGAGGGCAGGTGTAAAGATTCAGAACACCCCCCGCCCAGGCTCCCCCTTTGACATTTCCCCCCTGCCCCTTTCTCAAGTCCCAACTAATTATATTTTTTTCTTTTTAAGGGGGCCAAAAAGATCATTCCCAAATCTGGCTGCCAAGACCCTCCGAGGGGTGACAGATTGTTTTTTGGGAGAACATGTGTTTACAGCGACTAGAGGAATTTTAGAACGGGCCACCAACATTTCTATAGCAAATATTTTTCACCCCTTTGGGGGACTGGATCTCTTTTTTTTCGACCAGACCAAATTTTTTTCTTACACATAAGTAGAGTACTGGGCTCCTCAATTGGCTTGGGTAAAAAATTCCCAGGTGGACAAGAAATTTTTGTCAGCCCTTCTCATTTTAATTTTTCCCTTCCGGGGGAAGGGGGGGTTTTCCGTTACAAGCCCGAATGACAGTTTTTGCTGTGTATTGTTTCTTACTTTGATTATATATCTCTTTTGATTGATACTGCTTCCTTTTGCATAATGTGCACAAGCAAAGGCCTTTTAACAAGATGCTACCTATGTTCCAGCAATTGTAAAAGCTCATGGTAGGAACGTAGTAAGAGTGCACAATGCCTCTCTTCTCATAAGGCTCATCAGAGCCTCCCAATGGTAGGAACGTTGTCCCTACACTTCAGTTTTACTAAACTGCACAGATGATAGCACTGTTAAGCTATCTTAGGGTATGTTATCACAATTGTCTGGAGATACGATTTTTGTAATGGAACTTATTTCCTTCATTCTGTTTCAATAAAAGCATTTGAATTTGAAAAAAAAAAATGTTACAACATGGAACAGAGTTGAGAAAAAGCCTAAAACCTAATTGTTTCTACAAACCTATAATACATGATCAACCCCTACAGTGCCAAATGATCCAGAGAATTAAGACAATATGTTACTGATTTTTTGGAGTGGAATAGTCTGCACAAACAAGAAGAAGTGAATCTAAGTGTGTAGGAGGAGGAAGGGCAGACAGACAAGAAAATGAAAGTGAAACTTTGAGCACAATACTGCAGCATAGCCACAGACAGACAAGTCTGGATCTGTTTGTGTTTACTATCTTAGGTTTAATTACATTCTTTCCTTATCATGGCAGCAGGCCGTAAAAGAGACCCAGTTTTGGGAATTATTTTTAATGAAAGCTCCTTCGCCTATTCGGTAAGGCAGGCATGCGTGCAAAATGCAAACGATGCAACGAAAGAGATGCAAGGCCTGGTGTGCGCGAATGAGGCAACATCCATGATAAGTGCGTGATTGAAGATGACCAAAGAAAACCACTTCTGAACAGGCAGGATCCTTCCATGGATGGTAAACCAATTTTATTGAGATCCTATTTCTTAAGACTGAACTGTCCAGTGTTAGAAATATTATAATTACGTTATTTATTACTGCAGTTTACTGTCTATTAGGTACATTAATGATGAAGAAAAAACAAATAATCCTTATTGGGGCAGGGGCCAGTGTTGTTGTACAATAAGCAGAAAATGTATAAACAAAAAATTAACAGCATGAACTTTTTTTTGTTTAGGGGAATTCATGGATTCTGAAACTATCCACCCACCAAGATCCCCATCATCCAGTTCTACAGTATCAAGAGTTTAACCAACCAGGATAGTGCTCTCAATAGCAGTCCAGCATCATCATCAACACCCACAGCCACATATCACCATCACCCAAAAGGAATAAAAAAACCTTTACCCTCAGGAACCATGCCATAGAAAGGATTGTGGAGAAGAACTAGCAGAATTAGAAAAAGAGTTGATTGATGAAAAAAATGCCCAGTTTATTTTCCACAACACTTCTTTCCCGACTGGACTGAGAACCCACATTTCATTAATATGGTTCAGTACTGAGACCAGGATACAGTCCACCCAGCAGAGCTGATGTTGCAGGAAACTGCTGGATCAAGTGTATGACAGAAAATGGAGCAAAGTCAACACTCTGGAGGGTACAATTGTTAACCTAATAATGAAATTGTTTGAGTAAAGTCCACAATGATCCTATTGTAAGTGCTTTGTATAACAACAGAAGAAGGTAAAGTCCTTCCCTATGCGACAAAACAACTGTATACGTCGAGTAAATGCACACACAGCAGAAAACTTACAATAAGTGGCAGTAAAAGCTATAAGACATGTGAACAAAAAATCAAAAGACTAGTACGCAGTTTGGTCACTTGGACAATGCAGGCAAACGTATCCAAGAAGAAAGATATTTATAAGAGCATGGAGGGATACAAAGGCTGCTAATAACATATGGTTGCAGTGCTCATTTGCTGCACCTCTTATTAGCCAAAGACTTAGAGTGTCCAGAAATAAAGGCTAAAGATTGTTGAAATTTGCTAAATCCATCCGTAATAATCATTTTTGCTGCAGCAGCTCTGAAAAGGAGGTTGAACCAAGCTAATTCACCCACGAAGATTTAAATGGAACTCTGTGGAGGACTGTTTTGATCAGTATATCACGAACAGGCCCTATTCTGATGACACTTTGTGAAGAAAATCGAGATAAAAAATAGATGGCAACTGTCACGGCCAAAATCCTCAACAAAGGGGCTTAAGAGAAATGTTGAACATATGCAGAAGCTTCCTGAAACCCAACTCTCAAGCTTTAAACAAAAGTACAGAAAAATCCTGTTTTATTGCGGAATGCTGTTGAAAATTTGGAAGGAACTGAGTGAACAAACGAATGGTCAAGCACTGAACTCCAGCTCATTTTTTGGCAAATAAGTCAATAGCTCAATATCAGGGTACAGAAACCAAAGTGCTGATGAAGAGATGTTAGCTAAGACCATGGGGAAAACCCAGCAATGCATCCATCTTTAAATGCCAACTATAATAAAACTTCAGAGGCTAAGGGGAACCATTCAAGAAATATAAGTTTGCGAAGAATTTTAAGGAAGGTCCACCACCAGTAAACTGGTGGAAAGTCACTTAAGCGCTTGGAATTAGAGACTGTGTCACAAGTAATAGATTTCACTTTTACCATCAGTAGCTTCTTCTTGCACTTGCATTGAAAGAATATACTCTTCCTTGTTGACTAATTTTTGCATGTGTGGTCAAATAGAGAACATCGGATGGGAACCCAATAAAAGTCATGTAAACATTGCTTTTCCCATTATCCAAAAATGAATAGGAACAAAGAAGAGAATGATGAAAGTACGATGACGACAAGTGTGCTACAGAGACAGCGAGGTACATAAGTATTAAGTTTTTCATGATGTCGGCTGGCTGAACAGTCCCTAAGTTATCTTAAATATTATATATATATTGTTTAACCAAATTAGGTAACAAAACATGTGATGATTGTTAAGCAAATAACTTATGCTGTCATGTTGTAATTGCATCAGTTGAAAAAATCTAAATAAATTGTAAATAGCATGTCATGAAAATTTTCTTCACCTATCCTAAGTGACAACTCGAACAGATGGTTCCAAATATGAATGATTAACCCAAAAACAGGGGAGAAAAAAGTAATAAAAAAAAGTGATTCAAAAAATCATCAACTACTTGCATGTTAAAAAAGCAAAACTAGTTAGGAAGAAAACTTTGATATTAAACACTGATTTAAAATCAAGCCTTACTGACTAGTGGAATTTAAACTTGATTTAATCATAAGATATTAAATGTCAAATCCACCCTGGAGGAACCCAGAGAAAATTGATGCAAACATGGGTAAACTATAAATTGGGGCACATAATAACAAGTCAGTTGCGACAGCAATTCATGGCACAATCTGCACCAAAAATACTGGATTACAAGCTTAACACCACCAATAATGTATGTGTTTATAAACGACACTTCTGCACCACAACATGGACAAAAGGGCGTGATCTCTGCAAAAGGGGTGTGACTTTACAGGAAAAGGGGCGCAGTTAGTGGTATAAAGAAAACCAACTTAAAAGTGGGTAGAGTCAGTTTTAACATGCGCCAGATTTATCAACATTGGCGCATTGTAAGACTGTCAGGTCTAACGTTACACTGTCTGAGGGTTAAACGGTACTGAAAAATCTTCCCAATAGACTCCATTTAGGTGTTGTCCTTGCTTAGATTCAAACCCAGAATTTCAGCACTGCCACCCTTCTCTGTCTGTCACATACAATTGAAACCAGAAGTTTACATACACTATATAAAAAGCCCCATTTGCAACGTTATGACTCACTATCTGACATGAAATCAGAATAAACTTCCCCCGTTTCAGGTCAATTATTAACCACAATTATTATAATTGCCAAATACAGAATAATGGAAGAGAGAGAGATTTTTAAGTCATTTTTTATTACTTTTGCGTGTTTATTACAAAGACAAAAAGTTTACCTAACTTACTTTAGAGAATTTGGTAGCATTGACCATTAACTGTATGACTTGATCAAACATTTTGGATAGTCCTTCACAAGCTTCCACAATAGTCCGGTGTAGGAATGTTGGCCCATTTCCTTCTGACAGAACTGGTGTTAACTGAGACATGTTGTAGGTCACCTGCTTGCACCTGCCTTTACCAACTTTGTGCCCTTAAATTTTCAGTAGGATTAATATCAGGGTTTTTTTATATGGCCAACTTCAAACAATGACTATGGTTTAACCCTCAAGACCACTTATTAACCAGTTTAGGCAGTATGCATCAGGTCATTTGGTCCATTTGGGAATACTCCATTCCCTCTCAAGCTTTAGCTTCCTGGCTGATGTCTTGAGATGTTATGTCAGTATTGCCACATAATCTTGCTTTCCTCATGATGGACATCTATTTTTGTGAAGTGCACCATACCCCTCCGGCAGCAAAACAACCCCACAACATGATGCTGCAACCCCCATGTTTCACATGGGGATGGTGTTCTGAGGCTTCCGAGCTTAGATTCAAACCAAGAATTTCAGCACTGTTACCCTGCTCTGTCTGTCACATACAATTGAAACCCGCAGTTAACATACACTATATAAAAAGACACATCTGCATGTTTTTTTCTCACTAATCGTGACAAGAAATCAGAATAAAACCGATCCCCGTTTTAGGACAATTAGGAAACACAATATTTATATTTGCCGAATGCCATGAATAATGAAGAGAGAATGTTTTAATGGCATTTTTTGAATTACTTTCTGCAAATGTCCAAAAAGTTTTCCATGACATTTACATTAGTATTTGGTAGCATTGGCCTTAAAACTTTATGAACTTGGGTCAAAATGTTTTGGATATCCTTCCACAAGCTTCTCACAATAGTTGGTAGAAATATGGTCCCATATTCTCCGACAGAACAGGTGTAACTGATCCCATGTTGTAGGTCACTGTGAGCTCGCACGCCTGCCGTTAGATCCGCTTTTTGCGTATAAAATTTTCAAGTAAGGATTGTGAGATCAGAGCATACGTGATGGCCACTTCCCAAAACATTGACTTAGTTATCCTAAAGCCGACATTGTAACCATATATGGCAGTATGGCATTCAGTTTTATTTTCCATTTGGAATGATCCTATCCCGCTCCAAGCCTTAACTTCCTGGTTATGTCCTTGAGATGTTGCTTTCAGTCCTTGCCACATAATCATCTTCCTCATGATGCCATTCTATTTTGTGAAGTGTACCAGTCCCCACCTGCAGCAAAACAACCCCACCAACATGATTGCTGCACGGGGCCCCCATGTATAGCACAATTGGGATGGGGGGGGGGTGATCTTAGGTCTTCCAAGCGACCTCCTTTTTTCCCTCCAAATGTAATGATGGTCATTATGGCTGTGGTTTCGTCAGACCACAGGACATGTAGGTTTGCGCCTGTCCACCTCTTTTCCTCAGACAGGTTTTCAAGACATATGTCATTAATGCTTCAGATGGTAATATCCCTTAACAAACTCACAGGGTAAAACTGTTGCACTCTGTTATACTTCAAACAAAGTCTGAAGGGCCCAACCGGCCGAGACTAAGCCTAACACAGTTACAAGTGCTTTTTAGATCCGTCTCTGGTACCGACAGGATGGACCCAGAGATGGATCTAAACAATTAGCAGTGACTTTATCACTGCGGTCTATGAGGAACACGCAGCAGCGTTCACATGAGAGATCGCCGCTGCGTGTTTCTCTCCTACCTGTCGGCTCCGTCTTGCGGATGCCCTTCATAACCCCTGTTGGGCGCATTGATCTAACCTTTACCGGGGGGGGGGGGGGGGTGGGGGGGGGGGGGTGGGGGGGGGGGGGGGGGGGGGGGGGGCAGGGGGGGGGGGGGGGGGGGGGGGGGGGGGGGGGGGGGACACACATTTAGTAACATGTAGGTCCCCCTTTAGCAGCAGTCACCTCCACCAAACTTTTAATATAGCTCCAAATAAGATTTTCACTGATTTGAACTGTTCCTCCCTACAAATGTGTTGTGCTTCATCAGTATTTCTAGGGGGCTTTAGGTGCAGCACCTTCTACAGTTCATTCCACAGCATTTTGATTGAGTTTAGGTCAGGATTGTGACTTGGCCATTCCAAAATACAAATCTTTTTTATTGATTTACTTGTGTGTTTTGGATCACTGTGTTGTCCCCACGTCTCTACGGCTTGAGGTCATGGACTGCTGCCCTCACATCCTCCTGTTAGAGGTTTTAATACTTCTGTGAATTCATTGATCAATCAGTGATCACAAGACTTCATCATGGAGCATGGTGAAGCGTCCTCATTTGTTTGGGCAGCTTTGCTCTGCAGTCTGGGGACTCTATACACCTTGCGATCTTGAGGGAAGCAATAAAATTCGAAAAGAAGCATGTCGGACATTTTACAGGAGAACGTGAAGGCAGCAGTCCATGGCCTGAAGCTGTTGAGATGTTGGCTGGTACAAGAAGACCATGATCCATAGCACACAAGTAAATCCACTAAAGTACAGTTGAAAAAGAATATTTGTGGTTTGGAAAGGCTGAGTACTGACTTTATCCCTATCGTGATGCTATGGCATGACCGGACGAGGACTGTGCACAAGGCATTCCAGAAATACTGAAGAACTGAAACACTTGTGGAGGGAGGAATGGTGTTCCCAGAGATTCCTTTTCAAGTGGTCCCAACAACTTATATTTGGGGCTCAGAAACCATTATATATTGGTAATAGCTGTTAACGGAGGATGATTCTACAGGTTAAAAAAAATTCAAGGGTTTACTTACTTTTTCTCCAAGCACTGTAGATGTTTACTCAGCGCAATTCATAAAAGACAGGAACATTACAACTGTTTTTGGGCCATTATTTAGATTATTATCCAAGAGAAACACAATCAGACTACATTTTATCAGTAATCATTGCAGAAAATTCATTGTGAGTAATTTCCAAATAAAAAAGGGGTTTTTGGCCACGCTCTAATGTTTGACGTGTTGGAACCACCCAAATGTGGTATTTAAACATATAAGCAAAATAATAGTCATTAACAAAATGAAGCCAGTGAGAGCTACAGCATATCTCTAGCCCCGCCATAGTTACCTAGCACAGTTTGCAATATCAGTCGACCAGAGGAGCTGACATGGTCCTGCGCAAGTCGTTTAAACACATCTTATCTGATGACAGTGAAGATGCATGAGGCATTCAAGGGGCTGTGGAGAAAGTGTAGTGTATGAGTCTGTCTGCTGCATAGAGAAATCACTGTTGTAAAGTTATTATTTGAGTGAACTTTTGAGACGCTCCCTTATTCCTCACTCCTTGCTCACCACCTCCCTCTCAAACCTGCAGCGTTCATGACTCAGCATGATTTGTTTATATTCTCCTCTGTGCTAATAAGGAGGTAAGTAACTTGCTTCCTGGCAAAATCCCTTTAACTTTTTCCCCGTGCACTGTGGATGTCTATTCAATGTTCTCCGTAAAAAAAAACATGACAATCACAACTGTTTGTGGGTTTAGTTAGATCTGGTCTATAGTTGTAACTTGAGCACCACTCATAGCTCTACAGACACTACTCTGGTAGTAATTAGATAAATGTCAATGAGTTCATGCCATCAGGATCAGAACTGGGACTAATAGCAGCAGATTGAAGGACTTCACTTATTGAAAGGATAAGGATTAGAATCCATCACCATTTTCCAGACTATTTACCCATCTCATTAATTTTTTTTTTTTTGTGTGTGTGAAATCTTGGTGGCACTAGAGAGATAGCTTTCTTCCATCTGAAGGAGAGCTAATTTGCATGTGTTTCCCATGGAGCCCTGCTTTTAAAACTCCATACACAACTGGATCTCCCCAATGATAACTGATGACTCCTAAAGGAGAGTTCTAGAGGTTACTAAATTCAAGGGTTTACCTGCTTTTCCTCCCTGCACTATAGATGTTTACTCAATGTACTTCATGAAAGACATGAGAAGTATAAATGTTTGTGAGCTTTTAGTTTAGTTAGATCTTGTCTATACTTTTAACTTGGAAAACCACCGATCGCTCTGCAGTCGAAGAGATTGTTGGAGAGTTGTCAATTGACCTCCGTTACTAATTTGGTTTTACCAGAAAAGTGTTTTAAAGTGTACCAAATGTACCGCAATTTTGGCGCACCATGTTACAACAGGTCTCAGAAACCTCTATTATGGGTTTAAAGGTATGTTCAAACGGCGTCTAGATGGACCCAAACATGTATCTAACAATGAGCACTGTGTTTTACACTGCTCGCAATGTAGAATACGTATCGGCGTTCACATGAGTGATCGCCGATGCGCATTTACATTGCTTCTGTCGGATCTGTTCCAAGATGACATGTCAATTCTTGGTCCAAAAGGCGCAGCAGGAGCCCTATAATAAAGTATAGGGTGCAATCCTGCTGCATCCAACACGGATCCAAGCACGCAACTGCATGTTGGATCCGTGTTGAATCCGATCGACGCTACGTTTTTGGATGCGATTTTCGGCTCCAGCACGGACCCGAAATCGTATCCAAAAATGCCGTGTGAACATGCCCTAAGAAACTTTGTGCACACTGCTCATCAGTTGGGTGTGGACTCACTGGAAATTGGGGGTGGTTAAGATGTGACACTGCACCAAAATCCGGGCATGGAAAGTAAGCCAAAAAAATGGTCTAAAAGACAAGTCTAAAGCTACACCAATTTGTTACCCAGCATGAGCCAATATGATAAATCTGATGCATTTTTGCCTGTACAAGTTTACGGTTAACGTTTAGAAAGCGATAGTAAATGAGAGCCAATGAGTTCAAGCACTAATGACAGCAGATAGAAGGTCTTCATTTATTTAAAATACAGCTTAGAAACCACATTTCCAGAATGTTTACCCATCTCATTCATTTTTTTTTTATTTTTTCGTGAAGTATTGAGGGCTAGAGAGACCGCTTTCTTCCTTCTGGAGGAGAGCTAATTTGTATGCATTTCCCATGGAGCCTTGCCTATCAGACTCCATACGCAGATTTCCTTAAAGGGGTTTTCTCCTTATCCAGGTTCACAGCCAACTTTAGAATTGCACATGCTGTTCAAGTTGTGGGTGGGTCTATAACAGTGATTGACAACCTTACCTTCACAACGAGTGCTAGAGATTTCTAAAGTGTAGTAGTCCGGCTGCAAGTCTCTAAAGGGTGTTTCCTTTGGCAAATGAGAATCTTTCAATGTCTGTAGCTAGAGATAAGACTTTGCAGGAGGTGACTCGCCATAGAGTGAGTAAATAATAGCAGCTTAGATCAGTGAGAGATAAGAGAGAGCAAGATGAGGTGGGGAGAGAGATGGTCGTAACTAGAAACTTGTATACTCTAAAAAGAGAGAAAATCTTCTTTATCTCCTGACCAAAGGAAAATCAACAAAGCAAAGAATTTAGAAAAAGTCTTCAGTTAACTGTCCCTACATGCCAATCATTGTAGTGAGAAAACCCCTTTAATGATAACCAGCACTCCACCCCAGAGCTTCTTTTAAACTGTACACCATCATAAACTACCACATTTAAACTTGTTTTTTTTTTTCATTTTAAAATCATTTGGTACTTTGGTTTAATTATTTTAAAGGGGTTTTACCAAGAAGTGATTTCCTTTCCTAACCGGCTGACACAGTACTCTTAAGTCTTGAAAAAGGGGCGGTGTGTTCCTGTGTTTAAAAAAACAAGTGCCTCCTTCGTGATGTCATCGCACCACCTCCAATGCACACTCCCTAGGCTGATATTCAGTCTTTGTAGTTGAGCAGACATGTTGTTTGGCTAAACCACAGAGGAGAACTGTATTGTGCACAAGCTCTACAGGTTTAGTGTTCCCCTCTTATCAACTCAGGAGAGAAGATAAGATCCGAGCAGGCAGCCTTCAGTAACTGCTGCAGGGGGGAGGAAGGAGGTTAGGAGAGACAGAATGCTCCTCACAGGACCTTCTCCTCTGCTCCCCCCTTATCAGCTCCTCACATAACCGTCTCCAAGACTTCTCTCGTGCTTCCCCCACACTCTGGAATGCACTGCCCCAACACATCAGACTCTCTGCCACTCTCACCAGCTTCAAAAGCAACCTGAAAACCCATTTCTTCAGGATTGCCTATAACCTACAATAACCCTGCTGCCACTGTACTACCCCACAAACATGTCTGCTCCTCTCCTCCTGTCTCTTTCCTGCTCCTTATAGATTGCAAGCCTTCGCGGGCAGGGTCCTCTATCCCTCTGTACCAGTTATACGTCATTCATTGTCATTATTGTACTTGACATATCATGTATGTGACCCCCCTCAAATGTACAGCGCCATGGAATCAATGGCGCTTTAAAATAAATGTTAATAATAATAAATGTTATATAAGTAAACATACAGGGAGCGATTGCTGCAGGGGGAAGGCAGAAGGGCTGAGGACAGAGCTGACTGGTAATTACATTACAACCAGTGGATTCTCTATACAGCAGACACAGGCTCTGACACAGAGCAGAGGTAGTGCACATGCCCAGAAGAACTCCTTTGTTCTCCCCCTCCCTTCAAAGCTTGTTCATGTGCCCTGCCATCAGATAAGAAGTGCAAACAACGCAAGCGTGGCCAGATCAACTCCTGGTTGTAGTTAATGTAAACAGTCAGGAAACTAAGGCTGACTAAGCAAGGCTGCAGATCTCACAGGCTACACTTTTTTTTAATCACATATATTTAGAAAAGTGATTAAATACCCATTTTGGAGGATTCTACGTCCACATTAGATTGGGGCAAAACCCCTTTAATGCTGTTTCTATTGTGGGTTTTCGTTTCAAGTGTTGCTCGGGTTGAAGGGAATCAGTCTGCTCTCCTGACCATGTCTGTGTTAGTAAATACTTGTACACTATTACAGTGCTGGACTGTCTTTAGTTATATCTCCCCAAAAGAGGAATAATGGTCATAAAACGTAACTTTTAATAAAGAAAATTTAAAAAAAAAAAGAGCCACATAGGACTATATGTATTTTTTCAGATACTGTGTGTCCCTCCATAGATACTATATCCTTATCAGGGTTTATGTAAGTGAGATGTCGGTGGTTTTACTGTGTGCTCTTTTTAAAAAAAATTCTTTATTAAAAGTTAAGTTTTATGACCATTATTCCTCTTTTGGATAGTTATAGTTATTCCTGGTCTAGAGGTATACTTTTTTCACCCTTTTTAATTTATTGGGGGTGATCTATAACTTGTTTACTGTCTTTAGTTAAAACTCTGCATTGTACCATTCCTCTGTTATTTCTCCTGGAAAAGTATTCATAATTTGAAAAGATGTGTGGGGCACACCCCATTGATCAAGGAGAATCGTAATAGCCATTCCACTCATACATGTTTAGGAGGAATAACAGGAATGTCACAATGTGCCCCAGGATTTTAGTTTCATAAGGAAACCAATTTTCTAAAACAACAATAGAACTGATAACCGTTTATATGTGTAGGATTTGTACTTTTTTTTTTTAGTGCCGAGGACTCCAAAAGGACAAATGGTATACAGGCGGTCCCCGGGTTATGAACAGGATAGGGACTGTAGGTTTGTTCTTAAGTTGAATTTGTATGTAAGTCGGAACAGGTATATTTATTACATGTAACTCCAGCACTAAAGGCTTTTTTTTTTTTAGTTTTGGATAGTGCAGGGAAGGGTTTTTACATTTGTTTTGCTGTTTATGCCCCTATTAAAAAGATTTTACCTAATTTTCACTTCATGTGCTGCTGTGGCATGCTGGAACTTGTCGTTCCACAGCTACTATCTACTGTAAAACATGGAACTACAAGTGCCAGCATGTCCCATAATTCTCTGTTTGTAACTAGGGGACAGATTTAAAGAGAACCTGTCACATAGGTTCTGCCCCCTCTTGCTGAGGACAGCACAAGCTAGTGTCAGACCTGCTGTTCCCAGCGCTGTGTCCCTTATTCTGTAAGATGCAGCCGTTTTAGAGCATTTACCCCTCAAATCTTATTCATGAGTAGGTGTTAGCCCCGCCCACCAAAGGCTAGCCCCGCCCACTGACAGATATTCACATGTTTCTACCTATTCAAAGTAATAGGTTTGTCAGTTGAGGTGGGCGGGGCTAGCCTCCGATTGGCCGGGTTTGAAAAAAACTGACTCTCTGAAGGACTCTTCGAATGACTCTTCTGGCTGAAAACTGCAGATTTGAGTATTAAATACACGAAAACTACAGCATCTTACAGAATAAGGGACACAGCGCTGGAAACAGCAGGTCTGACACTACCTTGTTCTGTCCTCAGCCAGGGGGGCAAAAACTATGTGACAGGTTCTCTTTAAGTCGGAAGGGTGTAAGTCGGGGACTGCCTGTAACAAGATTTAACTTTAACTAACAAAGAACAACCCTATTTGCTGTCTCAAGGTGGCTCTTAGTTTGTAGTTTATTTTTTGGCTTAATTTATTTCATTGTAGACCTTTCCTATGCATTTTTCATATCATTTTGCTCTGGGATTTTCTTTAGGACCCAAAGCAGCGTGTTGGTGCTTCTCTGGGCACTCTCTCCAGTGGGAGAGTTTCCATCATTGGCATGACAATAACTAACCTGAAGCTTGCCATTACTATCGCTATCCGCTTCTCTGCAACACGTCGCCAGTTTGGACCTACTGAAAACGAAGAGATTCCAGTTCTTGAATATCAGTTACAGGTACTTGCATTTTCTATTTTCAGAGTTTATTATGTTTCTCCTGTTTTTTGTCCTTGTTGAGCTGTATAGATTCTCCAGCAGCTGTATTATGTTCTAGAGATAGATGTCTACACCCAATCTGAAGCTGAGATTTAGTCTCTCACACAGATAATCTTCGGCCTTGTTACCCTTTAAGGGGTGGTCTCACCACACTGTTTTAAAGAGCAGCAGTGATTGGCATATCTTATCTACTGTTCCTAGCTGAGCCTCAGGGGCGCTATAGGGGGTGCAAAGGTAGCAGTTGCTACCGGGCCCTGCCGCCTGAGGAGGCCCAAAAGCCCTCTTTCCACACAAGGAGATACCCGCATCATAAGTGGCACATGGTAGCTGGGGGGCCATTTCACTTTGTGCACTTGGGCCCCAGTGCTTAAATTTATGCCTCTGCTGAGAAACAAGAGGTTTGTAAACTATAAAGCACAAGGCTACAGAGCTCTAAAGGGTTAAAGCTTGTCAGTAAGTAATGTAAACAAGCTCCCATCTTACAGATCAGGAACACAGCAGGGAGTGAGATCACTGACCACTGCTGCAGCCTGTAAGAGCAGAGAGAGGTGGCCAGTAACTAGGGAAGACTATGTGCAAAAGCAGAAGATTTGCTCCTAACTCTGAAGAGAAGGGAAATCAGAACAGCAGTGTATTTGGTATTAGTCTGTATTTACCTTTGTCTACATGTTTAAAACTAATCATTAAATTGGAATACTCCTTTAATGCTGGGCTTGGAAAACCTCCAGTCATCTTCGTTCTTTTTTGTTTTTTAAAATCCTAGAAAAAGCTTTTGAATGTGTTTTAAAGGGGGTGTTCAGTTTGTTAAAAGTATGGTTAAATGGGGGCATAATGGGGACTTAAAACAATACATGGAAACCCTAAAAGAAGCTTTTTTCTAAATACATACATGAAAAAAACTTTGGCCTTTTGTTCACATGTTTTGATCAAAAAATGCTTAAGCCCCCCGGCTACCAACGGGTCTCAAGGGGGGTGGTCCTTTATCTATTTTTACCTCTCCTTGAGTCAAATTCAGCTTTAATTTGGGGTCAGCAGCCCTCCAAAATCCAGAGAGAAAAAATAATAAAATAAGCTCCAACCTTTACAAGATACTGCATGTTAAACAGTGTGGAGGTGGGCTGGGTGCAAGAGACCAAATGGAGGCATCCATTCCTCCCTAAAAATTTTTAAAGCAATATATGCCAAATGTAACGTATAGTTTGAAAAAAAAAAAAAAAAAAAAAAATTTCGAAAAAAACAATGGGAAAAACCGGGGGCCCCGGCTTGGTTGCGGCATTTATAATATAATATATACACCACGGCCAACTTTATTTGGTACACCTGTCCAACTGCTCGTTAACATTAATTTTTTAAACCCAATCCATGGCGGGAACCAGTGCATTTAGGCATGTGCATGGTCAAGACAACTCCTGCGTTCAAACCCGGATCAGTAAGGGGGAAAAAGAGAAATTTTGTGCTTTTGAACTGGCATGGTTGTTTGGGGCCAGAAAAGGGCGGTTGAGTTTTCAAAAATGCTGATCTCCCGGTTTTCACGCCAACCATCTCTAGGGTTTCGAGAATGGTCCAAAAAGAAAAAAAAATCCCGGGGGCGGCGTCCGTGGGAGAAAAGCCTTTTTGAGCCAAGGTCAAAGGAGAAGGGGAGACTGGTTCGGGGTGATAGAAAGGAACAGTGACCAAATAGCCACCTGTTTAAAAAAGGTAGGCAAAGAGCATCTCTGAACCACAGTACGGCGAACTTTAGGCAGATGGGCTACAGCAGCAGAAAGACCACACCGGGTGCCACCCCCTTTCCCAAGAACGGAAAAGGGCCCAATTTGCCCAAGCCATCGAAATTTGGGCAGTTTTGAAGATTGGAAAAACTTTTGCCTGGCTGATGAGTCTCGATTTCTGCGCGATTCGGGTGATAGGGTCAAATTTGGCAAAAACCAAATTTAAACAGGTCCCCTCCTGCCTTTTATCAACGGTTCAGGTGGTGGGGTGGTGTCATGGTGTGGGGTTGTTTTTTTTTCCATCTTTGGGCCCCCTTGGGCCCAATTGAGATCGTTGCAACACCTTGTGGAATCTATGCCACGAAGAATTGAGGCAGTTCTGAAGGCAAAAGGGGGTCCAACCCGTTACTAGCATGGTGTACCTAATAAGTGGCCGGGAGTGTGTTATATTTTAAATATATATATAATATAATTTATTTTATATATATATATATAAATATATATATATTATATATATATACACGCATTCCAATACCAGTGGCACACCACAGGCTGTTATATCAGTGCAGTATGCTTGCAAGGTTGGTGCTTTTTTTATATTTTTTTCTCTCGAAGCTTTTTTTAATGGGGACTTATTCACCTAATAGCTGTTAGCTGCAGCCCATAAATGTTTTATTTTGGGGTCCACCTATTTTGTATTTCAAATTGTGTAATTTCCTTATCCCACCAAATTGCTGCCATTTTGTTTAAAACCAAATATGATATTATGTACTTATAGCACCTGAAGGGTGTAAAAAATGAGGTTTCCTCACCTCAAACTCCTACCTATTTAATGCTGGAGGCAGAAACTGAAATGACTACGAGCTTCACTAAGAGGCATCATCATCATCCAATGGGGTATCATCTTTTCCTTATATGTCTCCTTTTACACCTAAAAAAAAAAAGTGTTTCCACCGCTTTCTCTTTCTATATATAAGTTATGGTGCCAATGTGTAAGAATAGAGGGAAATTCAGGGAGGCCTGCTCATAAAATGACTACATCCATTCTTGTACTTTACCTCTCTGGACCAAAAAAGGTCAAAGAGCCCTTATAACTAGGATGCCATCTTAGCTATGAGTATACACGGTTTTCATCAAAATGGGAAAAGATGGGATTTCGACGAGTTCTAAACCAGTTTTATTTTTTGGTTTTATCGTCAGTAACCAAGTGCCAGGTCATTTTATTTAAGTATATTCTTTTTCTGGAGCTTTTTCTGTTGGCTTCTAAATACCTACTCGTTTTGTCTAGTGTCACATCACCCTCAAAGGCATTTTTGCAATTTCAGAATCTTCAAATTTCTCATGTAAAAAAAAAAAATATTCCATTTTATCCCTCGCAATAATGAGGATGACATTTAGACAAAAGGAAAAATACTAAGGGTGGAAAAACAGATTAAGTTTATGCAGCAATTAAAATTGTTCATTTTTACTGCAAGGTGGTGCGGAGACATCAGTTTCCTGAAAGCTGTTATTATACCAGAAATAAAGCTTGATTGCATGAGTACTTATGGTCACAAACAGTCGTTCAGCTCATTTAGCTTCAGCTAATATAGCCCTTAACTGGTTGTCTCACTTCAGAAATTAGCTTTCAACACGTAGGGAATGGTAAATGAAGACTTTTTCCAAATACATTGCTTTGTTTATTTTGCGTTATTGAGGAAATGATAGAGTTTTTATCTGCTCTGAGTGCACACAGGTTTCTCCTATTTATTTTTTATGCAAACCGGATAATCCATTTAAGGTCCTTTCCATATTTTGTTTGGATTAATATTCCCCCAGCATGAAGATATCTAACGAGATACATTAACAAAATTCATTTGAAGGGAACACAAACCAGGCAGATATTGTAGGCTATCTAGTCGCTAATACTGTACCAGATCCAGACCCTCAGATTACTCTAATTTCCATGAGCAAAGTAGAACGTAATCCATTGCCTTTTTTCGAAAGTTAATTACTTTGCCCCAAAGCCTACGTTACTAAAGATGGTCAAAAAAAAGTCCAGATGATCAGCACCGGGCCATAGAAAAAGGAGGAACTTTATTTGGAAAAGAACTGCCAGTAAGGAAGCGGCATAAAAACAACAGCAAGCAAGAGCAAGCAGGCAGGTCAGAAAAACATGGTAAACACGGAGGCTGGCATGTTTTGGGGCGTAAGTAGTCAGCGCCGTGTTACATGTTTTCTGACCTGCCCCTTGTCTTGCTTGCTGTGTTTTTAGCGTTCCTTACTGCAGTTCTTTCAAATAAGTTCCTCCTTTTTCTATGGCCGGCTGATCATCTGGACTTTTTTTTGTATATACTTCTGGTGCAGCTTGGGCACCGATCGTGCACGGGAACCCCAAAGGGGAATTTTTAATTTGGGCTGTTTATTCAGGTGAGCTGGTTATCTTCTATGTTGTACAGTTACTAAAGATGGACTTATTGTCAACCTCAGATGTCAACTCGTTGGCACTTAGGCCATGTTCACACGACTTAAACCTGGACGTATTTCAGTCCGTAATTACGCGCCGGAGTGCGCAAATTACGGGCTGAATACGTCCTAGTAACTACGGTAATCCACAGTTCTCATAGAGAACTATGGATTACGTCTCCTCTCCCTGCTTGGCGAATCCGCCGCGGGGGGAGATAAGTGACATGTGAATTACTAGCGGCGTATACGCGCCACTGATAATGAATGTCTATGGGCCGGCGAGGTGCCGGCCCCCCGCACCCGCCCCCGCTCACGGCATAATTGCGGGCCGTAATTACGTCCCGCAATTAAGCCGTGTGAACATAGCCTTACATATTTCACTTATGGAGCAATTTAGTTGCACTTTACATGGAGAGGTTATTATTTAAAAAAAAAAAAAAAACCTCTGTAAAGTAGTCCCAGTCTGATCTTTTTGTTTGACTTTGCAATACAAAGCACAGTGATCCCTCAAGTTACAACGGCCTCAGGATGTAATATTTCCACCATACAATGGTCTTTTCTGGCACATTGTATCCTAAAAGCGCACTCACATAAATTTTTCCGAATATGATCTCCACTTTTTGATTGTGGAAGATCCCAAACCGTTTTCATGAACATTTTACTTGTAAAACCCTTTTATTAGGGGGAGTGCATGCAGTGTTGGCGGTCTAGTGGCTCTTACATACGTGCAGTTAAAAATGTCCGTACTGCCTTACAGTATTGTGAGGGCATGCATGATTTGGGGGTTTTGCCCTTTACGTACGGGAGTATACATGTCCGTATGCTCTTACATATATAAGTGGGGGCATGCGTGATTTGGGGGGTTATTGAGCCTCTCTACAGTACAATCAGTTTTTTTTAAAATGTCAAAATGCTTTTACATGATTAGTGAGGGGCATCGTGATTGGCGGTCTAGTAAGGGATCTCTACGCACGTGCGGTACTACATGTCCGTACTACTCTTATTTTATTAAGAGGGGATGCTGATTGGGGTCTATAGCGCCTCTCTACAGTACAGTGCGGGGGACTACATGTATCCTTACTGCTCTTACATGTTAAGTGAGATCGCATGCAGTGATTGGTGGTCTAAGTAGCTCTCTCAACAGTTACAGTGCAGTTTTACATGTCTGTAAAGCTCTTATATGTATTAGTGAGGTGCATGCAGGGATTGGCGGTCTAGTAGCACCTCTCTACAGTACAGTGGGGTACTACATGTCCTGTGCTGCTCTTACATATATAAGTGAGATGCATGAAGTGATTGGTGATCTAGTAGCCTCTCTCTACAGTACAGTGCAGTACTACATGTCCTGTACTGCTCTTACATGTATTAGTGCAGTGCATGCAGGGATTGGCAGTCTAGTAGCGACTCTCTACAGTACAGTGTGGTACTACATATCCTGTACTGCTCTTACATGTATTAGTGCAGTACATGCAGTGATTGATGGTCTAGTAGTGCCTCTCTACAGTACAGTGTGGTACTACATGTCCTGTACTGCTCTTACATGTATTAGTGCAGTGCATGCAGGGATTGGCAGTCTAGTAGCGACTCTCTACAGTACAGTGTGGTACTACATATCCTGTACTGCTCTTACATGTATTAGTGAGCTGCATGCAGTGATTGGTGATCTAGTAGCGCCTCTTTACAGTACAGTGTGGTACTAAATGTCCTGTACTGATCTTACATGTATTAGTGATGTGCATGCAATGACTGGTGGTGTAGTAGCGCCTCTCTACAGTACAGTCCAGTACTACATGTCCTGTACTGCTCTTACATGTATTAGTGAGGTGCATGCAGTGACTGGCGGTCTAGTGGTGCCTCTCTACAGTACAGTATGTAGTGAAAACAGAGGAGAGGCGCACCTTGGGTAACACTGTAAGGGTTAACAGCAGTAATGGGGAGGATAATGAAAACCGCTCACCTTTTGTGGTTGTTCAGGATGGTGCAACTCATGTAGATCTCATCAAAAGATAGGTAGCGAGCAGCCTGGTTCTGTAAACGTCTCGGGGAATCCACCGCACTTCAGCTGGTTTGCTGGGTATGTAGTAACCTTCTTTCATTCGAATGTATTGGATGAGGTATATAATATGGACCTCAAGCAGTAGGTATGCAAACCGAAATATAAGTAAAGTGTTTTGCTGAAGCTGACAAAATAGGAAACGTCCCAAAGAAATTGTGTCAGTTTTAACTTCAGCAAGTGACAGTCATTAAAAGGTGCAGCATGTGCCCGTGCGAAACGCGTAGTGCCTTAGTTCTTATTTCTTTTACGCTTTGTTTTATGTCTTTTAATGACTGTCACTTGCTGAAATTAAAGTCATCATTTATTTATCTGAGATCGCAGCAAGGAAGGATTTGAATGGAGCAGCGGTCGAACATGTACAATTCTGCTGCATTCAAAGTCTATGGAGGAGGTGGAAGTCACCAGGTTCTATATTAGAATAGCTCGTACATGATCCTACCCCTTCAATCTGATTTCCATGGTCTGCTCGTGTTGGTGGCCGCAGTGCCACTCATACATGTAGCTAAAATCTTGACACTTTCTTGCTTTGTGATGTATTTTTGGGTGTATACTTGTTGTTTCCTTTAACTTAACCTTTTTTCTTACTCCTTTCAGCAATGGAGGCTGATTCCCTATCTCGCTGCAGCCTATGCCTTAGACTACTTCTCCAAGGGCTTCTTTTTTAACTTAATTGAACTTCAGATTGGAATTCTTATGAAAGATCGGAGCCCAAGACAGGTAAATTATGTGAATTACCATGGTATAACACTGTCTGAAGAAGGGAGCTAGTTCTCTCGAACGCTCCCCATCAAATATACTCAGTTAGCCTGAATGAGATATGGAGAAACAGACAGAAACCGAAACGATCAGCCCAGGCAATGGAGACACCCATTCTTAGCATTTGTAAGTCTCACGGAGACTTGGACAATAATTAGCCAGGTTGCTGAGTCAGCAAATGGGGTCCAACAAGACAAACTAAATGTCTGGGTCCATAATAGAAGTAAGGATCTACAAGTCACTCGAGGTTTTGCCCCTCTCCCCAGTTGTTTACTTTTGTAATTGCAGCATTGCCCATCTCCATCCTTCCAATCTGGTAATAAAAATTGTGCCTCACACACTGTGGTCATCAGAGCAGGTCCCTCATTTCCCTAAAAGTCACAAGTTTTCCCCAGCCCCCTCACCCTATTTACATATATCCTACACAGCAAACTCCTGCAATACACTCTCTGCAGGTGATTTTGTTGTCTTTGTATTTTTCTTTACTTGATGTCGCTAAAGAGTATAAGGCTATGTTCACACGGCTTATTTTGGGACGCATTTCGCCATGTATAGAGAGGATACTGCGCTCTAATATGGGCGAAATGCGCCTCAATCATTACGATAATCCAGAGTTCTCATAGAGAACTATGAATTACGCCCCCTCTCCCCGCTCGTATTGTCCAAGCGGGGAGATTATTGACATTACGCGCCGCGAGTAATGACAGTCTATGGGCCGGCGGGAGTATCCTACGGCTATGTTCACACGGCACAATTGCGGGGCGTAATTACACCCCGCATTTACGCCGTGTGTTTGGAGCTCGCGCCAGCCCCATAGACATTCATTACTAGCGGCGCTAGTAATTGACATGTCACTTATCTCCCCCCGCGGCGTATTGTCCGAGCGGGGAGAGGAGCCGTAATCCATAGTTTTCTATGAGAACTGTGGATTACCGTAATGACTGGGGCGTATCTCGCCCCGTATTGAGCGCAGTACGCCGCGAAATACGGGCAAAAATACGTCCCAATTTAAGCCGTGTGAACCTAGCCTAAGGGAGAATAATATGATTTTGCACTCCAAAATAGTTTGTTCAGTGCCAGTTGAAAAGTCATCAAACTAGTGTGAAAATATTCAACGGCGCTTCCTCCAGGTATCGACATTTTTTACTTATTTGCTTTTACTTAATTTTAATTTCTTGACCTACATTTATTGTAAAATAACAGACTCTTTGTTCAGTTGCTGTCACAAATATAGATCCATTCATTAAAATGGCAAATTTCCGTTCAGTATTTAACAATCATAATTCACAGATTTTCTATCACATGCAACATCCATGATTCAAATGTCTCCGGACGTTTCGGTCCTCTGAAGACCTATTTTATCAATGGATATATACAAGAGTACTCATGCTATATTCCTGGTTATTCCGCACATGATCGTCTATGCATTCACACATTCTTGCATATATCCATTGTTGAAAAAGGTCCTCACTGGAGTGAAACGTGCAGAGGAATTTGAATCATGGATGTTGCATGTTATAAAAATATGTGAATTATGGATGTTACATACTAAACAGAAATTTGCCATCTTAAAGGGATCATGTCACATATTTAATGCCCTCCTTGCTGAGGGCAGCACAACCTAGTGACAGACATTCTGTTTCCGGTGCTGTGTCCCCTATTCTGTAAGATGCAGCAGTTTCAGTGCATTTAATGCTCAAATCTAGCAGTTTGCAGCCTGTTCTGCCAGAGATGAGTCCACATTATTGATGAGAAGGCATTAGCCCCGCCCACCCACAGCTTGCCACACCCACTGACAGCTGATTCAGCCTATTACTTTAAATACGTAGAAACCTATAAACAACCAGGAAGTGGGCGGAGGTAACCATGGTTGGACGGAGCCTAATGCCTTCTCATCAATAATGTGGACTCATCTCTGGCAGAACAGGCTGCAAACTGCTAGATTTGAGCATTCAATGTCCTGAAACTACTGCATCTTACAGGATAAGGGACAAGGCACTGGAAACAGCATGTCTGCCACAACCTTGTGCTGTCCTTAGCAACAGGGCTGTGGCATCAGAGCCATGGAGTCGGAGTCGGTGCCTATTTTGCAGGAGTTGGAGTCATCATAAAATGGACCGACTCCGACTCCCAAAACATATACGTTGGTTCGGTTAGTTCGCTGCAGTGCAAAGAGCAAGAGGAATTGGGTCCGGCCAGTGCTACTGCTCCCATATCTTCAGCCTCTTCACGAGGAGTGTAATTGATGACATGGAGCAGGCAAAGCGCTGCCCCGGGGGAAAAGATTCCGCTCCCATGGCAAACAGATTTCAGCAAAATTTTTCACCTGCTTTCAAAGAAGTAGAAGATCAACCATTCATCAGAACTGACTGTGTCTGAGGCAATTCCTTTATACCCTGATATTGTTAGAGATGTTGCCCCTGTGGTCACCGCTTTGCCCCCAAACCAAGTTAGTGTAGAGAGGCCCGTTCTCTAGCCTGGAAATCTATGAGATCAGATGTGAGGTCATGAATGCAGGATCTGATGGAGGCGATACTATTTCTCAGAACAAATTCAGAGACTCCACAAATGTTCCTGCAGTGTTTTGCATATTTACAATTTTTTTGTGTTCTAAAGTCGTGTCCAATAAATATATTTTACACTGACAAGCAAAATGGTAACAATTTTTTGAACTTGCGACTTTCAGGCTCCATATCTCACCATCTACTACAGCTTTGTACATGAGGCTACTGTAATTTTATATACAGTCATCTTACCTATCTTATACATAAATTTTATTTGCAAGTATTTAGCATCTGCTTAGTTCTGTAGATTCTTTCCAGTAACTGCATTCTTACTTTTTTGCTCCTAAAAATAAAAATGTTAATTTGTATTATTTTGTTAGTATTTGGAAAATCCACCTTTGGTTTTCAGCTGTGCCTGAATCCTTCTGGTCTCTTGATCAGATTCAAGCATCCTGACCAAAATCTGATCCCAGGTCTCTTCTACACATTCCCAAAGTTGGTGCAGACTGGACTTGGATACAAATACAGCTTTTTCTTCAACTCTACCCACAAGTGTTCAAAAGATCAAACGATTGTTATCCTTTTGCTTGTCTGTGTCTGTTCTACCTAAATAGCTTGATTATTGTATCATAAGGTGATAAACAGCCGGATGTTACCATTTTACTACAGTAAAGTTATCACTTAAACATGCGCCCATGTATGTGGGAGTCGGAGGTTTGGGAAATTGTGGAGTCGGAGGTTTGGGAAATTGTGGAGTCGGAGTCGGGGCTTTGGCTTGCCGACTCCACAGCCCTGCTTAGCAAGGGGGGCATAACTTGTGTGTCAGGTTCCCTTTAATAAATAGATATACTGTACAGGCATTCCCCAGGTTGCAAGTGGGATAGGGTCTGTAAGTTTGTTTAGAAGTTGAATTTGTATGTAAGTTGAAACAGGTATATTTATTACCATAAATGTTACTTCAGCAAAAAAAACTTATGGTTGCGAGGAAGCAGTAACACCACTTTTGTATTTGTTTTGCTGTCTGTGCACGTTTAAAAGATTTCACCTCACTTTCTGTCCCATGTGCTGCTGTGGCTTGCTGACACTTGTAGTTCCAGAGCTACTCTCTGCTGTGGAACATGGAAATACAAGTGGCAGCTTTCCACAGCAGGACATGTTAAACGTGTACTAATCAGCAGCCATGCAATTAGTACATGTGTGGGATGGCATGCTGACACTTGTACTTCCACAGCTATAAATGCCAGCATACCACACATGTAGTCATTGTATGGCTGCTGATAAGTACACATGTTTAACATGTCCTGCTGTGGAATGCTGGCCCTTGCAGTTCCATAGCACCGAGTAGCTGTGGAACTACAAGTTTCAGCAAGCCACAACAGCGAATGGGACAGAAAGTGAGGTGAAATCTTCTAAATAGGCAGAGACAGCAAAACAGATACAAAACGGGTGTTACTGTATATTACATTGGAGGCTACCGGAGGAGTGGGTAGGGGGGGACTGGGAAGGCTCAATGTGTGATGTCAGCACGCTGAGCCGGGCTCCATGAGTCTCCGTATGTAACCAAGACACAGATGTAAGTCAGGGACTACCTGTATATACTGTATGTTATAGCAAACAAAGAGTTTATTTTATGACAAATTTTTGTCAAGAAATTAAAAATAAATGAAAATTTTGAGTTCAGGAGGAAGCACCATTGCATATGTTTGCACTAATGGTGCAAGAGAGCGGGAGTGCTACCCATGTTTTTGCTTTTTTTAATTTTTTTTGCAATACTTTGTTTTCGTATCATTTCTAAAAATCCCATTTCTTTCAATGTAGCTGAGTGGTGGTCGGCCATGTAGATGCAGTTCGAGTAGCTTTGAGGAGTCTTTCATTTGGAAGCTTCTGAGTGCGGATATATTCCTGTACTAGTCGGGCACAGCATGCGACCTTGTAATTGTGATTTGTGTTTTTAATCTGCACTTTTCAGTACGTGCTCAGCAGTTACCATATAAGGTTACACTCGTCCTGGAATAAAAGACATTTTGGTGAGCGGCCATTAACCCAAGCGTGCACTTCAGTTTAACCACATACTTAACTGTGCTTCTTATTACATCACTATACGGTCCTTGGTACAATGGAGGCAACCGGGCCAGATTACATTTTCATGGCCAAGGTTCTTCTGCTTGATTTCAGGACAGTGAAGTTTATTTTTAATTGCCAATATGTAACGGCCTAAACCATTTTTTACAGTTTCCTTTTTATGTACATTTATTCTGTATCTTATAACATTACTGATCCTGTGTTATACTCCAGAGCTGCACTCACTATTCTGCTGGTGCAGTCACTGTGTATATACATCACATCACTTATCCTGTATTGATCCTTAGATACTGTATAAGCTGTATTATACTCCAGAGCTGCATTCACTATTCTGCTGGTGCAGTCACTGTGTACATACATTACTTATCCTGTACTGATCCTGAGTTACATCCTGTATTATACTCCAGAGCTGCACTCAATATTCTGCTGGTGCAGTCACTGTGCACATACATTACTTATCCTGTACTGATCCTGAGTTACATCCTATATTATACGCCAGAGCTGCACTCACTATTCTGCTGGTGCAGTCACTGTGCATACATTACTTACCTGTACTGACCTGAGTTACATCCTGTTTTATGCTCCAGAGTTTGCACTCACTATTCTGCTGGTGCAGTCACGTGTACATACATTACTTATCCTGTACTGATCCTGATTATATCATACATGCAACCTCCGTTTTGGCGGGGGGGGTCCCGCTATTTGGGGCCCCCCCCACCCTCCCGGGGGAGTTGGCATTTCTCCCGCCGCCAGCAGGCGGCGGGGGTCCTTTAAATGGCCGCGGCGCCGGAGTAGCGCTGGTGCGCTACTCTGGTGCCGCCGGTCCGTTCCCAAGGCGGGTCCCAGCGGGGCGCAGGGTCCGCTCACCCCCCGGAGTCTCGCTGAGCAGGGAGGAGGATCGCTCCCTCCATGCCTCCTCCCCCTGTATGTCCGGCGCCGCTGGGGCGCCGTACACACAGTCAGCGTCACAGAGGAAGTGACGCTCTGCTGCACTCACTTCCCCTGTGACGCTGCTGACGAGATGTCCAGGAGCGGCCGCTCTGCGGGACCTGGTCAGTAAGTGGATTTTATTATTTTATTTTTATTAGTTTTAGGGGGGCACTGCCGGGCTACAATGGGGGGGGTCTACCTGGCTACAATGGGGAGGTCTACCTGGCTACAATGGGGGGGGTCTACCTGGCTACAATGGGGGGGGTCTCCCTGGCTACAATGGGGGCACTACCTGGCTAACAATGGGGGCACTACCTGGCTAACAATGGGGGCACTACCTGGAAAAACAATGGGGCACTACCGGGCTAAAAATGGGGGCACTACCTGGCTACAAAGGGGGGCACTACCTGGCAACAATGGAGGCACTACCGGGCTACTAATGGGGGCACTACCTGGCTACTAAAGGGGGCACTACCTGGCTACAATGGGGGGGGTCTACCTGGCTAACAATGGGGGCACTACCTGGCTAACGAGGGGGGCACTACCTGGCTAACAATGGGGGGCACTACCTGGCTACAATGGGGGCACTACCTGGCTACAATGTGGGGCACTACCGGGCTACAATGGGGCACTACCTGGCAACAAATGAAAGGAACTACCTGGCTACGAATGGGGGCACTACCGGGCTACTAAGGGGGTACTATTATGGCTACAATGGGGGCACTACCTGGCTACAATGGGGGGTCTACCTGGCAACAACGGGAGGCACTACCTGGCTAACAATGGGGGCATTACCTGGCTAACAATGGGGGCACTACTGGCTACAGAGGGGGCACTACCTGGCAAACAATGGGGCATCTACCTGGCAACAGAGGGGGCACTACCGGGAAATCAATGGGGGCATCTACCTGGCAACGAGGGGGCACTACCTGAAATCAATGGGGCATCTACCTGCCAACAGGGGGGGCACTACCTGGAAAAACAATGGGGCATCTACCTGGCAAACAATGGGGGAACTACCTGGCAAACAATGGGGGCACTACCTAGCAAACAAAGGGGGGCATCTACCTGGCTACAAATATGGCTCTACCTGGCTACAGAGAGGGCATCTATTTGGCTACAAGGGGGCATCTACCTGCCTGTAAGGGGCACTACCTGGTTATGGGGGGCTACTACCTGCTAAAAAGGGCATCTACCTGGCTTTCTTCCAAAGCCGTTATGCAGTTAGGTGGAGTAGGTGTGGCTTTTTGAAGGGGCGTGGCATACCGTCAAGGGGCGTGGCATATCGCCAAGATGGGCGTGGCTATGGGCGTGGCTAAGCGCACCGCCCACTACTATCTCCTGCTTTTTCATTTTCAAAAGTTGGCAACTATGAGTTACATCCTGTATTATACTCCAGAGCTGCTCTCACTATTCTGCTGGTGCAGTCACTGTCACATACATTACTTTCCTGTACTGATCCTGAGTTACATCCTGTATTATCCCAGAGCTGCACTCACTATTCTGCTGGTGCAGTCACTGTCTACATACATTACTTATCCTGTACTGATCCTGAGTTACATCCTGTATTATCCTCCAGAGCTGCACTCACTATTCTGCTGGTGCAGTCACTGTGTATATACATCACATCACTTATCCTGTATTGATCCTTAGATACTGTATAAGCTGTATTATACTCCAGAGCTGCATTCACTATTCTGCTGGTGCAGTCACTGTGTACATACATTACTTATCCTGTACTGATACTGAGTTACATCCTGTATTATATTTACTATTTTGCCATAGGCAAACTTAAACTCTATCAGTTCTCTATCTATTAAACACTAAAACGTAACTTTTATTATATCTAACTCTTAACCTCTACACACTATTTAAAAACCTGATCTCTATCCTCATCATTTAACCCTTGCTTCTGAAAGAGGAATAACTCCATTTCTATCATCAAGTCTGGTGGAACCCACCTATTAACGGAAAACCCTTTATATCTATAGAAAGTCTACTCCAATTTTTTGGGGGATTATGTGTCTGTATTATACCCCAAGCTGCTCTCAATCTGTGTTCCACTGTGTACATACATTATTTTCTTATGACTGAGGTACTCCTGTATTTCCAGACTGCACTCAATTCTGCTGGTGCAGTCACTGTGTACATCATTCTTACCTGACTGTCCTGATTATACATACATGCATCTCCCGTTTTTTGCGGGGGGGTCCCGTATTTGGGGTCCCCCCCACCCTCCCGGGGTTTGGCATTTCTCCCCCGCAGCAGGCGGCTGGGGTCCTTTAAATGGGCCGGCGCCAGAGTCGCTGGTGCGCTACTCTGGTGCCGCCGTTCCGTTCCCCCAGGCGGTTTCAGCGGGGGCAGGTCCGCTCACCCGCCCGGAGTCTCGCTGAGCAGGGAGGAGGGAGGGGGGAGCGCTCCCTCCTGCCTCCTCCCCCTGTATGTCCGGCGCCGCTGTGCGCCGTACACACATGTCAGCGTCACAGAGGAAGTGACGCGCGGCGCACTCACTTCCCCTGTGACGCTGCTGACGAGATGTCCAGGGCGGGCCCCCTCTGCAGGAGCCTGGTTTAGGTAAGGGGATTTATATTATTTTTTTTATATTTTTAGGGGGGCACTGTCTGGCACAATGGGGGGGGGTCTACCTGGCTACAATGGGGAGGTCTACCTGGCTACAATGGGGGGGGGTCTACCTGGCTACAATGGGGGGGGGTCTATCTGGCTACAATGGGGGCACTACCTGGCTACAAAGGGGGGCACTACCTGGCTAACAATGGGGCACGTACCTGGAACAATGGGGGGCACTACCCGGCAAACAATGGGGGCACTACCTGGCTAACAATGGGGGGGCACTACCTGGCTAAAAATGGGGGGCACTACCTGGCAACAATGGGGGCACTACCTTGCTACTAATGGGGCACTACCTGGCTACTAAAGGGGGCACTAAACCCGGCTACTAAAGGGGACACTACCTGGCTACAATGGGGGGGGGTCTACCTGGCTAACAATGGGGGCACTACCTGGCTAACGATGGGGCACTACCTGGGTAACGATGGGGCCCTACCCGGCTAACAATGGGGGGCACTACCTGGCTACAATGGGGCACCAAACCCGGCTACAATGTGGGCACTACCTGGCTACAATCTGGGGCACTACCTGGCAACAATGGAGGAACTACCTGGCTACTAATGGGGGCACTACTGGCTACTAAAGGGGGACATCTGGCTACAATGGGGGGACTACCTGGCTACAATGGGGGGTCCCACCTGGCAACAATGGAGGCCTACCTGGGTAACAATGGGGCACTACTTGGCTAACAATGGGCACTACCTGGCTACAGAGGGGCACTACCTGGCAAACAATGGGGCATCTACCTGGCAACAGAGGGGGCACTACCTGGAAATCAATGGGGCATCTACCTGGCAACAGTGGGGGCACTACCTGGAAATCAATGGGGGCATCTACCGGCCCAAAAGAGGGGCACTACCTGGCAAACAATGGGGGCACTTCCTGGCAAACAATGGGGCACTACCTGGGAAAAAATGGGCACTTCCTGGCAAAAAAATGGGGGGGGATCTACCTGGCTACAAATATGGCACAACCTGGCTACAGAGGGGGCATCTATTTGGGTACAAGGGGGCATCTACTGCCTGTAAGGGCACTACCTTGTTATGGGGGGCTACTACCTGGCTATAAGGGCATCTACCTGGCTTTCTTCCAAAGCCGTTATGCAGTTAGGTGGAGTAGGTGTGGCTTTTTGAAGGGGCGTGGCATATCGTCAAGGGGCGTGGCATATCGCCAAGATGGGCGTGGCTATGGGCGTGGCTAAGCGCACCGCCCACTACTATCTCCTGCTTTTTCATTTTCAAAAGTTGGCAACTATGAGTTACATCCTGTATTATACTCCAGAGCTGCTCTCACTATTCTGCTGGTGCAGTCACTGTCTACATACATTACTTATCCTGTAGTGATCCTGAGTTACATCCTGTATTATCCTCCAGAGCTGCACTCACTATTCTGCTGGTGCAGTCACTGTCTACATACATTACTTATCCTGTACTGATCCTGAGTTACATCCTGTATTATCCTCCAGAGCTGCACTCACTATTCTGCTGGTGCAGTCACTGTGTACATTCATTACTTATCCTGTACTGATCCTGAGTTACCTCCTGTATTATACTCCAGAGCTGCACTCACTATTCTGCTGGTGCAGTCACTGTGTACATACATTACTTATCCTGTACTGATCCTGAGTTACATCCTGTATTATACTCCAGAGCTGCACTCACTATTCTGCTGGTGCAGTTACTGTACACATACATTAGTTACATCCTGCAATAAACTCCAGAGCTGCAGCCGGTGTTTTGTAAGCCTTAAATCCTCTAGGGTTATTTACTGGCTCATTATCTGCCCAGAAGTTGCTTTGCAGCAGATTGTACAGTGATCTGCTGTAGGAACAGCTAATATTGGAATTGAACTGTTAGTAAATGTGTCACACATCAGCTTTTCCAGCAGAATAAATACAGCTACAGAGTATAATACAGTTTGTCACAACCAGTAATGTTGAGTCACATTATTATAACCACTTCTTACTTTTAATGTTGACAGCACGTAGCTCATGAAGGAAGTTACATGTGTTGCGCTGGCTTGGCGGGTATATAAGATGTGCAAAAGGCTGTCTGCACACATATCCCTCATTGCTGTTTTGGGTAAAAGGGTTGATTTATCAAGAGTTACAAAAAGGGATGACTATTGGCTTTTAGGCCAAGGGTGGTGGCATTTCCGAAACTGTGCAGTCTGTGAACTGTTCATTGCTGCTGTGGTGAAAGTGTATCGTGAGCAGACAAATGGTGCCATTGTGAATAAGCGACATGGAGACAACAGCTCACCACCTCCCATTGATGTAAGAGATGAACAAGAGTGGACAACACGCTACAGTGGAGGAGTTTATCACCAATGATCAATAAATGATCCAGAGGACAACCAAACGTGTGTCTAAAACAACAGTTCAGTGAACTCTACTGTTTATGGGGCCCTGTAGCAATCAGATGTCACTGCACCTCTGTTAGTTAAGTTGCATTGGCATAAAAAACCTCCGTTTTCACAGCAGAATTGAAATTGGAGTCTGCTGACGGCAAAGGGTTACCTTTTCGATGAATCATGGTTTTTGCTTTATCAAGTGGATAGACTTCAGAGAACAAAGACTCTGCAACCATTGCTGGAAGAACATAAGTTGGCGGTAGCAGTGTTATGGTTTGGGGAATGTTTTCATGGTATTCTCTGGGCCGCTCATCCATGTGGAAGACACTCGCAACCGATTTGAGTATGAATCTATCCTGGCAGATCACATACACCCAAACATGTTGATTTTCTACTGACGCTCAATTGATCACTGAACTGTTAAATCTGTGAATGTATAATTTGTTGCAGTATCCAAAAGACAAGTTACAGGCAGTATTACCAGCGTGACCTTCTTCCATCTATATCGCATATAATATCCGGACTAATCCCAGCTCTTGTTCCCCGTGTCCTCACAGCATGTGTTGCACAGGCCTGGCTGTCTCCAGTTCATGAACCATTTACTGTACAAATATGCCGAAAAAGGGTATTTTTAGCCGCCCGCTTTGTGTCTGTCAGGAGGAAATTTGATTTTCAAGGAAACTATTTCCATAGTTTTTTGTTTTACTCTGTGCTATTTTTGACTTCACTGTTTGTAATTTCCAAACTAAGACTGATAAAAAAAATCTGGAAGTAATAGAAACAAGTCCTTTAGATTTTAGAAAATGAGTTACTCCAATTTTCTGTGACCTCTGATCACACCATATGCATTCACTATGTTTAGCATATATGCAGGGAAAACACTACCCTACAGTTGCATATGTCCACTGTTAATTCTTAGGCGAGGTTCACACGGCTTATTCACGGCGTAATTGCGGGGACGGATTTCGCCCGCAATTACGCCGGCTGCCGTGTAGCGGGGGCAGGGGGGCCGGCAGCTCGCCGGCCCATAGACAACCAATATCCACGGCACGTTCTCTGAGAACTGTGGATTACCGTAATAACTGGGATGGATTTGCGCCGTATTTCGCGCAGTACGGCGCGGAATACGGGACCAAATCTGTCCCAAAATAAGCCGTGTGAACATAGCCTTATGGTAAGAAATAAACATTTTTATGCGGTTTATTATGAGACTGGTATGTATTGAAAAACATGGTCATTTTATGTTGTTGAAAAAAGACACGTGTCCATCCAGCTCAACCAAGGGTGGGGAAAAAGTGGGTGAAGGGAGAGAGACAAGGACATTAAGCCCGGCCTCCCCACTGGTGAATGCCCTGAAACTCACAAGGCAAGAACCAGTCTGCTCCAGTGGAGACCATATCTCTGACCCCAGAGCCGCCACCAGCCAGGATCCAGAATTTTACATAGCTACGTACGTATTAATATTCTTTAGTTCCAGGTAGTTATCTAAGCCTTTCTTAAAACTCCCAACTGTTCCTGCTGTGACCAGCTCCTCAGGCAGGCTATTCTTACAGTGAAGAACGCTTTTCTCCTCTGGAGATTGAATCCTTTCTCTCTAGCCAAAGGGAATGTCCCCTTTGTCTTTTGAGGGGGTTTTACATGAAATAGCTTTTCCCCATACTTTTTATAGTGACCATTTATATACTTATATAAATTAATCATGTCCCCCCGAAGCCGTCTTTTCTCAAGACTAAATAAATTCAATTTTACTAACCGCTCCTCATAACTAAGATGCTCCATTCCCCTAATAAGTTTGGTTGCTCGTCTTTGCACTCTCTCTAGCTCCATTACATCTTTTCTTTAAACTGTAGCCCAGAACTTTAAAGCATATTCCAAGTGAGGCTGCTCCAATGCTTTATACAGCGGTAAATAGGGTTTAAATATATAGCCCTAACCTTTTATGTTTTGTTTCCTGCCACCATGTGGTTGAAGCATTTAGATATATCCGTGCCAAGAGAGAGTGACTTGACATCTAATTTTTTTTATAATATAGAGGAAACTGTAGGCCATACTCACCAGCCAGGGGTTTGCAGGAAAAGGATACTGTGCCATCCAGTTACTATTGTAGGTGGGAGTGGCTCCTGCTACTCTAACCATTAGCATCGTCACAGGTACCAAGCAGGAGTAGAAGGAAGCTGTCTCATCCAGACTCACTCCACTGTGCCCTGCACTCGGCAGTCTGGGAGATGGATTTTTATGTGTACATTGCTGTTGTTGTCCTGGTACAAGAACTCTGGCCTTAAGTGGATGCATTTTCTATTACAGTCGTTGTCCTGAGACAAGGTATTGTGACACTTGCTCTCGTCTGGACGCCGTCCTGGGGGTCCTTTAGCTCACGGATCGCCACTTTGGTTAAACGGGTGGCACTCCGACTGCAGGATTCCAGTTTAAACTTGGCCTCAGCCAGCTTTTATTGAGGCACAGATATTACAAGCAGACAAAAAAAGCATAAAAAATAAACCTCGGCCGTCTGGCCACTTACTAATACGTTGTCGAGAACCATCTCTAACGTGATCTGGACATAATGTCCAGTATCACAAAAAACCACATTGCTGGCAGCGTCTCCTGCCAGCCTCCACTGGCCTCAGGCTCTTCCACAGCCTTGGGGAATTAGAGCCCTCTCCGCTCTACTGTCGCTTCCTGCTCCAGGTAGCCGACCACACCCCCTGATCTCCTGTAGTAGCAGGCCTTTAATAGGTGCTCCATATGCACCCAATACCTGGGCTGGAACCCAAAGACCTGGAACGTGGGAACAACCACCCACCCATCTGCAGTTGTTCCGGGAAGGCCAGCCCTTAATGGCTGAACATTAGCCATGCTACGTATAAGGGTCAGCACCCTAATGTTGCTGACTGACAATACCTGGCTTCCCCCACCTAGACCAGGCTCTCGGTGGTACGTACGCCACCTAGTGGCAGAACCCTGCGACTGCCTATGGTTGCTCTGTGACAGTATCTACTAGTAAAGTATATGTGTATCTGTATTTGCCCTCTTCCACTTGTTGCCGTTCATTGCACTAAATAGTTTTTGAACTTTTACAAAATATAATGTTGGATAGCGGGAGCCTTAGCAAACTACAAGGCGGATTACAAATTATATCAGCACTTTTGAAGGAGTCTTTCAGTATATGTAAACAGGACATTGTTTTAAACCAGGGGTCTGAAACATTCAGCACTGGAGCTTCAAAAACATCCCTGGGACAGCAGAGAGCAGGCCAAAGGAGGAGCACATTGGTCCCAGTCATTTAACCCTTCAGATGCTGCAGTCAATAGCAACCACAGCATGTAAGGGATTCTACAGAGGGAGGGGGCTCCCTGTGCAATCGTAGGGTGCTAATGCTTACCATGAAAGTTGGGGGCCTAGCAATGGCCTCCAATCTTTTTGTGACTTTGGCCCTGTCCAGAGATCTGATAGACATGTACAGCAATGTACTATAATTATAACATTGATCACGCAATCTCTCATTCCAGTCCCATACTGGAGTAAGGTAAAAAAAAAAAAAGTAAAGAAAGAATAAAATGAAGTAAAAAAAAAAACAAAACACACACACACACCACCATTCTCCCGTTTATAAATGCTTATCACACTTTTTTTCCTGTTCCCTTTTGTAAAGTCCACCTAATGTGTCCTGTAGTGGTGGACACACATGCTCAGTTAGTCCCATTGCTTGCATCCTGTACTGGTGGACACACATGCTCAGTTAGTCCCATTGCTTGCATCCTGTACTGGTGGACACACATGCTCAGTTAGTCCCATTGCTTGCATCCTGTACTGGTGGACACACATGCTCAGTTAGTCCCATTGCTTGCATCCTGTACTGGTGGACACACATACTCAGTTAGTCCCATTGCTTGCATCCTGTACTGGAGGACACACATTCTCAGTCCCATTGCTTGCATCCTGTACTGGTGGACACACATGCTCAGTTAGTCCCATTGCTTGCATCCTGTACTGGTGGACACACATGCTCATTTAGTCCCATTGCTTGCATCCTGTACTGGTGGAAACACATGCTCAGTCCCATTGATTGCATCCTGTACTGGTGGACACACATGCTCAGTTAGTCCCATTGATTGCATCCTGTACAGAAGCAGCTGAGAGAATCCTGCTATTGTGCAGGTCAATAAAGATATGAGCATTGGTAGCAACGTTTCTGGTACTGAACACAATAGGTGAACTGGATAAGGGGAAATAAAATGAACCCCAGAGGACACTGCAACAAGTATGGATCAGCAATATACTGAGGGGTGTTTTTAGCAAAGATTTCAATTGAATATTTGTGCAAAAATATGTAATTATCGGACATCTGTTATAACTTTTTATTGTATGATAAGTAGGCTTTATTTCCATATATCTATGACAGCCCATTCTATGCACAAACAGGGCGACATGTCATAAAAGAGGCGCCGCCATGCCAGTTTTAAGGAGCATTAAATGAGTGTATAGTGCACCTGAATGTATGGCCCTATCAAAAATCTGGCATGTGGTCTACCTTGTATAGCATATCTTAGGTGCATAACCTATTTTAGGCACATTGCTAGCATATTTTAGGCGCATAACTTAGGCACATTCATATGTGTCGTGCCTGGTGCAAACTGCGCCTAGTTTCGGTGTACAACTGTTCATTCATATATAGAGTAGGGCTACGACCTACACCAAAAAAATGATGAAGCTCAATTCTGACATGTTGCCCAAAATCCCTATTGCTCTCTACAGCCAAGTGGTTGGCACATTGTATGGTTCCACCATAATTTAGTAGGTACACCATTTTTCTCATCTGATATATGTTCTCTTTGAGACCAGGCAGACATTACATGGTAATTGTTAGTGTCTTTCTGTTCGGATGACCTGTCTTGTTTGCCTCCAGTATTGGGAATATTCAAGAACTTTCTATTTTATTTTTATGGGGTTTTTTTCAGGCTGAACTTGGCAAAGAGATCCACGCTTTGTCCTGTGCCGGTAAACCTCTTGCCTCATGGACTGCACAGCATGGGGCTCAAGAATGCCGGGAAGCATGTGGAGGTCATGGCTTTCTAGCTAGTAAGTGACCCTAAAGTAGATTACGGTCATAAGAGTGGATGTGATTAGCTCTCGGGATGAGTGCTTTTTTATGCCCCCACAGATTATCAGTCATAGTTCAGAAAAATTCCAAGTTATAATTAGAGATTACTGGATGCATCTGTTTCTTAGAGGCAGGTTAAGCAGATTGTAGACTGATAAAACATGTGCTCTTAACAAAACAAGTCATATCCAATTATGAGTTGTGGCTGCGGGAAGGCTCAGATAAGATCAGCCTTAAACAATTACTTCTATTTCACATCAAGTTTGATCAGAAATGTCCACATAAACACTGAATATACATTTTTTCTTGGCTGTAGCTTGAAGCTCCTGAACACTGATGGAAAATCTGATCCAATAACCGTATTGGATGTCAGAACCAGCAATTAACCCTCGACTAGCTGATTTCTAAAGTACTAAGGCGGCGTTCAAACATTTAGCTTTTTAAATGCAGTTTTTGAAGTGAAAACCAGGAATGGATCATGGTTGGAGAACACATACAGTGGGTGGCACCGAACATGGCCGTGGCATCTAAATAAATGATAGACGGTGCAGCGCACCGTTCTTCACTCCGATTGGGAACTCTGCGTGAGATCGATGTGTCCCGATTGGTTAACATGGCAGCTGAAAGCTTTGTGAAGGCTTCCATCGCCCGCCATGTTTTTTGTTTTACTACTTCCTGCCTTAGGCAGGAAGTAGTAAAACTGCCATCTTTGTGCACCCTATTGCATTGTAATACAATGCAATAGGCTGTATAAACAATCGCACCCCCTAGTACCCTAGGGCGACTCAAAGTTACAGTAAAAAAAAGATATTTAAAGATTAAACCCCCCCTTGTTGCCATTTTACAAATAAAAAATATAAAATAAAAAAGTTGTACATAATTTGTATTGTTGCATCCATAAAAGTCCAATCTATTAAAATATAACATCATTTATCCCGTACGCTGAACACCATAGAAGTAAAAAATTCCAAATGCCAAAATTGTGATTATTTTTTGGGGGGTAATTTCACATCCCCTAAAAATTAGAATAAAAGTGATCAAGAAAGTCGCATGTATTACAAACTAGTACCCATAAAAAGTACCAATAAAAATGCCCTCTCACTCAAGTCTGTAGGTTTTAGTACAAAAAAGTTATTGGTCGCAGAAAATGGCGCCGCGGAAAAAATTGGAAAAATAGAAAATGTTTGGATGTTTTTATGGTACCAAAACATAACAAAAACCTAACATATCTGGTATTACCAGATTCGTATCAACCTGTAGAATACAGAGAACACATTATTTATACCGAAGATCGAACGCCGTAAAAACAAAACTTCCGCTAACATAGAGCAAGTACGTTTTTTTCACATTTTCCCCCACTTAGAATTTTTTTTTGCCATTTCCTAGTATATACTAAGGTAATATGAATAACACCATTAGAAATAAAATCTTGTCATGCAAAATAAAAGCCCTCATTTGTCTACATAGGTGGAAAAATAAAAAAAAGTTATAGCTCTGGGAAGGCAGGGAGGGAAAAATGAGTGTGACAAAAAAAAAAAATAGACATCAGTGGGAACGGGTTAAATAAATTTTTTTCGGCTTTCTCTTCAAAAACTGCATGTAAAGAGATGTTGTCACTTTGCCATCTTACACCTGGGACCCACAACTAACATGAAAAGCCTCCGGAAAGCGTAAACTCAGAATGGAGGGTCGGTCATGCTTGCACACGGCTCTCCATTCTCTTCTATGTGAGTTCCGAATACAGCCGGACACACCGCTCAGCAGTACCTGCAACTCCCATAGAACAGAATGGAGAGTCATGCACAAGCACTACCATCCTTCCATTCTCTTCTATGGGAGTTCTGAATACAGCCGGACACACCGCTCACCAGTACCTGCAACCTCCATGGAACAGAATGGAGAGTCATGCACAAGCACTACCATCCTTCCATTCTCTTCTATGGGAGTTCTGAATACAGCCGGACACACCGCTCACCAGTACCTGCAACCTCCATGGAACAGAATGGAGAGTCATGCACAAGCACTACCATCCTTCCATTCTCTTCTATGGGAGTTCTGAATACAGCCGGACACACCGCTCACCAGTACCTGCAACTCCCATAGAACAGAATGGAGAGTCATGCACAAGCACTACCATCCTTCCATTCTCTTCTATGGGATTTCTGAAAACAGCCCGACACACCGCTCACCAGTACCTGCAACCTCCAGGGAAAACAAATGGGAGTCATGCACAAGCACAAACCATCCTTTCATTCTCTTCTATGGGAGTTCTAAATTCAGCCGGACACACCACTCACCAGTACCTGCAACCTCCATGGAACAGAATGGAGAGTCATGCACAAGCACTACCATCCTTCCATTCTGAGCTGAGATTTTTGTGGGCTGGTTCCCAAAATAGGTGTGGGTTCCAAAGGTGGGACCTGCACCTATTAGATTTTGATGGCATAACCTATCAATATAACATAAAAGTCTATGATGGAACAGCCCTCCAAAAAGCTGAAGATTTGAAAGTAGCCTATTTGAAAGAAAGAATATTTGCAAAGTTACTTGTTTTTTTTTTATATTGTTGATGAGTAGGAGTAATACAAAAAATAGTTGCAAGAATGTGCATCTCCTTTAACAGTATATGGCAGGCATCCTCAAACTGCGGCCCTCCAGCTGTTGGGAAACTACAACTCCCATCATTCCCTCTGTTATAGATTATATAAATGCATGATGGGAGTTGTAGTTCTCCAACAGCTGGAGGGCCGCAGTTTGAGGACGCCTGGTATACTGTTTGCTTTTGCTCTCTGTGGATGGTGCTTGTGACCTTTCGAGTCTACTTACTTCTAGCCCTAGGTTATAGTTATGTGTGGTTGGTGTCATTGCTTTGGCATTTCTCATTTGATAAGTGCAGTTTCATTTGCACATTGGAATCAGGTAACCATAAGCACTTATTTTTTCATTTCAAGTGAATCGTTTAGGTGACATCCGCAACGACAACGACCCAAACTGCACTTATGAAGGAGATAATAATGTTCTGCTTCAACAAACCAGCAACTATCTACTGAGTCTTGTCCCCTCTATACATGAAGGTCAGTCTGCACATGACATCGGCTTCCCCCTGATACTTATTACTTTTTAAGCATAATTTTGATTTTACTCTATTTTCTTCCATTATTATTTTTAAAGTAGGGCACTCTCATGCATGTTCAAACAATTCAGGATTTTTATGATGTCCGACTTTGATTTTACATGGGACTACAGGTCATCCCTTGGCATTGCACATGCTAAAATAATCACAGTGCATCAATAGTGTAGTCTTAAAGAATTTGACGACTTTTTTTAGAACTGCTACAGCTTTGTACCTATTCTTCGTTTTGTTTGTACCTGTTTTACCACTAAAGATGTTTAAGGTATGATAAAATATAAAAATATTTTGGTGAAGTCCAAAAGCCCCATCATTGATGTTTCTCTCCTCCCGGCCATTGTTTTGTGACCCATTGGGATAATTGGAAGAGAAACAGTCCACATAGGATAAGATTCACATAATATTGTTGTCTCACTACAAATATTAGCTTTCAACGTGTAGGGATCATTAAATCAAGACTTTTTCCATATACATTTCTCCCAGTCAGAAGATAAGAGAGATTTTATCTGCTCTTAATGCACACACGTTTCTCTAGTTACCGACCTACTCTCCTCTTCTTTCTCTTCTCTTTGTCTTATCTGAGAGCAGGGAGTAACGCCACCACAGGTCAGTACACAGGACTCCCGGCAGCTTGAGAACAGAGTGTGTTATCTCTAACAAACAAAGGAGATTAATTACTTGTGTTTAATTTGAGGTCTAAAGGCTTCTGCACTATAGATCACATCTCCTGCACTCGGATGTCAGTGCAGTTTCAAAGACTACGGAGCTGATATGCTAATCACTACTATAGGACCACCCACAGCCTAACCAAAGAGACAGGAAGCATGAATCTGAAGCTGCTTGTGGCTCTATAAAACAGCCTGGCAGGACAACCCCTTTAAGTGTGGGTTCACATGATAACCTATTTAAGATACAGTTTTAGAAGCCAAAACCAGGGATGGATTATAATATGAGAACTTGTATTAACCACTTATCAACATTTGACCTACTGGTACATCAGAATGCCAACAAGGGAGCACTGAGTGAGCCAGCTCCATAGACAGCAGGTAAAAGCTGAATATTGGAGCTGGGACCTGTCGCTATTAAGCTATGTTCTCACGGCTTAATTGCGGGGCGTAATTACACCGTTGCCAAGCCTGTTCCTCCCCACCCCCACATGACAAGATGGCGGGATGCCAAGTAGTTGCCTTGGTAGCTGGAGGCATAATAAAAAAATTAAAAAAGTATCACATAATTGGTATTGCTATGTCCATTAAAGTCCGATCTATTAAAATGTAGAGACCACACATAAAAAATTCCATGTCACAGACTTGAATACAGAAAAAGGTTCTAAAAGATAACTTTTAATAAATAATACAATAAAAAGCGTTAATCACCACATAGAATATTCAATTCTCTAATTACGATCAAAGCCGCCCTTATAACAAGATTGTTGAGACAAACAATCAGCATCATTACAGTTAGGCCTCGTTCACACGGCTGATTTGGGCGCTGATTTCAGCCGTACTGCGCGACGTATTTGCGCTGCTGTACGGCTCCAATCCGTCCCAGTAACTACGGTAATCCACAGTTCTCATAGAGAACTATGGATTCCGTCTCTTCTCCCCGCTCGGCAAATCCACCGCGGGGGGAGAAAGTGACATGTCAATTATTAACGGCGTGTACGCGCCGTGAATAATGCATGTCTATGGGGCCGGCGAGCTGCTGGCCCCCCGCCACGCCCCCGCTGCACGGCAGCCGGCGTAATTGCGGGACGAAACAGTTACAAATGGTCTGACTTAACACCTCTCTCAAACATGCCTGGAGTTGTATGGCATTCATCATCCGGTTCCGCAGGACATTGCTTACAATAAAGCAGTCATCAGTGTGTGATGGAGCCAAATGACATCCACTTCTTTGCCTTTCTGTGACTCTTCCAGTCTCTCTGTATCTCTGTTGCAACCTACTGATGATATTCTAAGCTCAGAGGTCACTTCCGTCTGAGAGTATCCCGCTTGAAGCCTCACAACGGCGAGGTACTGATGATCAATAATAAGGTGTTGTCTTTTCTCATGATGTCACAATGTGAACAGCATGATGAGGAGGACTGTCAAATCCCAATTCAAATTGATGCCTAAATTTAATGGGCGATTCAGGCATCAAACACCTGCTGGAAATTTTGCCATTAAGCTCTTTGTTATAGATCATCAGATTGTTCAAAATGTACTGAAACGCTGAACAGTTGGACATGTGCATCTAAAGTTAAGAGATGGTCTTGTTTAGTTAATTTAAACAAATGTTCAAGACATTTTATGTTCGTCCTGAAATTTCAACCAAAAGCCAAATATCCCTAACTTTTGTGAGAAGTGTAGATCTCCTTAGGGGATAAATAGGGTATATCATACGGACCAAAGGGTCAAACATCAAATCCACACTATTTTCAATGAGAATGTCTCAAAAATACATACTGTTCATATCAGTAAGGTCATATATGTCTAGAAATATATACACTGTGCATAAGCACGGCACATATAAATAATGTACAAATGGACACTCAGTAGGTTGTTTCAAATGGCAAAAGTGAATTGGAAGAACCAATAATCTCAATTCTGAGAAAATACCTGACCTGATGGTGCCAGGTGTCTCACGAACTGTCCTCACATCAGACTATTTCTGGGGAAAGTGTTTTTACCACTGTAGACTTCAGTGGGGCAGATTTTGCATCAAAATAATGTCGTACATACCTTACATCACATTTACTATGCGATTTCTATAAGTTTTAGACACTTATGCACAAAAGGGTATGGCATCTGCAAAGGTTTGACAAACTGTTGTGGCTTAATGAGCGACGCAGTCTGCCAAAATGTGGGCGCACTTGTTGGCACAAACTAAGCCAAGTAATAATTGGTATTAAGTCAATCAGGATTGTATAAACATGGGCCAGATTTATCATACATTAATAACTCTGGCAAATTTTTAGAATGTCTAATTTATGTTTACAATGCTTAGGTGTTAGACCGTATTAATACATTTACCAAAATGGGACGGATTTATCGATACTGTCTAATACTTAGGGCCACATGTATGAAAACTGTTTAGGTCTAAAACTCACTTTTTTGCCCATAGTAACCGATGGGCGAAAAAGTGAGTTTTAGACCTAAACAGTTTTCATACATTGGCCCTTAGTGTTAATTTAGACTAGACAGTCTTACAGTGCACCACGTTTATCATAATGCTGATAAATCTGGCCCATGTTTAGACTGTCTTGTCTAAGTTTACATCTCTTATTAGTTGTTTTACTTTGAGCCACTATTTGCACCAAAATTTTGGCACACGTCATCACATGAAGACACACCCTGCTCCAGGTTCTCCACTCCCACCTTGCTGGTCCCTACCTGGCCAAAACGTAGGACGGTGGAAATCTTCTTATATTCTTCTTTTCCCATAAATGCATCATTTTTTATACATGGAGAGCTGAGGATCATATGTACCACATTTGTTGAATAAAATCAGTTTTGCTACATCCTCCATAAGGTGTGCCATGTACTCGCTATACATTGGAGTTGGAGCCTGCCGGCCTTTCCACTGGGCACCCGGACTCCTCTCAGGTGTGCGGCACCATTATTTTTGTATCACCTTTTCATGGAAGCCATGCCCCTTTGCTGAGACCACATCCCCTTTTGTCAGACAAGGCCCAGAAGTGGCTAGAAACTGTCTAAAACACACAGTAAATGTGGTGCAAATCATGTATGCTAATGTTTTGGTGCAAATTCCTCCAGAATTCTGTCACTACCACCGTAATAAATGTGCCCTAGTGTTTTTACATATTCCTCATTCACATGATAGAAACCGTGAATGGACTGGGTCACTGCTGCTTCTGTATAGTGACTCTCTATTCTGATGCCTCAGTAACCTAATTGACCCTACTACGGCATTTGGATACATGGTATATTTTTGGGACAACCTTACATTTTGGTCCATTACATACCTTTTTCTATTTTAATTAGAACATGTTATGTAAACTACATATACCCAAAAAGAACAAATAAATGGGTCAGGGCAACCGCATCTGATAGTAATATGCCTGGTTATACCCAATATCATAAACAAAATCCACAATTGTCAGTATAAATCTTAGGACCAGATAAAAAATAACTTTTATTAGTATCTTTAAAAACATAGAAAAAAACTAAACCTATAACAAACCCTATACTTAACCCCTACAAAAACTATATCTACCTATACAAAAGTGGGGTAAATCGCCCTAATAAGGGCACCCCCACCAAGAACCTAACTATCAACTCCTAATAAACCCTACAGAAAAACCTACAAGAGTGCCCTACAAATAGATACCACAAATATAAATATAAATACAACACTAATTCCCTATAAAAATATATAACTACACTGTAACGGAGGAGTGGATTCGCTGGACCACCGCAAGCGATGATAGCTAAGCCACGCCAGGGAACGGAGTCTAAGTAGCGCCCGGTTTTCACCAGAGCCCGCCGCAAAGCGGGATGGAATTTGCTGCGGCTTGAGGGTACCAGGTTTGCTACCCCTGACGTTTACTTGCTTGCGATGGCGGCCGTGGGTACAGCGGGGGGTACAGAAACGTAATCCGGAGGCTAGTCGGGGAAAAGGCAGAAGGTCAGGGCAGGCAGCAGAGGTTCGTAGTCAGAGACGGGCAGACGGTCAGGGCAGGCGGCAAACAGGCAAGGTCAGGAAACGTAAGCAAGCGGACTGGTACACGGGAAATCAAAAACTGAACTCCAATACTCTCTAAACCACGGGAAAACACACCAACAGACTGGCAAAAAGAAACGGGGGCGGATACCTTAAAATAGGACCACGCCCGACAATAACCAATTATCGGGACACGGCCCTTTAAATTTAGAGAAGCCGGCCGGCGGCGCGCCTTAAACGGCGGCCACGCGCGCAACGGCCGGGACAGGCAGGCCGGCGTTCACTGGAGCGCGGGCCAGGTAAGAAAAGGCGGCGCCGAGGCAGCAGAGGGGGTGGTCGCGGGGCCGCCGCAAGCCGCCGCGCCAGACCCCCTGCGAGCGGGGATTGGTGCGGGGGAAACAGCGGAGCCCGCGACCCCCGTGACATACACTAATAGATACACAATACAAAAACTAATGATGACAAATAGACAAACAACCAATAAGTAAACGACCAACGCGTTTCACCTCCCCTAAAAAGTGAAGGCTCATCAGGGAACAAATAAGGGCAATAGGGAAACAAAAAATACATAAATTGGAAGAGACACGTAAAGCAGGTATAAAAATAATATTATATATTATATATTATATATATATATAATAATATATATTATACATAATATATAATATACAAATATGGCTTACGTTCCTTGATAGGTAAACCAATTATCAGTGTTCATTCTTAGGCCCCTTTTTCACACGGCTTATTTTGGACTGATTGGAGCCGTACTGCGCGCCGTATTTGCGCTGCAGTACGGCTCCAATCCGTCCCAGTAACTACGGTAATCCACAGTTCTCATAGAGAACTGTGGATTCCGTCGCTGCTCGGCGAATCCGCCGCGGGGGGAGAAAGTGACATGCACATTATTTACGGCGTGTACGCGCTTTGAATAATGCAATGTCTATGGGGCCGGCGAGCAGCTCCCCCCGCCGCGCCCCCCGCCCCCGTCTCTACCCTTATTCAAGCCGTAACTGCGGGCGAAATCCGTCCCGCAATTACGGCTTGAATAAGCCATGTGAACACTGCGCTAGGGTCCAAAAAGAATCCCATGTCACTAATATCCTGGAACAGGATCAATGATACATGATAGGTATTAGGTAGCTTGTTGTATTTATATTTGTGGTATCTATTTGTAGGGCACTCTTGTAGGGTTTATTTGGAGTTGATAGGTTCCTGGTGGGGGCGCCCTTATTGGGGCGATTTACCCCACTTTTTTATAGGTAGATATAGTTTTTGTAGGGGTTAAGTATAGGGTTTGTTATAGGTTTAGTTTTTTTCTATATTTTTAAAGATACTAATAAAAGTTATTTTTTATCTGGTCCTACTGTTGTAGAACATGTTATGGCCTCGATACTTCTCTTCTGTGTTTGGTTTCTAATTGTGCTTTTTTTTTCCAGATAACACCCCATGTGAATCTCCTCTGGGCTCTATACAGTTTCTCAACGATTACAAAACTATTCTGAAACACAAGTTTACAGCAAGCACTGTTAGAGAGTGTCTCGACTGTGCAGGTAATGGGGTAGCGCATGATTTGTACCATGTGGATTAAATAGGTTCAAATCTGAAGTTTATTACAACTTTAATAACATTACTGCCATTGACAGAGACCATGGAGGGGTGAGAGGCAAACCGGGAATTGGAAAAATCAGCCCTACTGGTCACTTTCAAATAGCTATCCAAAATGTTATTTCTGTGTACCGAACACATGCAGAAATGTAAAGTAGGGGGGATTTACACCCATAATTGCATCTATTTGTCTTGCCCCACACATGTCACAATGCATTGGGCTGTATGAAAACAGAGCAGCATGCAATAGGGCGTTGTTTAGCATGATAGTGTAAAGGTTCATACTTCTTATGTAGAATTTTAGACAAAGAAGCTCTTTAAATGGAGCCTGTTACCGAAGATGTTATCTAATTTGCCAGCAGCACGTTATAAAGTAAGATGAACTGAGCAGACTAATATATAGTTTTGTGGGAAAAGTTTCAGTAGAACTTACTATCTTTTTAGGTTGACATTTTTTCTCTGTAGAAAAATCAAAAGTAAGGCATCAACCCGATAAACGCCTACTTGACTCCTTAACCAAAAATTAGCCTTCAGCATTAGGGGAAAAAAATGGAGATGTTTTCCAAAAAAATTGCTTTTTTTTTTTTTCTTTGTTGGGGGAAATGATTTTATTTGCTCGAGTGCACCTGGGTTTTTCGGTACAGACCTTTTCCTGCTCTCCCATGCTGTTTGTCTTACTGATAGCAGGGAAAGTCATCAAACGGGTTTGGCACTCAGAACTGCTGGCAATGTGAGATCTTGAGTGTTATCTGATCAAACAAACAAAGGAGACTACTTTTGATTACTTTAGCTCTGAAGACTCTCTGGCTAAGCAGGGAGTGTCTACATGTTTACTCGGATAATTACATTACAACCAGCAGTTTCTCTATACACAGACACAGGTTTTGTTCTCCCCCCCCCTTAATGTGCCCTGCCTCAATAAGAATTTTCAAACAACCAAGCCGGGGGCCAGTCAGCCCCTTTGCCGGCCAATCACCCCTGTCGAGAAATGTAAACATCGGGAAAACCAAAGGGCATCAAAAAACCTGCACCTACGGGCTACACTTTTTTTAATCACATATTTTAGAAAAGTGATTAAATACTCATTTTGGAGGATCCCACATCAACATTAGATTGTGGCAAAACCCCTTTAAAGGTTATGTCTACCTTCATAACCAGATTTTATTTTTTATTATCCAATGCCTCTAAAATGAAAATAAACCAACTTTGCAATAAGTTATTAATTAAAAAATCCCAATATTTTGTTTTTTTACCAAAAGGCCTCATTTATCAAAATCCTCTTATAAGAAGACTGTGCTTGTTGTCCACAGCAACCAATCAAAGCAAAGTTTTTATTTTTGTAGAACAAGAAGAAAACTGACTCTGATTTTGGGGTATGGCAAAAACTCGTTTTTAAATCTTTATTAAACAGTTTTTGATCCTTAACTATGTCCCATGGAAAACCCACAGCAAACATACCTTTTATTTCCAAAAAAAAAACCGCTGCATATTGTCTCCAAAAAGTAAAGGACCAGTAAAAGGGGGGTTTAGGTGTAGGGGGCAACTGCATGGGTTTGTTTTCTAGTCGGGAACCAAGGAGTCCAAGGTCACAATAGGAGCTTTATAAACAAAATAGTAGAAAATGTTGGTTCAGTTCTGATTTTAGATGAATTAGGTAAATTAATAAAGAAATTATGCACAAAAGCAACAACAGCAAAAACTGAAAAATTCAGCAAAAGGTCATAGACCCCTATATATGTGCACAAACACACATGCCAGCAATTATATGAAAAAATACACTTTTTTTTCTTCTAATTCGTTTATGAAACATCTAGAAGGGTGCACAAACACACATGCCAGCAATCCCATGAGCATGTACTTTTTTTATTTGATAAAAATATATAATTAAAAAATTTTCAAAACAAGTATAAAACAGAAAAAATGTTAGTGAGGAAACACTGGCCGAAAAACACTGCTATGGAAATAATGCACTAAATAAGGTCTCAAAAATAAATATTACACATGTAAACATATAGCAAAGAAGATAAATGTAACGGCTCACCCAGCTCTTGCTGCACCTTCAGTCCGAGGAGGAACGGTGAACAGTCAATGCAGAGGAACCAGCTGCCACTCCAGGTCGGTGCATTAAAAAATGACAAGTGTATTGATCCAAAATGTAAAAAAAACATGTATCAAAAGAATAAAATAGGGATGATAATGCCAAGAGCAGTTGCTCTGAAACGCGTAAGCGATCCCGCAAGCAACTTATTCCTTCATTATGGGCATTGTAATCCATATTTTAATATTTTGATACGTGGATTTTTATATTGTGGATAAATAAAAGTGTACGATTTTAATGCAACGACCTCTAGTGTAAGCTGGTTCATCTACAGTGAAAAGTAAACATAAAGTATTGTTAATAATAAAGGCTAAAAAAAAAAAGTGGGTTTAATGAGGCCCACCCCCCTCCGTTCCCCTCCCATCCTTTGCTCTCTCGGGGCAAGCGTACCGCCCCAAAAGGTCACACCCAGCTGGCTCTTTATGAGTTAAAGGCCCAGCGCACCACTGACCTCCTATCACCTGCCACCTGGTCCTTTATAAGGATGCCTTCCCCCTGTCTTCTCTGCCACTTGTTGGTGTTCCTGCCCTGAGTTTGTGCTATTTTGCCTAGTTTCTGTGTTTCCTGGTTTTGACCCCTGTTTACGGACTTTTGATTTATCTTTGCCTGCTGCCTGCCCTGACCTCCTTGCCTGTGACCCAACTACTCCTCTGCCTGCTCTCTGTGTACCTCATTGGCATTCTGGCTGTCACCGCAAGCAGTCACGTGAAGGGTAGAAACCTGGGAGTCCCATTTATCCAAGTCTATCCCGCCTTGTGGCGAGTTTTGATGAATACTGGGGGGCTCCTTACACACTCCCTAGTGTGGTTAGCGTCCTCTCTCATAGGGACCCAGTGGATCCACCACCTGCTTCGCGACAGTGACATCATACACAAGAATTATTCATAATCATCAAGTCAAGTATGAAGGAGAAAATTCTCAAAGTGCTTAATAGTGCAAGAGACCATAATAAGAGGGTTGCTGAAAGGAAAACTCAAAACTAACAATGCAGCAGCAATCCAATACAAAGATGTAAAGGTCCCGGCCACTTTGGGGTAATAAGTCTTGGATAACTTGATGCTCTTTACATCTTTTGCTGCTACATTGTTAGTTTTGAGGATTGTAAGTTTTGCTGTTTGTTTTTATCATTTTTAAATCATATTTTGTTATCAAATAAAAAGAGTATTTCCTCATATAATTGCTGGCATGTGTCTTTGTGCACACTTAGGGCATGTTCACACGGTGCATTGCGGCACGCATTGTACGTGCCACAATACGCCGGGTGTTTTAGAAGTATGTGCTGCCCAGCGCCTACTTCTAAGCACAGGGGGTACAGCCCCCAGCCGGCCACATTCACCTTCATTACGCGGCGTGAAGAAAGTGTCCTGTCACTTCTCTCCCCCGGCGTACAATATGATCATATTGTATGCCGCGGGAGACGGACGTAATTCATAGCTCTCAATGAGAACTATGAATTGCTGTATTTGCGGGGTGTATTGCAGCACAATTATACGCCAAAATATGCCCCGCAATTACGGCGTGTGAACATACCCTTAGGGGGCTTTCACACGGAGTGTTTTTGACGCGTTTTATGACACTTTTTTGGATGCTTTTTTGTGCAGAAAGGCACAGTAGTTAACGCTATACATTTCTGCACAAAAAAAAACCACAACAAAAACACTCCAATAAAGAAATTGGTTATCAAGGACGGACAAAGGTAGCCTTTAATGACTCTTAGTACTTCAAGTTGACCTCTAACCTTAAAGGGGTATTCCAGCAAATGACAACTATGGCATATTCTTTGTATAGAACAAAACATATATGCAACTATTGGGGCTTCTAACATGAGTGTGAGTCTTTTGGACCCCATTGCGCTATGGCCACTATGGCAGTATGAGTAAAAAAAAAAACATAACATTTTGCATTACTCTGTGCATTGTGACTTCGATACCTTGTCATGCAATATGAGCCGGTACTATAATAATAATAATACTCTTTATTTATATAGCTCCAACATATTCCACAGCACTTTACAATGTAGAGGGTATAATTACAGACAATAGACAAGACAGATATTACATAGTGAGAGCTACTTGATGAGACACAAGGTGTGAGGGCCCTGCTCGCAAGAGCTTACAATCTATGAGGGTGCCTGGGGAAACAAATGGGGAGAAGTGCTAAGTTTACAGTGGTCCAGCCTTGTTTCATAAATATGAGGTGGTTTACACTCAAAAAAAAAAAAAATTGGGTGAACCTGCCACCATGACAGTACATCTATATACAGATAAGTGCCTGTGATTGCCCTAGTGTAGGGAGTGACAGAAATGTGTGTGATAGAAGGTGGTGGTGCTAGAAATTAGGTGAAATGTGGATGTAGAGTCCCGTCAGAGCTGAGGCATGAGGGAGTAGCGGGCCAGAGCTGCTGGTAGACAGAGATGAGGGAGGAGATGTAGGGGTGAGAGTGCTGTGGAGAGCTTTATGGTGAAAGTGATTAGTTTATGCTGTATTCTGTACTGGATGAGCAACCAGTGCAGTGACTGACATAGGGTAGAGGCATCTGATATAGCGGCTGGAGAGAAAGACAAGCCTGCTGCTGCATTCAGGACAGATTGGAGAGGGAAGTTTACAGAGGGAGACCGAACAAGTGAGTTACAGTAATAAAGACGAGAAAGAATAAGAGCGACAATGAGGGTTTGAGTTGTTTCGAGAAAAGGACGGATTCTGGACGGTACTAGAGAGAATTGCAGTATATTGAATGTACAACTCTGTTCCACAAAAGATTTTTGGACTTTATTTACTTCTGCAATTAATCCCACTGTATGTCTAGAATCTTGGTCATAGGGATATATTGTGAGAAGGCAAATTCCCCAAATCTTCATTAACCTCCACCCCCTAACCATCTGTAAAGAAGGGAAATGTCTCAGTCTGTCAACCATCATCTCCACAGCCATGTCTGCACTACTCGTGCCTATCATCTGTTGCTGGACATGACAAACAGACTTGTAAAATAACATTGCCAAGATCGTTAAACTAATTGGAGTATTTTTTAGAGAACTCTTTGATATGTCTTAATTTAGTATCTTCATAGCCCTTAGCACTAAGCTGTTATTGCTTGGAGAACACTCTGCTTTTCTATCACAGGAAATATATATTACTTAGTCGGCTATGCCAAATCATATGATGGTACAGGCTCCTTCAGAGCAGAAACCATTGCAATAGATGGGCTTACTTCTATGTTGGCCGTATATATTTCAACTGGTGTCATCCTTTTGTGTAAATGGGACCTCATGAAGAATATTGACATAATACATAGTCAAGTCACATTAATATGACCACTTCCTACTTTCGATGTCAGCAGTGCATTGATCATTGCTGTCTTAGGTAAAATGGAAAATTTATCAGCATTGCAAAAAGGAATGATCATTTGCTTTGAGGCCAAGGGTACCGGTATTTGAAACTGAAACTCCGCAGTTTGTGAACTGTTTGCGTTCTGCTGTGGTGAAAGTGTACAGTGAGTGGACAAATGGTGCCATTGTGAAAAAGCGATGTGGAAACTGCGGATGTGAGAGGTGAAGGTCGGCTACTATGGTGTGCAGGGGTGGACTGACATGCTACAATGTAGAAGCCCCCCACCAAAATGACCCAGAAGGCGACCAGATGTGTATCTAAGACAACAGTTCCGTGAACCCTACTGCATATGGAGCTCCACAGCAGATGGATGTCACTGCACTTCTCCTAACTAAGTTGCAACAGCAGGAACGGCTTAAATTTTCACGGCAGTATTTGAATTGGCCCTCCGCTGATTGGGAAAGTTGGTAAGAAGCATCAGAGAACAAACACCTTACAACCATTATTAGAAGAACACAAGCTGGTGGTGACAGCGTTATACTCTAGGGAATGTTTTTATGGCATTCTCTGTACTACTCATCCATGTGGAAGAAACTTACAACTGATTTCGATATGAATCCATCCTAGCAGATCCTATACACCCCTACGCGCTGATTGTCTTCCCTCGGGTAGATGGCATCTCCCAGAAAGACCATGTGGCATATCACACGGCTAAAAATGTCCAACATTGGTTGGAAGAACATGACTGAGACTTCCAAGTACTACCCTGGCTCCTAATTCCCCAGACTTGAACCCAATTGAGCATCTCTGGGAGTCCTTGGATGGTGGTGTTGGCTCTATGGATCCTCCAACAGCTGTGGGAGCCCTTGGATGGTGGTGTTGGCTCTATGAATCCTCCAACAGCTGTGGGAGCCCCTGGATGGTGGTGTTGGCTCTATGGATCCTCCAACAGCTGTGGGAGCCCTTGGATGGTGGTGTTGGCTCTATGGATCCTCCAACAGCTGTGGGAGCCCCTGGATGGTGGTGTTGGCTCTATGGATCCTCCAACACCGGTGGGAGCCCCTGGATGGTGTTGTTGCTCTATGGATCCTCCAACAGCTTGGGGGCCCCTGGATGGTGGTGTTGGCTCTATGGATCCTCCAACAGCTGTGGGAGCCCTTGGATGGTGGTGTTGGCTCTATGGATTCTCCAACACTGTGGGAGCCCCTGGATGAGTGTTGGCTCTATGGACCTCGGATCTGTGGGACCCCTGATGTGTGGCTCATGGCCTCCAGCTGTGGGAGCCCCTGGATGGTGGTGTTGGTCTATGGACCCTCCAGCAGCTCTGGGAACCCCTGGATGGTGGTGTTGGCTCTAGGACCTCAGCAGCTGTGGAGCCCCTGGTAGGGTGTTGGCTTATGGACTTTCTCAGCAGCTGTGGGAGCCCCTGGATGTTGGTGTTGGCTCTATGGACCCTCCAGCAGCTGTGGGAGCCCCTGGATGGTGGTGTTGGCTCTATGGACCCTCCAGCAGCTGTGGGAGCCCCTAGATGGTGGTGTTGGCTCTATGGACCCTCCAGCAGCTGTGGGAGCCCCTGGATGGTGGTCTTGGCTCTATGGACCCTCCAGCAGCTGTGGGATGCAGTTAACATGGCTCTGGATACCTATGACAACCTACCAGGACATTATTGAGTCACTCCCAGTCCATCTAGCTGCTGTCCATGCTGCACATGGTGGTTACTGTGGATATTAGCTGGTGGTCATAATAATATGACTTGACTGTGTGTGTATTTGTATATATATATTTTTTCCTCTCCTCGAGATTTTAGCGATTGAAGATATTAGATTAAATACAGAGACGATCCACCCCTCGTACATATCCTCATAGCTCTCTGGGGAACTGTAACAATGCTTGGATCAGTAGAAGACAATAGTAATGTCTGCTTCTCCTTCCAGATTTCTCAATATTAGCCGTCACCCCGTTGGTATAAATAAGAGCTGTCTGCTTTCTTGTTTAGTTCTTTGATGGTTTCACATTTACGCTTTTGCACACAGCGGAGAAACTTTCTTACAGCACTTGAGAAGATTACACAACACATCACTTTGAGGCAATCGGATTGTATTAGCAAACAATGGAAGTGAAGCGGAGAACAGCTGTGAGTCATGGGAACAACTGCTGTGCATTAACGCCAGATGTTCTTTATCTCCTCAGAAAATGTTTGGGTGTTTTCCTTTCCTGGAAGTTAATTGTATATAGGCAGCAGTTTACGCTCTGCTTGCACCATAAGCGGCTTGGATTTCCCATCTCCTCTTATATGTGTATAAACTGCCTGCCGAGTTTGTAACATCTTTTTAAGGCTTTTTTCTAGTGTGTTAATCTGCTGCAATTTTTTTTTGTGTGCTTTCTGTCACCCAAATGCCTTAAAATAGTAAATAGTGCCATGCAAAAAAATCTTAAGCTAGGTTGTGGTCTATCTCAAACCAATTCCAAAATCATAAGTGCTCCTGGAACTCAATCTGCTGCTCTGTTCACCCAGCAAGGGTGACCTTCATTCTCCAAAGCTTTGCGAGATTGCTTTATGCTCCAGTAACTAATTATGCTGTTACCCAAACATCCCCCAGAACCCAAAATTCTAGGTTTGGGGTTTAGTATGGAACACAAAAACTCAAAATCTCTATCCCTACAGCAAAACCTGGAAAGGGGGGCCCCGCCCCGCCCCCGGCCCCCCTCCTGTCTCTGCCCGGGGCCCGCCCGCTGGCCCGCCCTTTGACTTGCCCCCCCAGGCCCGCCCCGCCCGTTCAGAGTTGGAGAGTGCCCGGGAAACAAACTACTTTTTAAGCGCGGGCTTTTCTAGGGCAGATGCTTTTTGTGTAGCCTCCGTGACCAGAGGCAGACTAAACCCCTAATGGCGTTGTGTGTGGTTCTCCGGCGGGACAAAAGCCGAAAGCAGTGTCCCGCCGCTCCTTCCCCCCCGCCCCTCCGCAGGCGTCCCCGGGCCCAACCCCTCCCTGTGTAGCACTATCTGCCTATCTGCAGGAGCTGAGAGCGTAGTACTCATCCCAGGGGAATTTTTTTAGAGCTCTTCTAACAGGCAGAAAAACATCCAAGACAGCAGCAGTCCAAAATTAGTGACAGCACACATCCAAACAGGCACAGTCCAAATTAGGACAGGCAGCACATCCAGAGACGGGCAGCATCCAAAACATGACAGGCACACCCAGAACGGGCGCAGCCAAAACTAGGCATGCACAATCCAGAAACATAAACATGACACATCCGAAACTGTGACGGGCGCACATCCAGAGACGGGAGATCCAAAACCCAGTGACAGGCAGCCTCCAAAAAACTAGTGACAGCACACCCCCAGAAATTGGTACGGGCAGCACGCCCCAAATAAACCGTGAAAGATAGCAGCCAAAATTGTTGACAGGCAGCACTCCAGAAATTTTGACGGGGCAGCACGTCCAAATAAACCGGAATTAAAGAAACCAAAAATTGTTGCAGGCAGCACGTCCAGAAATTTTTACGGGCAGCACGCCCAAATAAACCGGGAAATATAGCAGTCCCAAAAAGGGTAAAAGGGGCAGCAGTCCAGAAATTGGTGACAGGGAGCACGTCCAAATAAACCGGTGAAAGATGGGCAGTCCAGAAATTGTTGAAGGCAGCACGTCCAAAATTTTGAGGGGGCAGCACGCCCAAAAATAAACCGGGAAATATAGCGTCCAAAATTTTGGTGAAAGGCAGCATGTCCAAAATTGGTGACAGGCGCACCCCCAAATAAACCGTGAAAGATGGCAGCCCCAAAAATTTGGTGACAGCACACGTCCAAAAAAACCCGGTAAAAAAGCAGTCCAAAATTGGGTGACAGGCAGCAGTCCAAATAAACCGGTGAAAAAAGGGCATCCAAAAATTGTGAAGGCAGCAGTCCAAATAAACCGGTGAAAGATAGCATCCCAAAATTTGGGTGACGGGCAGCACCCAAAAAAACCCCCGGTGAAAAATAGCAGTCCGAATTAAGACGGGCAGCACGTCCAGAATTGGTGACAGGCACACTCCAGAAATTGGACGGCAGCACGCCAAAATTTTGGTGACGTGCAGCCTCCAAAAATTGGTACAGGCCACGTCCAAAAATTTGGGTGCAGGCAGCACGTCCAAAATTGTGACAGGCAGCACCCCCAAATAAATGGTGAAATAAGCAGTCCAAAAATTGGGACGGGCAATTCCAAAAAAACCCGGGGGAAAGAGGGCAGTCCAGAAATTTTTTACAGGCAGCACGCCCAGAAATTGGGTGACGGCACAGTCCAAAAAAACCGGTGAAAATAGCAGTCCAGAAATTGGACGGGCAGCACGTCCAAAAAAACCGGTAAAAAATAGCAGCCCCAGAAATTATGACAGGCAGCACTCCAGAAATTGGTGACAGGCAGCACTCCAGAAATTATGAAGGCACACGTCCAAATTTTTTGGTGACAGCACACTCCAGAAATTGGTGACAGGCAGCACGTCCAGAAATTGGTGACAGGCAGCACGTCCAGATATTGGTGACAGGCAGCAGTCCAAATAAACTGGTGAAATATAGCATCCAAAAATTTTGGTGACGGCCACCCAAATAAACCATGACAACAGCGGTCCAAAAATTGGTGACAAGCAGCACCCCAAAATAAACCGTGACAGACAGCAGTCCAGAAATTGGTACAGGCAGCACTCAAAAAAACCGGGTTACAAAACAGCACCGAAATTGTGACGGGAGCACCCCCCCCCAAAAAACCCAGTGACAAACACATAACCAGAAATTGTTGAAAAAACAGTCCAAAGTCGATAACTTTAAAAAATAGAAAGATTGATCAGAAACAGGGTTTTAACAAGGAAAGACTTCCAAATATTTATTTACTGAAGCCAAAGGAAAGCTTGTGCTTTTGTTTGGGAGAGCGTTTGCTGTGTTTTAAAGATTACAATTTAATCGCCTTATGAGACTAAACTTGCAGAAAAAAAGAACTTACGAGGCGAGCGGGCAAAGGGGATCTGAAGAAATTTTCTGCAAAAATTCAAAGGCAGAAAGGATTTTTTCAAAGCTTCCTCACCAGGGGGTGCAGCCGTCAACAAGCTTTGTAATACCCACAAAAATTGCAAAAAAAATAAGTCATCTCTGATGGGGAGTTTGTCAAAGAATGTTTGTGGGCTCTGCAGCGCTAATTTTTCCCCGAGAAAAAAGAACATTTTCAAATGGCCCTCTCCAGGCGAACTGTAACAAACGGGTTTTTAAGACATTGCTGGGGGAATTGGGGCTTCAGCGCAAAACAAAGTGATCTTTTTTTTTTTTTTTTTTCCCGGGTCTGGACAGACTGGATGTCCTGATACGCCCATTACTTATCTTGTTACTGGGAAAAACTAAAAAACTTTAGATGATTAAGAGATGGCAGCTATGCGATCAATGAAAAAGGGACCACGACAGGGATGATTTTTTCACCGAATAAATGCATCCATGGACAAACTGGGACTAAAAGGAACAAATTATAGTGTTACAAAAACCCATGCGTCCAAATTTTGAAAAGGGAAAAATGCGGGCTTTTTTGGGGGGATGAAATAAAAGACGAAAAAAACCCAAACAGAAATTGATATTTTTGCATTGCATCATTCACCAGGAATTTTCGTGCAAGCCGGGGCTAAAAATCAGCCGTTTTTTGATGTGTAACTAAGATGGGGAATTTCATCAGGGCAAAAACATTGAATCACAGACAAGTTTCACTGTTGGAGAACAAAAAAAGAAAGGAACATATGACTAGGCTCCATACAGCTGTGAATGGCTCAGTTTGGAAAGGTGTTAAAAGAGTATGGGACCCCGAGAGCCAGATTCAGGGGTTTTTTTTGAGGGAAAGACATCCCCAAGTTCCAGACACAAATGGGTGGCATATCTGGCCTTTTCTGCTGATGTGATACACTAATGAACGAAATAAATACCAAACGCAGCCAAAGGCCTCTTTGCACATGAAATGTTCACTTTCTTAGAAAATTAATTTTTTTTCAGCCAATTTAAGGGGAAAAATTTTCACTCACATTCCAACACGAAAGAAGTCACACCACCAGGGGATCACCTCACAAATATTCATCCATGTTTGCGGGGTACATATAATTTTCCAGAAGGGGTTTTAAGACTTCAAAGCATTGAGAGTGAAATCCAGATTTCTCTCCTTTTTACATGCAGGTGGGTAATGCACCCAGTGATGTCCAGCTTAAATATTTAAACTGCAGTCTGACAATCTCTGGCGGGGCGTTTTAAATCATATCACTGCTGGATTTTTATTCTTCTCCAAAGAGGAAAAAATTTTCCCCACATTAAAGCATGCTCAAATTTAGTTCTCTTGATCTACCCATTATGTTAAAAAACATTCTCTGATGAAATTCAACAATCCAATACAATCCCCCTTTTCATTGATGATCACTTGTGCCTGTCCTTTGCGTACCCCCTCAGATATTCAACCTGACTTCAATGTACTTGTTCAGGCCCAAACAGCTAGATTTCTCTCATTGACATTTTTTATGTTTTTGTAATGTTTCATTTTCCCTTCTTTTTTAAGTTAAGGCATGCCGGTCTTTGAAAACCTTGCTATTTTAGGTCAATATTGATGTTTTTTTTAAACACTGTAAAATTGAAATTTTTTAAATGAATAATCAATTCATTAAAATTCATCATTTCATCATTAAAAAGTGATGTTCCTCCATATTTTCATTTCATTGTATTGTTTACCTTACGTTTGTTTATGAAAGGATGTATAAAATTTCTAATATCACATTGGGGAAAACGGTTAACTATATTAGTCCGGCCCTCTAAAACCATCAGAATTTCTCATGCGGCCCCTTGGGAAAATTAATTTCCCACCCCTGCCCTACAGTCTATTGTCCGGTTGTCTTCGTGAGTCCCATAGACGTTAAATGGAGCAGCAGTGCCCATGTTTGATCACTTCTCCAATTAATCACTTTCTTTCTGTGCATGTACAGTGAGGAGGAACAGGGCACTCTTGGTGCATGGGGGTCATTTAAGTGATTAGTGGGGGGTCCCACCAATGATCAGATATTTATTCCCTATCCTGTAGATAGGTGATGAATGTTAATCAACTTTAAGTCCTGTAAATTGTGAGGTGCGGCCTCCATGGATTGGATGTTCGATCATATTGAGATCTGGGAAATTTGGAAGCTAAGTCAACGCCTGGCTGCCATGTAATTGTATACTTGGTCTGTAGCAATGTTTAGGTATATGGTGCTTGTCAAAGTAACATCTCAATAATGCCAGGACCCAAAGATTCCCATCAGAACATTGCCCAGAGCATCATAGTTACATAGTACGGTTGAAAAAAGACACGTGTCCATCAAGTTCAACCAAAGGTGGGGAAAATGTGGGTGAAGGGAGGGAGACAAGGAGTTTAAGCCCAGCCTCCCCAGCCTCCCTGGTTAATGCCCGGAAACCCACAAGGCAAGAACCAATCCACTCCACGGGAGACCCCATCTCTGACCCCAGAGCCGCCACCAGCCAGGATCCAGAATATTATATAGCTACATACGCATTAATATTCTCTAGTTCCAGGTAGGTATCTAAGCCTTTCTTGAAACTCTCTACAGTTCCTGCTGTGACCAGCTCCTCAGGCAGCTATTCCACAGATTTACAGTTCTTACAGTGGAAAACGCCCTTCTCCTCTGGAGATTGAATCCTTTCTCTCTAGCCGAAGGGAATGTCCCCTTGTCTTTTGAGGCGGCTTTACATGAAATAATTTTTCCCCATACTTGTTGTAGGGACCATTTATATATTTTTATAAATTAATCGTGTCCCCCCCCCCACCCACCCCGAAGCCGTCTTTTCTCAAGACTAAATAAGTTAAATTCTACTAAGCTCTCCTCATAACTAAGATGCTCCATTCCCCTTATAAGTTTGGTTGCTTGTCTTTGCACTCTCTCTAGCTCCGTTACATCTTTTCTATAAACTGTATCCCAGAACTGAACAGCATATTCTAGGTGAGGTCGCACCAATGCTTTGTACAGCGGTAGAATTACATCCTTGTCCCGCGAGTCCATGCCTCTTTTAATGCACGCCAATATCTTACTTGCCTTAGAGGCAGCTGATTGACATTGCATGCTGTTATGTAGTCTATGATCTAAAAGAACGCCCAGATCTTTCTCAACAAGCGATTCTCCAAGTTTTTCTCCCCTAGGACATATGATGCCTGCAGATTATTCGTACCTAGATTATTCGCCTCACACTGCGTCCTTTTCTTTGCTTTGTTCACATGTGCATCCTTGCGCCATCTCATATCCCCACGCACCTGGCCGTCCACATGATATAGAAGAAAAGGTAATTCATCAGAAGAGATCACCTTTTTCCATTGCCTATGGTCAAGTTCCGATGCTCACGATGCTATTGTATAACCATAGGGGAGTGGATATGGTTCAGCATGTGCACTATGACCGGTCTTCACCTACACAGACTCCATGGGGTGACATGTATGATGTAGGCGCATAGAGGCCAGTTCTAAATCGCTTTAAAGCAGTGTAGAATGCACCTGAATGTATGGACCTGTTCTACTGCGGGTCATAGATTTAGGGCTTTCTAGCTCCAAAACGACAACTCGGCCTCAGCTAAACCATTTGTAACTTGGTCTGGCTGTTCCAGTAGTAATGCGCCCAGTTTTGCCGTAATAAACGTGTAGAATCATATGGTTGTTGCTGCGACAAGCCTCCAGAATGCCCCCACATCTTGGGCGCATTACAAAGTGTCACGGGTGCCGCATAATGAGCATAATTTTGGAGTGCATCTGCTCATACATCGAGAGATCAGGGCTGCGCCAGGTTTTGGGCAGAAAGGACACCAGAATACTGGCGCAGCCCCATACGTACATGCCTATAGAGAGCAAACTGCGATGCCCTGTGTGATCTAACACCTTTTTGTCATCGTCATCAGTAACTTTTTCAGCAATCTTTGTTATGGTAGCTCTTCTTACTAACTCTTCACACACAACAACCCCATCATGGATTTACCAATTTTCCTTTCTTGGACCATTTTAATTAGGTACTAGGCACTCCATACGGGAAGCACCCCACCAGACTTCCTGTTTTGGAGATGCGCCGACCCAGTTGTCTGACATCACAATTTGGCTGTTGTCAAAATACACTTGCCCATGTTTCCTGCCTTTAACACATCGAATTCAAGAACTGACTCTCCACTTTCTGCCTAATACACCCCAACCCTTTGACAGGTGCTATTGTCACGAGAAGGTCGATGTTACTTATCTTACCTGTCTGCGGTTTAGGGGTGGGTTCACGCGTTGCAGTTGAAAAATGCAAAAAAAAACAACACAAGCAGTTAAGAAAGTGTTTTTTTTTTTGGTTTTTAAAAGTTGATCCCAATTTCATCCGTGTCCTACATTAGAGTCACACAACAAAAAAGCAAGCGTGTGAACCCAGTCTTAATATTATTGCCCATTGGTGTGTTTGTGTGTTATAAAACTTGGCACAGTCATGTAGAAGTGTTTTCCAATATCTTCCATTAGGGGCTAAGTTTTGACATTGGCTAACCCTTGTAGAGGAGAGTCAGATGAGTCCTTTTATGGCCTATGGACTTCAATGGGGGGCACACTTGGGACCCTTTTTATGAGCCAGAATTAAGGCAACCCCTTTAAAACCTTTCATTCTCCAGTAATTACAGTATAACTCTTGACTTCTTATGTAAACTGATTCCAATCCCAGTTATCATATTTGTCATATCTATTTGTGGTACAGATGGGTGGTCGTCATCTGTCCAGCATTACAGGTCCCATGTGAGTTCTCACACAACTTTCCTAGAGTCCCGAATGACAAATATGCCTCTTTCTGCAGTAGTATAAGAGCAAGCGGCGCGGATACTGCACTGGTAGATATTCCAATCAGGAAAGGAAAAACCAGTTCGAATTTGGAACAAGCGGGAGACTTGTGAGCTCAACATATGGGATCGGCTAATTGCAGCACATTTGTCATGAATGGTGGTGACTAAACCTTTTACATTGAAGGTTTGTGGGTAACCTCTATGAATACATGCTGAGTTAGGATTTTACTAGCCACAGACTGACCATACAGGTCCTCGGGCTGAGCAGAACAATTTCTGCAGGGTCATCGTAAGCTGTCTGCGGCCAGAAAACCTTATTTCCTAACATATCTGGACGTGATTATTTCTATGTAATTTAGACGAATTCTACCTTAGTTTGTTACTTGCTTTGCATCATCTGCTTATAAACTGGATGCACATCATGGTGTTGCCTATCCTAATGAAATGGTAATGACTCCTTTTTTCCACTTAACCCCTTAATGACCAGCTTAAGTTTTCACTTTTTGGATCTCTGCATTTCAGCAGTCATAACTTTATTTTTTCAGTGAATTGACAGACAAAACTCCACTAACCCACTCTAAAAGGTAACCTATTTAATCTTCATTAAAAATAATCGTACACTAATCCTAATGCAAAATACATAACATCACAATGCCGGAAAGGTATCCTAAAGGTGTATGGGGGGAATATAAAATGTTGTATATTAACCATCAACTAAATAGTCAAAAATTCCACTAATCTTTCCACTGTTATACTCTGACATAATAAAAGGGGAAATCGCCCCAAAAGGAGCGGTCCCGCCTTCTCACCCTATAAAGACACTGTACTAATTGAGGTCAGTGCATAAATCAATAACCCCCCAATCAAATTTAAAACCTTAAGGATTACCAAAAAATTCAAAACTATACATGGACCAGGGCAATGATCTAAACGTTACTGCTGCATCAGAACAGGGCATTGTTACAAACGCTACTGCTCCTTATATTTGCAATGCAAAGTTATTCAACAATAAAATGAATTGTTATATAAATCTTACTGTCCTTAAACATGATGTGTTCCTGTTCCCATTCCTGACTCCTTTGTTCCCCTTAATGACCAGCTTAATTTTTCACTTTTTGGGTCTCTGCGTTTCAGCAGTCATAACTTTTTATTTTTTTCAGTGACTGTATAGGGCCTTGTTCTATGCATTTAAAGTTTTATTTACACCATTCACGTTTCACACTAAATTACCCGTTAACGGAAACCCGTCACATAGGTTATGCCCCCCTTACTGAGGACAGCACAAGCTAGTGACAGACCTGCTGTTTCCAGCACTGTGTTCCTTATTCTGTAATATGCAGCAGTTTCACAGCATTTAGGGCCACATGTATGAAAACTGAATAGGTCTAAAACGCTTTTTTTTTTTTTTTTGCCCATACTAACCTATGGGCAACAAAGTGAGTTTTAGACCTAAACAGTTTTCATACATGTAGCTCTTAATGCTCAAATCTGGCATTTTGCAGCCTGTTCTGCCAGAGATGAGTCCAGCTTATTCATGAGCAAGCGTTAGCCATGCCTAACCATGATAAGCGCCGCCGACTCGCGGTTGATTCAGTCATTTACTTTGAATAGGTAAAAACTTGTGAATACCCAGCAATTGGGTGAGGCTAGCCATGGGTGGGTGAGGCTTATGACTGCTCATAAATTAAATGAACTTCTCTCTGGCAGAACAGGCTGCAAACTTCCAGATTTGAGCATTTAATTCTCTGAAACTCTTGCATCTTACAGAATAATGGACACAGTGCAGGGAACAGTAGGTATGACACTAGCTAGTGCTGTCCTCAGCAAGGGGGGCATAAACTATTTGACAGGTACACTTTAAATTAATTCTAAAGGTTATTATTAAATAGAAAAAATAGAAAACTTTTTTCCATCAAAAAATTAAACAGTTCATATATAACGCATAATATGAATCCAATAAAAGAATCAGCTATGTTTCAGCCTAGCAGCAGTTCTTAGTCATGGAGATTATAAGGGTGCTTTCACTGTACATTGCTTCAATAAAATCGTTGTACAATCGCGATTTTTACCAGGTTTTTTGACGTTTTTTTGTGCAGCAATGTACAGCTTTAATTGCTGTGCCTTCCTGCACAAAAAAACGCATCAAAAATGCACTGTGTGAAAGCACCCTAAATGCAGTATTCCCCTTCCTAATGAGTACCTGGTGAGGAAAAACTCCCACCCACTCATTAACATGATCCACATCAATATAATGCAGAATAACGCAAAAATACACAGAAAAGTAATAAATAAAATCTATAATTGAATACAGAGACTTAAAACTTCAATATTAAATACAAACTATAATTCATACCAGATGGAAAAATCGTACCCAGCATTAGGATCCAATAACTTCACTGGTAAAAAGGGGCCAATTTCCGATCTGCTCCAACATGTTTCTGCACCCCTAGTACATACCTCCCAACTGTACCTATTTTGGAGGGACTGTCCCTATTTTTAACCCTTGTCCCTCTGTCCCTTTTTGCTCTATAAATGTCCCTCTTTTTCATTTGAGAAATGGATTTGCGTCAAAAAAATTTGACTCTCTTGCTGTAAAAAGATCAGATTTGCTTCCCGCTGTAATTTACAAAATAATTTACCTAATATTTCATCATTGGATACAAAGCAACCCTAGAATTTTCCCCCCATTAGGCTGTCTAAAAAGTTGGCGTGTATGTGAGGTGGGCGTGTTAGAGGGTTCCCTTGGGTGGTATTCCAATGTGTTTGGGCGTGGTTAGAGGTGTGTCCTAGTGGGATGTCATGTGTTTGGGTGTGGTTAGAGGCGTGGCCTGATGTGTGCCATATAGCCTTAGGCTAAAACCGACCAAACATTGTCAACTTGTGTGGAAACCTCGTCCAAAACCTCTTCTGATGAAGTCTGTTTCAGGCGAGGTTTTGATGCTGTTTTGGGTTCTGAAAAATCAGTGTCCAGATAAGCGGTGTGCACATACCCTTATAGGCATGCCCAAGAGTGTCTTCTAAAAGTTACCAGTACTTGACATGGCCGGTACAAATAAAATACCGGCACTGGCCCCCTGGCAGTAAAACTGACCCTGATGGTGGTTTATCAGATTGGTGGCAAACCTACCATGGCAGGAGATTTACCAACTCTTAAAGGAGTCCGGGAGGACTCCCCCCTTTTCAGGGAGTCTCCCTGATGATCAGAGAGAGTTGGTAAGTATGCATTATGTATAAAGCATGTTAAAAAACTAATCCTATACCTTAAAATGTTCCACATTTTTAAACGCTACAGCCACAAACTTAAAAGGGTTTTGCCACGATCTAATGTTGACATTGGATCCTCCAAATATATTAAATTAATAAAGTGTAGCCTGTGAGAGCTGCAGCCTTGCTTATATGCCCTTAGTTTCCTGACTGTTTACATTAGCTACGACCAGGAGTTGATCTGACTGCACTTGCATGGTTTGCACTTCTTATCTGATGGCAGGGCACATGAACGAGCTTTGAAGGGAGGGGCAGAACAAAGCAGTTCTTCTGGGCATGTGCACTACCTCTGCTCTGTGACAGAGCCTGTGTCTGTTGTATAGAGAATCTGCTGGTTGTAATGTAATTATCTGAGTAAACATGCAGACACTCCCTGCTCAGCCCTCTTTGGCCCCACCCCCCCCCGGGCTGCATTTCGTGAATACTGCCTCCTTGGATCTTATCTTCTCTCCTTAGCAGATAAGAGGGAGAAAACAAATACAGTTGTCCTCTGTGGTTTAGCCAAACAATGTTTGCTCAACTACAGAGACTGAATACCGTGCATGTGAGATGGAGCGATGACATCATGGAGGAGGCACTTGTTTTTTTAAACACAGAAACAAAACACCCCTTATTTCAGCCCCGTGTCTGATACCCGTAAATAAAATCCACTGTGACCAATTGCCTTTAGAAGTCACCTAAATATAGTACATCTGTATGTAAGTTATTCTAAGAGCAACTAAAGCTGTTTTGTGAAACCACAGAGGTTTGTTAAAGAATATTCGTGATCAAACAGCATCAGGAAAACCAAAGTACACGCCAGATGACAAACCAGATAACACGAATAGGCTGCCAAACTGTGATGTGAATGGGGCCTAAAACCGATCTGTAAATGACACAGGTGTTGTGTTTTTTAAGGAAGTAATTTCCCTTTTTTTGTGTGTTTTTTTGTAAATTGTCATTCTTTGGACTCGCAAGACATGAGTACCGTTGCTGTCGGTTGCGAGCTTGTGTATTTGGGGCCCCGGTACCAACTAATACCTCATATTTCATATTTTTCCAGTATGACATTTTTTATCTGCTGGGGAGCTAAGGGTGACTACTATTTAAAAAAATATTTGTTGTGGCAGACCCAGAGCTGCTGGGCAGCCCGCCTAGTCTGTTAGTATGGGCGTCACTAAGAGGCAGTAAGCCGGCATGGTGCACCACACGTTTGCACCCTTATGTATTGCTTTATCTATATGCAATTGTAATACCGGCAGCCATCCCCCTCATGCCCTGAGGATGTGTGAGTGGCATTTGTGCAGTCTCTCCATGCATTACACTGTGTTTTTTTACATAACTGGTCTGAACAGGTACCAAGCTAATGTGCAGCTCGTATCATTTAAGTGTTCCCTTAGCAGTGGGATCTTTGAGTTGTTATTCAGCAATCAGATGCACCTGCCAATTTATAAGGCTAGAGACGCCTGCTCCTGGGCCCAGTTTATTCTAGCTGTTGAGCTGTGAACAAGGCCCACAATGGTGGTGTTTTTTCAATCTGTAACGCCGTGTTCACACGGCTTATTCAAGCCATAATTGCGGGCGGGATCCCGCCCGCAATACGGCTTGAATAAGGGGCGGGGGCGCGGCGGCAGCGGGGCTCGCCGGCCCTATAGACTTGCATTATCCACGGCGCGTATTGCGCCTGGATAATGTGCATGTCACTTTCTCCCCGCCCGGCCGGCAGATTCGCCGAGCGGGGAGGAGCGACGGAATCCACTGTTCTCTATGAGAACTGTGGATTACCATAATGACCGGGACGGATTGGAGCCGTACTGAAGCGCAAATCCGGCGCGCAGTACGGCTCCAATCCGCGCCTAAATAAGCCGTGTGAACATGGCCTAAATGTCCCCCCGCCTTTTTGACAGATTTCGTGGACTTTTTCCGGAGCCCCCTCTTATTAAATTTCAACTTTCATTATAAAAAAAAAAAAACCTTAAAAATTATAGCCTAAGGTGCTTTATTAATTTTTTTGCACTAATTTTTACAATTTGACTAAACGAGTGGCAAAAGATGGAAATTTGAAAAGAATCCTTTTTCACAAATCATTTCTGTATTCCAGGTCTTGCCAAAAATATATTCTGTATTTTCAGTCCAAAACACAGACAGCTTGTAGGTCAGACGATAATATGTAAAGCATTTTCCATTCTGGAACAGTTAAGTGTAATTATTTTAATAATTGGATGGGACTCTTTTTTTTTTAATTGTGAATAAAAATGACTGTAAAATAAAACAAACATTTGGTGAAGCTGCAGTGCTCGTCATGCTCCTGCCATACGGTATACACAGCGAGGGTGGAGTAGAGGAGTCTGACATTTACAGGGAGATCAACCTGGTCTCTGAGCCAGAGTTATTAGCAATGTGCTGTTCTCTCGCACAGATGGATCTGGTCAGGTCCCTGACTCTTTGCCATGGGGGATATTTGCGTTTTATAAGGTAAATTCTCTATGTACTATAAAAACCAAGTGCCTGTTGCAATCCAGCCTCTGCTGTGTCAGCTGTTCCATTGCCTGAGAAGGTTCTCTGTATAAAATCAGATTTAGGTTGTATTCAAGTACAAGGACCTATTGATAAATATTTGACCATGAATATTTTGAGCAGACATAACTATATTGTGTTTCTAAGGAAAGTAGTATTAACCTTCACAAATGCACTTGCTAAGTAAAGCAGAAAAGGTTATGTCATTTTGAAATTGTGATCAACAACTTGCCAACTGCTTTTGGACTACAGACATCCAGGCGGTGGCAGTCTAACCCCCCAGGGTATGTTCACACAGCTTATTGTGGTGCGTATAATACGCGGCGCATTTGCGCCGCAACACGCCGTGCGTTTTGGAACCACGCACTTATCAGCGGGTAATTCCAAAGCACAGGGGGGGGGGCCGGACGGGCTCCGACCCTATAGTCATGCATTGTTAGCGGTGCATATTCTCCGCTAACAATTGCATGTCGATTCTCCCCTCGGGCGTACAATACAGGGGACGATGACGCGTAATCCATAGCTCTCTATGAGAGCTATGGATTACAGTAATTGCGCCGCGCATTTCGCCGCGTATTAAGCACAATATGCAGCAAAATGAGTGCCATTTTAATCCGTGTGAATATACCCTTAAGCCGAATGAAAAGTACTTAACTCCTTAACGACCGCCCGCCGACTTTAGACGTCGGTTGGTGCGGGTCGTTCGTCTACAGCGACATCTTTAGACGTCGCTGCAAACACTGGAGTTTGCGGTGCCCGGGCGCCGCGGCTGCGCTGGGTTCGGGGCTGTGTTACACATTCCTGATCCCAGAGCATCCCCTGCAAGCAACGGGGAGCAGAGGAAACCTCCGCAACTCGGTGCTTTAACCCTTTGATTGCGGCGGTGCATTACAGCAGCGCAATCAAAGGGTTTCTCCTGCCCGGGAAATGGCTGCACAGTCAGCCCTGGGGACCAAGAGTGGCCCCAGAGCTGTCTGTGTACTAAGCCAGTGACTAGGACACACTGTGTGGTGTTCTAATCACTGCCTGTGTCAGACTGACACAGATTATAATGAATATGCTAATACATTACTAAGTGTAAAAAAATAAATAAATAAAAAAAAAGTAAAACAGTTCTCCCTTCATGGGATTTAAAAAAAAAAGTTAAAAAAAAACCACATAAAAAGTGTAAAAAAAAAAAAAAGAAAATAAAGAATAAAATTAAAATAAATATTTAATAAAAAATAATTGTGTATACATAACACACACAAACAAAAAACTACACATATTAGGTATCCACACGACCGTAATATCCTGCAGAATTAATCTAACAAGTTATTAAGTGTGAAATGTGAATGATGTAAAAAAAAATAAATAAATAAATAAAAAAAAATTCTGCAATTATTTATAAGTGAGCTTAAATTATTCCCCCATAAAGTACAACTTGTCTCGAATAAAACGAGGCCTCATACAACTGCGTCATTGAAAAAATAAAAAAGTTACAACTGTTGAAACCCAAGGAGGCAAAAACGAAAAAAATTCTGCTCACTAACTGCTTTTCGGTGTTCGGCTGAAGGGGTTAAAGGGAACCTGTCACATAGGTTATGCCCCTCTGGCTGGGGACAGCACAACCTAGTGTCAGACCTGCTGTTTCCAACGCTGTGTCCCTTATTCTGTAAGATGCTGGAGTTTTAGTCCACCTGGCAGTTATTCACATGTTTCTACCTACACTCACCGGCCACTTTATTAGGTACACCTGTCCAACTGCTCGTTAACACTTAATCTCTAATCAGCCAATCACATGGCGGCAACTCAGTGCATTTAGGCATGTAGACATGGTCAAGACAATCTCCTGCAGTTAAACCGAGCATCAGTATGGGAAGAAAGGTGATTTGAGTGCCTTTGAACGTGGCATGGTTGTTGGTGCCAGAAGGGCTGGTCTGAGTATTTCAGAAACTGCTGATCTCCTGGGATTTTCACGCACCACCATCTCTAGGGTTTACAGAGAATGGTCCCGAAAAAGAAAAAACATCCAGTGAGCGGCAGTCCTGTGGGCGGAAATGCCTTGTGTATGCAGAGGTCGAAAGGAGAATGGGCAGACTGGTTCGAGCTGATAGAAAGGCAACAGTGACTCAATAGCCACCCCGTTACAACCAAGGTAGCAGAAGAGCATCTCTGAACGCACAGTACGCGAACTTTGAGGCAGATGGGCTACAACAGCAGCAGACCACACCGGGTGCCACTCCTTTCAGCTAAGAACAGGAAACTGAGGCTCCAATTTGCCCAAGCTCATCAAAATTGGACAGTAGAAGATTGGAAAAACGTTGCCTGGTCTGATGAGTCTCGATTTTCTGCTGCGACATACGATGGTAGGGTCAGAATTTGGCGTCAACAACATGAAAGCATGGATCCATCCTGCCTTGTATCAACGGTTTCAGCTGGTGGTGGTGTGTCATGGTGTGGGGAATATTTTCTTGGCACTCTTGGGCCCCTTGGTACCAATTGAGCATCGTTGCAACACCTTGTGGAATCTATGCCACGAAGAATTGAGGCAGTTCTGACGGCAAAAGGGGGTCCAACCCGTTACTCGCATGGTGTACCTGATAAAGTGGCCGGTGAGTGTATTCAAAGTAATAGGTTTATCAGTTGAGGTGGGTGGGGTTAGCCTCAGGTGGGCGGGGTTTGAAAAAATGACTCTTTTCAATACTCTTTTCTGGCTGAAAACAGGAGATTTGAGCATTAAATACACGAAAACTGCAGCATCTTACAGAATAAGGGACACAGCGCTGGAAACAGCAGGTCTGTCACTAGCTTGTGTGCTCTCAGCAAGGGGGGCATAATCTATGTGACAGGTTCTCTTTAACATCCAGCACATTTTTTTTTTTAGTTTTTGCCTCCTTGCGTTTCAATAGTTGTAACTTTTTTATTTTTTCAATGACGCAGTTGTATGAGGCCTTGTTTTATTCAAGTTGTACTTTTTGGGGGAATAGTTTAAGTTCACTTATAAATTATTGCATTATTATTTGTTTAGTTTTTTTTTATTATTTTTTACACCTTTCACATTTCGCACTTAATGACTTGTTAGATTAATTCTACAGGTTACTAAGATCATGTGAATACCGAATATCTGTAGGGCTTTTTTTGTGTGTAATGTATGCACGATTATTTTTTTATTAAATATTTTTATTTTTTATTTATTTATTTTTAAAATCCAATGATGGGATAACTGGTACCGTTTTTTTTTTTTTTTTTTTTTTTTGACACGTATTTATTTAATAGCATATTCATATATTATAATACAAAATAATCTGTTTCAATTTGACAAAGGCAGTGATAAGGGCAACACACAGTCTGCCCTGATCACAGGCTTCTTACACAGACAGCCCTGGGCCTACTCTAAGTCACCAGGGCTTACTGTGCAGCCATTCTTCTGGCTCTGCCGGGTCACCGGGAGTCCCAATCACGTGACAGAGTAGGGGAAAGCTCTTTGATTATGTCGCAGTCACTAACCACGGCTTCAGAGCGCCAACAGAAACTGCGCTGGGAACATGGCTGTAAAACCCTGATGTCTGCAGCGGCGTCAAGATGTCGCTAAAGCCAAACGACCTGAAATGCTCGCTTTCAATAGACGGCGGACGGTAATTAAGGGGTTAAGACTGAGATCACACAGCGTATACCGGCACATACTGGTACTCGTCACAATACGCCTGCTATTTCTATGGTCCAGCCTTCTACTTACCTTCAATTTCACTTGCTCGTAAGCTCTCAAAAGAATTGACGTCACTTCTTTTTACGCCGCTTACTGTGCACCCAGGAATACATCAGGTTATCATAGCACTCAGTGAGTGCTTTGATTTTACCGTACGCCTTGCAAATTTGTCGTGTGAACAGTCCCTAACTCTGCACTGACGTTCTGGAATTAATGGTACAAGTGTGTAGGTGGAGAGCCAAGTATCAACGATAGCTGGGCTCTCCTCTGAGAAGATAGGGATGGTTGCTCACTGTCCCTGGCTTCTCATTCAATGTGTATGCAAAGCTCAAAGAGTACTGTATACACAGACAGTCAGGGAGCCTGTGTTAGCTTCCTGCTCCGGGCATGAGTGGTCACGTGACTGCTGGGGCTCAGTAACTGCCTGAGCTGCTGGGTCTTATCAGATCCAGATCAGCTCTGCAGTTAGTGCAGGGGATGTATATCCCCCTAGATCAGGGGTGTCAAACTGCGGCCCTCCAGCTGTTGGGAGTTGTAGTTTCCCATCATGCCCACTGTTATAGATTATATAAATGCATGATGGGAGGTGTAGTTTCCCAGCTGGAGGGCCGCAGTTTGACACGTGTGCCCTAGATGATCTCCCTTGTAATTGGGGCTAATATACTAGCTTCAGTTACAGAGGTAATCAGCAAAAAAAGTGAAATAAAAATGCCTCCCAAAAGTCTTTTTTGACCTTTATAGGGGCCCAATATGTAAAACAAACTAAGAAAAAAATACACGCAGAAAAAAATATTCTTAAAATAAATACTAACAGTCCAAAACGCAACTTATAGCCCCGTCCCCAAAAACACTAAAACTTTATATATGACCTGTACATAAACAGCCATGATGGAAAAGTGACACAGTTATTTTAGCACCACTTTTGCTTTAAAAAAAATAAAACTTTATATTCAATTTTTGTTTAAAAAAAGGACATAAAAGTAAAGCCTAAGATATCGAGTGAAAAAGGCAAAATATTAGTGCAATAAACAGGCGCAAGAAGCGTTATAGTGTTCAAACCAGTGTGTACTATGGGGAAACGAAAATGGGCCTGGTTATGAAGGGGTGTAAGGAGCCTGGTCAGGTACTGGTTAAGAAAAGTAAACCATGTCTGCTAAAGATTGGAAAGAAATTGATAATGGTGTGTCAACAATACTAGGAGATCAATATCCATCGTGGTCAACCATTAAAACCTGGGTTGCTGATTTCAAACATGGAAGAAAATATGTTACAGGCAGGAAGAGGCCAGGGAGACAAGTGTACTGTGTTAGTGCAGGATAAGGGCATGTTCAAACAACGTTTGAACTCAAAACAGATCCAAAAAACGTATCTAACAATGTGCAGTGTGATTTATGTTGGTTTCAATGTAAAACACGCATCTCCGTTCAGACGAGTGATCGCTGCTGCGTGTTTTCTTGCGTCTTTACAATGCATTTTCCGGATCCGTTTTAAGAATTGACATGTAAATTCTACTTGCGTTTTACACTAGTGAAATCCCCATAGGAAACAATGGGGTGTGCTTTTGGAACCCGAAAAACGGATCCAAAAGTGCATCATACTTTTGGGTACGTTTTGGATGCGCTTTTGATATGATATTATAAAATGTTGAGTGGATTCAGTATACTAAAACCACTCAACATTCTATAATAAACTATTTATCTAAAACATTAATAAATGTATTAGTTAAAACTTCTATAATTTCTATAAACACCCATTCTATACTAAAAATCTGCTTTTATATAATTCAATACATATAAAAAGTGATTTATAAGATTAAACACATGTAAACTGCTGGAAGCGCCCTCTGTTGGGCTTCAATGGAAACACATGTAAAATGCTTGCAGTTATAGCGCCCTCTATTATGCTTCGTAGGAAACACATGTAAAATGCTTGCTGTTATAGCACCCTTTATCAGGCATCCTCTTACACTACAACTTAACCAATTTCCACTCTAAGGGAAAATGTAGGTCATAAGGTTACTAAAGTTCAAATAGTTCTTCTGGATCAAATGAGACTTCTAGGGGCCGATTTAGTGTATTACATACCCTTACATACATATGTAAGGGTAAAGTATATTACACTAAAGATTCTACCCTTTCAACCTGTGTATAAATATATATTGAAAAACGCATCCAAAAAAGCATCAGCTGCTGCGTTTTTGGATACTTTTTTTGGGATGCAGTTTGGATGTAGTTTTCAATGCGTTTTTCTTCTAGTGAAAAACTGATCAAAAAACAGATCCAAAATGTCGTGTGAACATACCCTAACACTGGGGAACATTTATGAATACTAACACTTAGATAGTGTAAACTTGGATACAAGTCTTAAGATGTGCCACATTTATCATGGTGTTGTTAAATGGTGCCCAGGTCTTGGACTGTCTAGTCTAAGTTTACACCTTGTATTAGTTGGCTTACTTTACCACTTATTGCGCTAAAATGTTGCCACATTTTTTGGGACGCATGGCAAGTCACACCCTCTTTGTTGGACGGGGCACAGAAGTGTTTGGAAACTGTCTAAAACACATGGTAAATATAGTGTAAAGCAAGTACATTAGTATTTTGGTACAGATTTCGGCAGAATTATGGCACAATAGCTATAACATCTGTGCCCAGGGAATTAATTGTGTTTAATTGAATCAGCTTAAAACAAATACAAGACTGAATATCTCATACAATATGTTTTTCATACTAGTGCATCTAGTTCATTAGAATATCCCTGAAAAGATAATTGATATCAATAATTGAAGTCAAATAGAGAAACCCATTTATTGTATAGACTCATTACAGTGTGAATTACAAGGTTTACTATAATACATTTGTGAGCCCTATAACAAATACAAACATAGTCCTGGAGAACCCCTTTCATCTTCAATGATAATCTAATTTTTTGAGATGCTCTAGTATACAGTGAAGGAAATAATTATTTGATCCCCTGCCAGTTGTGTAAGTTTTCCCACTGACAAATACATGAACAGTCTATAATTTTAAGGGTAGGTTAATTTTAACATTGAGGGATAGAAAATCCAAAATAAAATCCAGAAAATCACATTGTATAAATCATATTCATTTATTTGCATTTTGCAGTGAAAAATAAGTATTTGATCCCGTTGGCAAAAACGACTTAATACTTGGTGGCAAAACCCTTGTTGGCAGGCTCAGCAGTCAGCTGTTTTTTGCAGTTGATGATGAGGTTTACACACATGTCAGGAGGAATTTTGGTCCACTCCTCTTTGCAGATCACCTCTAAATCATTAAGATTTTGAGGCTGTCGCTTGGAAACTCGGAGCTTCAACAACCTCCATAAGTTTTCTATGGGATTAAGGTCTGGAGACTGGCTAGGCCACTCCATGACTTTAATTTGCTTCTGATAGAGCCACTAGACTAGATCAACTATATATCGATGTCCTCATATCTTGGGAGTCCATTCATAGGCATACCGAACAGAGCCTCAATTGTAGGGCTAAGATGTGATGTGAACATTCCCTTACTAATACTATAGTTCTGCTTGGAAATATTCCTTTAAATTTTATTAAAACCTGTTTTAATGAGCATTTAACATATTTCTCGTCAACTCTTGAGATTTAATTGGTGAAACAGTCCTGAAAAATCTGGACTCTTAGGGCATGTCCCCACTGCCCGGGTTTTCCGTCGGGCGGTTATGCCGCCGGCAGTCCGTCGGCAAAACATTGAGCAAGCACCATCTTCCGTCCGGTTTTCGGACGGAATCTGTGCTTCTCAATGTGAAGAGGGAGGGCGCTCATCGCGGAGAAAAGCTGCCCCCCCCCCCCTGCGGCCGTGGGGACGGGCGCAAAACAGGACAAATACCGGCCGGCAAACCGACCGGTTTTTGTCCTATGCCGTGGATGATCGCCCTTAGATTTTATGTAGTAATAAGATTAATCAGGCCCAAAGAACTTCATTGACTGTGGTACCATAACTTTAGAAAAATTGGCTATACGGACTAGCAGAATAATTTTTCTGATACTCAGATGAGATTTAGAGGGGGCTTGGGGACTTTTCACTAAAATCTGAAAATGTGTATAATACCCTGATAAGGTTATAATATAATACCTCTAAATAGCCACCCCGAAAGTGGCAAATGGAGGTCTGAAAAAGTAAGCAATTAACACATGATACTTTTCAGCCAATCAGCAGCTCTTCATGAAAAATAGAAATCCAAGTGTAACTGCAGTTAATCCCAATATCCCCATGTCCCGATTTTTGTGATACTGTTCCACAACTAGACCAGAAAGGGGCCCATTAATGATGATTTGCATTGGAAGTGGCATTTATGGACTTTGTCACTTGTGCCAGTGTGTGAGTATACCTATGTCATATTCACAGTTGTCATAGGTTTTAGATTTTGCGTGCATATATTGTAAAAATGTATGATTCTTTCCACCTAAATTACATTTTATACTCAACAGATGCTCGTCTTAGTGTTTTTGAAAAAGGAAATTGCGGGAACTTGGGAGAACTATCTCAGAGGAGGATTGGCACAAAGCCAGTATTCTCTCTCATAAATCCATAGTCTCCAGTAGATTGCAAGAGCTAAACTACAAGGTGCTCTCTCGATGGTACAGAGTGCCCACTCTGTTGCATACTTTGTACCCCCTAGTTCCTAGTAACTACTGGAGATGTGGAGAAGCAGAAGGCTCCATGACCCACATTTGGTGGGCTTGCACTGTTCTGAAAGACTTCTAGGATAAGGTTTTACAGGTTATAGAACTAGTATCTGGGATCCGGCTGCAGAGGGACCCTCTGGTGGTGTTGTTGCATATTATTACTTTACCGATCCATGTGCTCAAAGGTCACATAATTATCTTTATGCTCAGTGCTGCCAAGGCCTTAATACCCCGATTATGGAGGTCTATAGAAAAGCCCTCTATCACAGCCTGGTTTACGGAGTTGCATTCTCTTCAACGTATGGAAGAGATACGAGCAGAGCATAACCATACACTGAATAACATGGCCACTTGGTCGGGTTGGGTGGTTTTCTGTGGCTCACCGGACTACGTTAATTTCCTTTAAGACGCTGAAAAAATTCTTTGGAGGACTGGGGCTTGGGATTGTGGCAGCTCCTGGTAATACCATTCAGTGTCTGTGGTGAGGTTATGTCTCGTTTGGGGGCACTCCATACTCACTCTCCTACTTGTACAATATTGTCCAGTTCTGCTCTTTTTTTTTCTCTTTTTTCTCCTATGGTCGACAATGTTTAAATGTTGGTTTGATTTGATTTTCTGTAGTTGGTACTAAATCAAGCTCCAATGGCTATATCCGAACATTTTAGTAGGGTAGATATATATATATATATATATATATATATACTTCCATTTTCCCATTTCCCACTAGGTATATTTCTAGATATACAGTTTTTTTTTTTTTCAATTGAAAGTTTATTACAATTTTTCATATAAACAGGTAACATACAACATTCAATAAGAGCCACGAAAGATTGCTACTGCAGTAGCTCACAAAAATAATCTAAGCTAGTCAAAACGTAGAGGATATTCGTAGGCTTTTTGCCCCATCAAAGTAAAAGAAATAGAAATCTGTACCCTCAAAATCTAATAAGGGACATAAAAATTCTTTCAACTAATGTAGGGAAAAAAACAAAAATGAAACAGACAAGGGGGGGGTACAACAAAGGGAAAGAAGGGGGGGGGGGGGAAAGGGGGCCCCAAAGGTCTTAACGCTTTCCCCGTAAAAATTCGGGAGGGTTAATAATCCAATACTGTCCCATAAAACCAGTCCTTTCAAAAGACCCATTTACCCCTAAAGGGGCCGTCAGGTGCCCCTTGGCTACCTCCTTCATCTATAAAAAATCAGATATCCCGGGGAGGCAGTTTTTTTCCATTACTCCTATCGGGCTTGGCTGCCGGGGGATGTGCAACAGATTTTAGTCCTGTCCCGGGAGAGATTCTCAATCCCCCTTGAGCAAGATTATTGGGTCAAGGAAACTCCACCCCAGTTCCCCCAAAAACCCCCTCCCAACCGAAGCTGCAAGGCGGGGAAAGTCCCAGAAGATAGGGAAGGTCCCCACCGCAGCCCGACATCTCCAAACGTTAGGGAGGTTTGGGAAAAACCCTTGTGGGAATATCAGGTGTGTGGTCCCAAAAGAGGAGATCTTATAAAAGTTCTCCTTCGGGGCAAGAAAACCGAGACCTAGCTCCGCCTTTCCAATGTACTGCAGTTGGATGGGGAAAGGGGCCCCTCCAATATGTTTTCCCACTTCTTCATGTAGTTAGACACAGGTTCATCTGGGGAGAAGTTTTTTTAAGAGGGGAATAGATTCCAAAATTGGCCCTTTTGTTGAAACCCCTCCCTTGCAGAAAATTTAAAAGGGGGTGGTTGGGGAGGGAGGGGTCCCATACAAGAAAAAAGAAGGTGGGTAACCTGGAGGTAGTGAAATTTGAGCCTCAACCCATGGTCCCTCGAAAGTTAAAAAAAATTAACCTGGGGTCCCGCCCCCCCGCATACCCGAAAAACGAAAAAACCCCGCCCACCCCAGGGTCGGCAAAAGTCCTGAGATATGGGAAGAGAGGGGGCAGACAAAAGGGGCAAAGGAGGGGCCCGGGAGGCCAGGCCAAACCTTCCTACGGTGCCAATTTGGAATTTGAATTTGTCGGGCCCAATAGATTCAACCCTGCAGGACGAGAAGCAAGGAAGGCATTGGGGTGCGGGGGGGCCAACCACAATTTCCCCTCCATCCATTTTGATTTGGGAGCGTAAGGGGGGGTCCTCCCGGGGAGCGACGAAGATGTGGGCCCAATAATAGTGCCAATTTTCGGGATGCCACCCCCCCCCCCCCCCCTTGCTTGCTTGTCATAGGACATTTTTGGCCCCTCTATGCCTCCCCTTGCCCAAAAAATTTGAACACCCCGCCAAAAAAGTTTTCAACTCCCTAAAGGGAACCCCCACGGCAAGGTTTCAAAAAGGATAGGAGGGGGGTAAAATGGGACACTTGACTGTTTGTCCTGCCGAAAAAGGAAATAGCGCGGTGCCATTTTGGAGGGGGGCCTTCACTCCTTGAACACGGGGGGGAAATTTAGCCTGGTACAGAGAGTTACCTATCATGACACGCACCCGGGTTTTTTTAAAGGGGATTGGGCTTCCTTTGTAGGGGAAGTTGCTCCTGGAGGGGATAAACATCAGGGGGTAATTTGGGGAGGGCCTCTTTTTTTGTAGGTTTATTTTGTACCCTGGGAAACCCAAACCCTTTCAATACGCGTGCAGAGAGGAAAGTGAAAATGTGGGTCGGTCAGTGTAAAAATCACCCAAATAGCGGGCTTGAACACTTTCCTAACCTCCCCCCCCTAATGTCGGGATGGCTTAATGGCCGCTGAAAGGGGTTCAATGCATAAAGCAAAGAGGACGGGGACAGGGACATCCTGCAAGTCCAATCTTAATTTTAAAAAGGGGCGAGGTTTTATGGGGATTAAAAACCCCGCTGGGGGGGGAATTAAAATTTTTCCCTTAAGGGCAGAAAAGAAGGGTCCATTAAAACCAAAAATCCAACGTTAAAATAGGAAAATGGCCCCCCCAGCCGATAAAAGGCCCTTTTTTTTCCCCCTGCATCAAACTAAGGAGGGGGCTTTCCGACGGCTTTAAGATCTAGTTTGTCCCCCCCGACAAAAGGGGGAAAAGCCAGGGTCCATTAAATCAGCTGGGGAAAAAACCCCCCATCTGTTGGCAGTATTTTAGTAAAGATCTAATATCTATTTAAAAAAGGGGGATGGCCTTTAATTGCCTATCGCAGGATTTTGTCCGCCTGTGAACAAGAGTAGGGGGGAGGGGGGAATAATTTAGGGATTGGGGGCCCTCCAAAAAGGGAAAAAAAGGGCAGATGTGGGGCGCCAGGATACCGAAAGCCCTTAAATAGAAAAATTTGGGACCACCCGGGGCCCGGGTGTTTTCCCGGGGGAAGGGCCTTTCACCACTTCCAGCAATTCCTCCATCTCCACGGGGGTATTAAGGGGCAGAACCCTTGGAGGGGCCTACCCAGGGAACAAGTCGTGGGAATCCGAATACAGGGCGCGCCACTCCTGTTCTCTGGGAGGTCTGAAAAGGGGGGGATACAGCTTGGGAGAAGAAACTGAAAAAATTTTTGCTTGGTTCTGGGTCGTAAAAAAGGGTCCGTCTTTGCCCTTAAAGCCTGCGGATAGAATTAGCCCCCTTTCTTTGACTGGCGCGCCAACATATGTGGGCCTTACCCCCTATTCAAAAACCTTTCTTGGAGTGAGAGAAACCCTCTCGACTTGTCGATGGCGATATCCTTCAACTCTTTTCTAACCTCACAATCGCCTAGGTGGAAGGACGGGTTTTGGCCATTTTCTCTGAGGGTTTAAGATATTCCCAGGGGGATCTCCGGCTTCAGCATCCCTTTTTTAAATTTGGGAACCACGCGATCTTCGCCTCTAAAAACAGCTTTGTGGGCCCACCCCAGGGTTTGGGTACGAAGCAACGATCCACGTTTGGGGTCAAAGAGCGACGTGTCCCCCACTTGTCCCATGAATCGGGTTTTTTGGGGGGAAAAAAAATCCAAGACAGGTTCTGCTGGTGAAAATCTTTTTTCACCCCCGGGGGGGGATTTAATGTCGCTTTTTGTTTTTAGGGGCCCGTAGGTGGGAAATTTTTCCCAAAAAGTAGCCTCCCCCCCCAAAAAAGTCTTATTGGGGTTTGGGGAAAAAAAGGTAAATTCCCTTTTTTTAGGTGGTTGTGCGCCCAAATCAAATGGCCTTGACCCTAATAAGTTTCCTAACCCAGGAAAATCGCCTGAGCTGCCCGGACCCCCACCCCACTTTTTGGGGCGATCCAGACTCGGGGGATATCAAATTAAAATCTCCCCAAAGTATAGAGGAAGGGGGACCCAGAAATTTTTTGGCACACTCTGTTAAGGAAAGCTAGCTGGCGAGTTAGGGAATCACATTTTCAAAGCGTCAAAGGCCTATTTTTAAAGCGTGGGTGGGGGATAAAAAAACGCCCTGCTGGTCAATAACGAGGAGTGGCCCAAGGACAAGCTAAAATCAAAAATGGCTTCTCCCCCTTTTAACGGGTTGGGAAACCTAAACAAAACCGATCAAGTGCCCAGCAAATGCAAAAGGGCCCCCCGCATTAAAATGTTCCTTTGTAAAACACTATATCGGCCCCTAAGCCCCTTTCATTCCCCCAGGGGCCAAACGCGCTTAGGATCGAATTAAGGCCTTTCCATTCAAAAATAACACAAAGGGGCCATATGGGCAGTTTTAATTCTTAAGCAAGGTTTCAATCTATAGACAATCAAACAATAACGGGGAAAACAAAAGACCTATTGCCAAAAGAACGGGGGGGAAGGGGAAGACACAAGAGAACAAGGGGGAAAGCAAACCCGGTTTGACAAAAAAACCCAACATAAACAACCTCTAGCCCAAAAACCAAAAATATAACCAGAGAATAATGTAGGTTTTGGGGGGTCGTTCCAGGGAAAGGAAACCTTTTTGGTCGTGGGGGGAAAGAGGTGTGTAAGGGGAACACCAAGAAGGTCCCAAATGAGGTCCCGCAAAAATCCCGTTGGACCCCCCTCCCGTAAGGGGAACCCAAAACCCTTTTTGGGCCCCCGTAAAGTGGAAAAAAGGAAAAGGACCACGAGACCGAAACTCTAACAATAACTGAAGAAATTGCCGATCGAAAATACGTTCAAAATTACAAGAAACATTATGCCCTAATCCAGAGAACTGGTAAACATTTTTCTGCTAAAATCCACCCATCACCTGATCGAGCGCCACCAAGCCGAAGACCCCAGGGATGGGGCCAAAAGTCCCACCGGGACCCCGGGAAACCCGAAGGGGGAAAACAAATGATCCTTCAACAGGGGGGACGCCGGGGCCCCGGGGGGCGGGGGGAAATCCGGAAGCGTCCTTTCGGGAAGGCGGGCCCCTGCCAGGCCGGCGGGGGGGGGAGGAGGGGGGGTAACAATTTCCCACTCCATCTTTGGTTGGGGGGTCCGAAGGGCGTCCCCGAAGGCTGGAGATCCAATAGGGCCCTTTAAAGGGGAGCGGGGCGGGGCCCCCCCTGCGGGCCGTGAGGGCAAATGGAAAGTTCCGCGTATGGGGTGCGTTGTCTTGAGATCGAAGGAGTGGTTTTAGGGCCGCCCCTTCTGAAGGTGACCCCGAAAGATCTGGAAAAAGCTGAATCGAGGGACCTCTGAAGTCCAGGGGGCCACACCCCTCCCCCTCCATAATAGCTTCCTTTATTGTAGTCATGGGGACGCAGATAAATTTTCCCGGGGGAAGGGGAGAGGAGCCCTTAGACGTAATGCTCTTTCGACGGGGAAGCTTGAAAGTGGGAAGGGGGAAACAATCCCCCAAACTTGGGAAAAAAAAGAGAGTCCAGAACTCCTGCAGGGTTTTTTTTTCGCCCTGGGCCTGGGGGACCCCCGGATCCCCACTGTTTCGGGACCTCTGTTGTCGGGTCCTCTAAATGGCTCCCATTTCTTTAAAGGGAAATTTGTGCAAAATGGCAGGGTGAAACTGGGCTATATATCTTCTATATTGTCTGTCGTCCTCCAGAGTTTTTCCACCCTAAGGCTTATTTTAATATCTTTTCTGAGCACTGTATTTCTTCTTTGTGGGCACTTTTGACTCGCAGAAGGAGTTTTTACTCATCCGGTGGGAAGTTATAAAAACTCAGCCCCTGGGGAGGGTGGGGGGAGCCCGGGGTTGAGGGGGTGGTGAAAATGCAGGGGGGCCCTGCCAGGACAAGGGCCGCTTCCAGAGTCACAGGTGGGTGGGTTGGAGAGACACGGCTCACTATTCCCCCGAACCCCCCGGGTTGCTGAAGAGGGTTAGAAGGGACAAAAGTCCGGGGAAATTTGCCCCTGGAGCCTGCCTGCCCTTTGGTGTTTAGCCTGTGCGCCCCAGATGCTGCCATGCTGGTACGAGCAGATGCGTAATGGAAGAAAAGGTAGGGGCACCCCCCGGGGGGCGGGATGGCTCAAGCAGGCCCGGGGCCCGCTTTCTTCCCTGATGTCCAGCGCCAGCCCCCGGCTCCAGCGGTCCTGCGCGCGGGGAAGGTCTCGTTTTTGGCGGTTTGGGGTGGGAAAAGGGCCTGTAGTCGGTTTCCTGCCTAAGCCCCCCCCTAAGGGGGGGACCACGTGGTAATGGCGCCGGGGAACGGAAGTGCGGCGGCGGCTGCGCTCTCACGGAAAGGGGCCAAACCGTTTGCCCGTGCCGGGTGCGATGGGCGCCTTCTAGGAGTGTTCAGCTTCAGGTGGGTCCTTCTTTTACCCATCTAGGGTGCAATCTTGCGAGCAAACGCTGATTTTTCAGCCGTCTTCATAGGAGCTCAGCTCTCAAGCGGCCATCTCCTGCGGCTTCCGGCCACGCCCCCCAGATATACAGTTTAATTGTTTCTCTGCTATGTGGGATATTGATTTGTGAAGGTTTTACAGCAATAAAGACATGAAAATGATTCAGACAGAAGACTACTCGGGTATTTTTGCTTAACTTTATACATATTTACTTGTTATTTGTACTTTCTCAAATCATATCCCAAATGTTGGTTGTGTATCATCTTGTTGATTTTTCAATAAAGCTTTTGAATATGAAAAAGGAAATTGCAGTCCTAGTCGACCACTTTAAAAACTATAGAGAATTCTCGTTGGTCACTCACTCACCCAGCCTGTACTTAAGCATATACAGTCACTTCCCTGCTTTATCTTCCCCATCTTTATTTTTCATGTGTGCCAAGCTTAGTAGGCACTACATGCTCCCTTAGTAGCTAGCAAAGCTCCCTATAGAGTTTCTATTAAAAAGCCAAAATATGATGAGAGCTGCAATTAAAAAATATTATGTTTTAATATATTTACAAAGCATTCTCAATTACTAAAAAATGTAAAATATAACCAACGGTGAAGTTCATATTGTTCCAAATAACTTAGTATTAACACTAAAAAAAAAAAGTTATTTTCAGCAATTACTTATTCAGTACTTAAATATTTTTTTTCTCTATTTTTATTAACTTTCCTCATAATGATATAAAATTATATTCATTGCAATATGCAGCCAAAACAAAGGACAATTTGTTCTGAACGTGAAAAACAAAGTAGAGTTCACTTGGTTACAACATAAAAAAGTTATTCCCGGTTACACAACCTAAAGACAGAATCATGAATATTTCTGTTGCTGCAAGTTAGTGGTTGTTGTAACAGGCTATGGCATCTTAGGTATATTGGGGTAGGACATCCAAAAGCGGGACCTCTCTCTCGAGATATCTACATTAAAGGGGTGTTATCGTTTCATTAAATGGTCTTCAGAGTAAGGGGATAGTGAAAACAAGCAACTTTGCAATTGGATGTCATTAGCAAAGCTGTCCTTGTTCTCACAGTGTCCCTTATCTTGTGTTTTTATTTACACTGATATCCAGTGTGGGTCTAATCCCTCCTGATCCCTCCTCCTTGCAATTCACTAGCTGAGAGCTCATTTACATTCTGTACAGCCCCCGGTCGAATTCACGGAGCTGTGTGTCCTGACTCAGAGTTAGGGGCCGTAGCATTTCGTTTCCACACCTAGCAGAAACAGACTGACGCAGATTTTAAAATGAGAAAACATGACAGTTTTGTCCCTGTGCCTAACTCTCCTGCATACACGCAGATCTGTGCCGTTCTTAGAAAGCTGTAATACATCTCCAGCTGTGAGAGATCAGTGCTCAGATTAGATTGAATGCAGCCTGTGGTATGTATACAGCTCTTATAAAATAAGACTGCATAGAGAGAGACACAGTGATATGTGGACTCAGAGGGGAGGGGGAAGGGGTGGGAGTCTCAGGCCAGCAGTGAAGGGGGGATGATGTCATCCAGCTGGGAGGGGAAGAAACGCCCCTGCATTCACAGAGCTGGAAGCTAAGAGAAGTGTGAATCAGCCGAAGTAAGGAAGCGTCTAAAAATCATGATATAGGCAGTCCCCGACTTACAACACTATTACAAATGGAGACTTAAGTGGCGTGGCTCAGCGTGCTGACATCACACATTGAGCCTCGCCCCCTAATAATGTCGGAACATTGCAGGCCTTAGCCCACTGTGTCTTCCGGAAGGCACAGCAGATCTTTTTTACCTTCCTCCCACCCACCTGCCTTGCACTGGGAAACTCGTCTTCAAGCCAGCACAACGGCTCTCTCTCAAGCCGCTCTTGTCTTGCACTGCGACATGTCTGTTTTTCTTCTTAGGCTATGTTCACACGGCTTAAAATGGGATGTTTTTCACCCCGTATTTTGCGGCATACTGTGCGAAATACGGGGCGAGATACGTCCCAGTCATTACGGTAATCCACAGTTCTCATAGAGAACTATGGATTACGTCTCCTCTCCCTGCTCGCACAATACGGCGCGGGGGGAGATAAGTGACATGTCAATTATTCACGGCGTATACGCGCCGAGAATAATGAATGTCTATGGGGCCGGCAGACTGCTGGCCCGTCCTGCCCCTGTACACACGGCGTAATTGCGGGGCAAAATACATCCCGCAATTACTTCCGTGTGAACATAGCCTTATGGTCCCCTCCACTCATTCCCAGCTGCCTTCAATCTAAAATACAGTAGTGGTTACAGTTAGCACAGAAAGCACTCCACAAGTAGATTATGCAAAAATGTGCAAATTTATTTTACATTTCTTCACTGTGCACATCTCCGGGCTACGGCCCTATTCTCCTCTCTCCTGACACATCACTGTGTGACTATTTTTTTAAAAATGTCCCAGTTTGACTGAAACGTCACAACATATGTTTTCATTGTCACTTTATATGTTGCTTAAAAGACACAGTGAAGAAATGTAAAATAAATTCGCACATCTTTGCATAATCTACTTGTGGAGTGCTTTCTGTGCTAACTGTTGCTTGAATTGGGACCCAGATAAAGCACCCATTCAAAACTACTCGTCTGGAGTGCCGCCCAAATTTGTATTGTTAAAATACAGTAGTATACCAGCACCCATACAATTAGTACATGTGTGGTATGCTGGCATTTGTAGCTGTAGAACTTCAAGTGCCGGCATGCCACATCACACATGTACCAATTTGTATGGGTACTGATTAGTACATGTGTTTAACGTGTGCTGCAGTAGCATGCTGGCACTCGTAGTTCCATGCAGGGGCGTAGCTAAGGGCACATGGGCCCAGGTGCAAGAAGTCAGCCTTCCCCCCACCACCCCCAACACACACACGCATTTACAGCAGAATTAAACTTACCCGTCTGAACGGACCCAGAGACGCATCTAACAATTAGCAGTGAGTTTATCACTGCCGGCAATGACAGACACACACATTCACATGAGAGATCGCCGCTGCGTGTTTGCATCGCGCCTGTCGGGTCCATCTTTCAGACGTGATCCGAGAATTGCATGTTATTTCTTTGATCACATCCGAAAGACGGACCTGACAGGCGCTATGCATACACGCAGCGGCGATCTCTCATGTGAATGTGTGTGTCTGTCATTGCCGGCAGTGATAAAGTCACTGCTAATTGTTAGATGCGTCTATGGGTCCGTTCAGACGGATCCAGACACGCATCAGAAAAGCGTATGTTCATACGGAGGCAAGACGCCGTGTGAATATAGACTTATAGATATGAGGCACTAGGTGCCTCATATCTGACAAGTTACACATGGTGCCTTATTTTTAACATTACTAAGTGTAGTATCTAGCTAAACATGTGCATTACAAATTCAAAAAACAGTGGCACATTATGGACTAAGGAAACCGTCAAATGGGACATAGGGAAATTGGGAAAAGCATTACTGCTAAATAGAATACATGAAAAAAAATTGAGGTTCTCAGTTCACACTTTTGGCCAAAAATGCTTAAGCCCACCTCCCAATCATCAAGGGACCTCAAGTGCAGGTGGGTCCTACGCTATTGTTACCTCTATTGGGTCCTATTCAGACCTGCATACCTTAGGGAGCGAAGATACCTGCTTCAAAGAACACTGCACTGGTTTAAAACCTGGGAAGTGGTGGGGTGCAAACACCAAAATGGAGACTACCACTCCTCCCTACATATATAATAATCAAAAACAACAATTGGTTTTGCACATGGAAAAACTTTGTTTTTAAAAAACAAATGCACACGGTGTGGCAGCAATTCATATAGACATTACAAATTCAAAAAACAGTGGCACATTATGGACTAAGGAAACCGTCAAATGGGACATAGGAAATTTAGAAAAAGCATATTTCTGCTAACTAGAAAAACATTTAAAAAAATGAGGTTCTCAGTCACACTTTTGGCCAAAAAAAGCTTAAGTCCACCTACCAATCCTCAAGGTGACCTCCAGTGAAGTTGGGTCCTACGCTATTTTTAACTCTATTGGGTCCTATTCCCGACCTGCATACCTTAGGAGCGAAGATACCTGCTTCAAAGAACACTGCACTGGTTTAAAACCTGGGGAAGTTGGGGGGGGTGCAAACACCAAAATGGAGACTACCACTCCTCCCTACATATATATAATCAAAAACAACAATTGGTTTTGCACATGAAAAACTTTGTTTGAAAAAACAAATGCACACTGGTGTGCAGCAAATCATATAGACATTACAAATTCAAAAAAAAAGTGGCACATTATGGACTAAGGAAACCGTCAAATGGGACATAGGAAATTTGGAAAAAGCATTACTGCTAACTAGGATACATGAAAAAAATTGAGGTTCTCAGTTCCCACTTTTGGCCAAAAATGCTTAAGCCCACCTCCCAATCATCAAGGGGACCTCAAGTGCAGGTGGGTCCTACGCTATTGTTACCTCTATTGGGTAACAAACAAAGTTTTTCCATGTGCAAAACCAATTGTTGTTTTTGATTATATATATGTAGGGAGAGTTGTATCTCCATTTTGGTGTTTGCAACCCCACCCACTTCCCCAGGTTTTAAACCATTTCAGTGTTCTTTGAAGCCCGGTAAACTTCGCTCCCTAAGGTATGCAGGTCTGAATAGGACCCAAAAAGAGGTAACAATAGCGTAGGACCACCTGCACTTGAGGTCCCCTTGATGATTGGGAGGTGGGCTTAACATTTTTGGCCAAAAGTGTGAACGAGAACCTCAATTTTTTCATGTATTCTAGTTAGCAGTAATGCTTTTTCCAAATTTCCTATGTCCCATTTGACGGTTTCCTTAGTCCATAATGTGCCCTGTTTTTTTTAATTTGTAATGTCTAATGAATTGCTGCCACACCAGTGTGCATTTGTTTTTTCAAACAAAGTTTTTCCCTGTGCAAAACCAATTGTTGTTTTTGATTATATATATGTAGGGAGAGTGGTAGTCTCCATTTGGTGTTTGCACCCCACCCACTTCCCCAGGTTTTAAACCAGTGCAGTGTTTCTTTGAAGCAGGTATCTTCGCTCCCTAAGGGTATGCAGGTCTGAATAGGACCCAATAGAGGTAACAATAGCGTAGGACCCACCTGCACTTGAGGTCCCCTTGATGATTGGGAGGTGGGCTTAAGCATTTTTGGCCAAAATGTGAACTGAGAACCTCAATTTTTTTCATGTATTCTAGTTAGCAGTAATGCTTTTTCAATTTCAGTCCCATTTGACGGTCCTTTTGGTCCATTAATGGTGCCAAACGTTTGAAAATTGTAATGTTATAGGAAGGCACACCAGTGTGCATAGTTTTTTCAGCACAAGGTCTCATTGCAATAAAACCAAAGTGCTTATTTTTGAATTAATTAATGCTAAACATGTGCAGCAGGATGGAAAGGATCAGCTCCAATGAGCACTTCCTCTTCCTCCTCACCCCTCTTGCTGCACCTACTGATGGACAGTGGGCGGGCTGTCAAGTTCCTTAGGCAAACCCAACCCTGCTGCCCATCTTCTCTGTAAGCCCCACCCCTCCGATTAAGCACCGCCCACAATTCAGACTGCATGGGTCACAGAGACCCAGTTACAGCCTCTGCTGTGCATATGCATGAAAGGGGAGGAGCCGGCACCCCCCAAGTGGCTTCTGGTTTCCGCTTTCCCTCTATGGCTGAGGGGGGGGGGACGCCCGCTGGCCATGCTTTTCCCTCCCCTTTTCTTCACTAACGACTCCCCTTTCTGGGTAATGTCCTTGGCGTCCAAAGGCTATGCCTCCCCTTCTTCACATGCTCCCTCCCACGTCTCCCGACCACAGTGAGGGAGGGGAAGAAGAGAGGTTTGTGCCGACTCTTAATAAAAGCTTCGTATTGCTAAGTCTCTGACCTAGCAATACGTGCAGCAGGTAGCAGAGCAGTGTGGCGAGGGGGCCTGTGGGGCCCCCCTAGCTCAGGGGCCTGGTTGCAATTGTGACCGCTGCGACCCCTGTAGCTACGCCAGTGGTTCCATGTTCCACAGTAGATTGGAACTGTGGAACCACAAGTGCCAGCACACCACAGCCGCACCTTAGAGACAAATAGGTGAAATCTTCTAAACAGGGGGTACAGAAAGCAAAACAGATGTAAAATTGGTGTAAACTCTACCCTGCACTCAAAAACTAAAAAAAAAAAAAATTGCTGGCATTACATTTAGTAAATTTACCTGTTCCGACTTACATACAAATTCAACCTAAGAACAAACCCACAGTCTCTATCCCGTTAACGACCCAGGGACTGCCTGTACTTTTATTTTCATATATCTAAGAGAATATCACTGTATTCTAAGGATGTTTTACTGTCGATATCCAGTAACATTCAAACTAATGAACTAATCTATTTATTGGAGTAATCTATCAAACTCTATCCAAACTCACTGTAAACTGCATATTAGGACTTTTTTTAATTAAAGGGTATTTCCATCTTATAAAGTGATAGCATTACACTAGCCAATATTCTGACTGTATAACTGTTAGGGGTCCAACCTCTACATAATGAAGGAGCTACAGCAGTAGTTTAGCTCTCTTTCCTCTTTTAGGTTAGCAGTTCTCCCAGGCAGCCATTTTGGCAGGCAGATGCACCCATTCACTTGAGAAGGGCTGCGGTGCAGTTTTCTGTGTAGTGTGTAACTGGGCAAAAAACATTGAACTGGACATAGCTTGTTAGAGGTTGGACTCCTTGAAGTCGGACTTCACCGGTCATAAAATAATGGTGCATCTTAAAGGGGTTTTTCCACGATCTAATGTTGACGTGGGATCCTCCAAAATGGGTATTTAACCACTTTTCTAAATATATGTGATTACAAAAAGTGAAGCCTCTGAGAGCTACAGCAGTGCTCAGTCCCCCTTAGTTTCCTGACAGTTTACATTAGACAGGATCAGGACACTGACAGGAGCTGAACTGGCCGCATTTGAGTGTTTGCACTTCTTATCTGATGACAGGGAACATGAAGGAGCTTGCAAGGGGCTGGGGAGAAAAGTGCAGTGTATGAGGCTGTCTGCTGTATAGAGAATCCACTGGTTGTAATGTAATTATTTGGGTAAACTTTGCAGACGCTCTCTGCTCACCCCTCCTCCCTCTCGTGACTCAGCATGCTTTGTTTATCTTCTCTCCTGAGCAGATAAGAGGTAAGAAACTCACTTCCTGGCAAAACCCCTTTAATTATAAAGCTATCGCTTTAAAAGGTGGGAATGTCCATTACTCAGGAAGGCCCACAAATTAGTCATTTTTCACAATCCGTCCAAAATGTGCCGTAATGGGAAGGTGGAATTGTTCTCATTGGACACCTGTGATGTGGAGCTGCACTCTTTCCAGAAATTATTATAGTCAGCAGATTATAAGAATTTCTGGAAGGAAGATCTTGTGCTTTTCATGTAAACATTCAGGATCCCCCATAGATTTTGTGACCCAGAGACTTAGTAACACAGATCCTGTTAGTTTCATAACACAACTTAACCAAGGAACCTTCAGCCTCCCTTGGGGAAACGTGAGCTTGTCTACTACATAGACGAAGGATGACAGCAGCATGCAATAAGCTTTTTATACGCACTTTATGCAGCTAATGGATCGTAGTTAGTCATGCTAAGTAACGTTGCATTCCCCTGATTAACACAATGTCCTCGGCCTGTGCTTGTTATATTGTTTTGATGGAAAAACAGACGTTACAGCAGTTTAATGCTGGTTTAGTGCTCACATTATACAACGTTGAGTGCATGGACTCCGGTCATGACATCAGTGGAACAGTTACCTTGGAGTCCTGGCAGGAAAATGCTCTGACTTTTTCTATTCTCTGTGTCTAGCTGTAGTTATGATGAAGAAACAGGCTCCCCACATCTACCTTTTGACTTTCACGAACTCGGTTGCAGTACAGTTCATTTAATGAAAATGTATCATCCACATCTGACATCCTATTTGCATTTTATAAAATGATTATAAGCTGGAAATATTCCAGTTTTCACACTAAAGCAGTCACACAAGGCTGACATTTCTGGAGCTTACTTGTCATCTTTGCTGTGTAGACCGGGACAGATTCAGCAGAGGTGTTGTGGATGGGAACAAAGGTTATATATGTGTGATCCTTTGTGTCTCTATTTTAATGTATTAATCAATATAATACCTCGCATGTCTTTATATATTTCACGTAAAAGCTGCCTGTATAACCATACACTTTTTAATGTGCTAGTAAATGGCCGCATATATAATCTGTTTGTAAAGGATAACTGTTATAGAATGTATTATGTGTAATGTCTATTTGATCCACAAGATGGCGTCTGTGTTCAGACACACCTGATATGCCAAAATGGCTGCTCACCTTAGATATTTTTCTTCTCTCTAGCAAAGAGAGAGGAGGGTCCTTTAAAATGTAGATAAGAAGAGCCAATTAAGAGGGTGGATGTTGCTTAAGGAATGTGTACACCCCCAATCTGTTAAAACCTTGAGTTTGTGTAATAAACTTTGGAGAACTCTTTGTCTGAGAAAGTGTCGGGCTGTGAATTTTCTGGCATGTGCCAACTAATATACTGATTTGGTTCCCTGCTGGAAAGTAGAGCCCTTTTGCGGTTCCATCTACAACAGAGGATAGGAATGTAATGACTGCTCTATTAAACTACCAGATAAGGCAGGATAGGAATAGTCACCTAGGGTAGACAGGATAGTAAGAGAAGGCTAGAGTAGACAGGATAGTAAGAGGAGGCTAGAGTAGACAGGATAGTAAGAGGAGGCTAGAGTAGATAGGATAGTAAGAGGAGGCTAGAGTAGACAGGATAGTAAGAGGAGGCTAGAGTAGACGATAAGAGATAAGTAGACAGGAGGTAGAGGAGCTAGAGTAGACAGGATAGTAAGAGGAGGCTAGAGTAGACAGGATAGTAAGAGGAGGCTAGAGTAGACAGGATAGTAAGAGGAGGCTAGAGTAGACCGGATTGTAAGAGGAGGCTAGAGTAGACAGGATAGTAAGAGGAGGCTAGAGTAGACAGGATAGTAAGAGGAGGCTAGAGTAGACCGGATTGTAAGAGGAGGCTAGATAACGGATTAATAGGAGATAGTTACAGGATAGTAAGAGGAGGCTTAGAGTGACAGGATTCATAAAGTAGGAGCTAGAGTAGACCGGTTGACCAGAGGTAGCTAGAAGTAGACAAGATAGTAAGATGAAAAACTAGAGTATAACCAAGATAGTAAGAGGAGGCTAGAGTAGACCGGATTGTAAGAGGAGGCTAGAGTAGACAAGATAGTAAGAGGAGACTAGAGTAGACAAGATAGTAAGATGAGGCTAGAGTAGACAGGATAGTAAGATGAGGCTAGAGTAGACAGGATAGTAAGATGAGGCTAGAGTAGACAGGATAGTAAGAGGAGGTTAGATAAGGCAGGATAGTAATAGGAGGATAGTTAAGGCAAGATACTAGTAGGAGGCTAGAGTAGACAGGTTAATAAAAGGAGGCTAGATAAGGTAGGCTAAAAAGGAAGGATAGTAGTGAGAGACTAGAGTAGACAGGATAGTAAGAGTAGAATAAGGTAGAATAGTAGTAGGAGGCTAGATTAGGCAGAATAGTAGGAAGAGGCAAGATAAGCCAGGATAGTATTAGGAGGATAGATAAAGGATAGTAGGAAGAGGCTAAAAATGGAAGGATAGTAGTGGCAGGCTAAAGTAGACAGAATAGTAAGAGGAGGCTAGATAAGGTAGAATAATAGTAGGAGGCTAAAAAATGCAGATTAGCAGCAGGAGACTAAAGGGAGGATGGTAGGTGGAGGCTTCATAAGGCAGGATAGTAGAAGGAGGCTAAATTAGACAGGATAGTAAGAGGAGGTTAGATAAGGCAGATTAGTAGGAGAAGGCTAGATAAGACAGGAAAGTAGAACAAGGCTGGATAAAGCAGGATATTAGGAAGAGGCATATTAGGAATGCAGGATAGTAGGAGGAGCCTAGATAAGGCAGGATAGTAGGAGGAGGCTAGATAAGGCAGGATAGTAGGAGGAGGCCAGATAATGCAGGGTAGTAGTTGGAGGCTAGATAATGCAGGATAGTAGGAGGAGCCTAGATAAGGCAGGATAGTAGGAGGAGCCTAGATAAGGCAGGATAGTAGGAGGAGCCTAGATAATGCAGGATAGTAGGAGGAGCCTAGATAAGGCAGGATAGTAGGAGGAGGCTAGATAATGCAGGGTAGTAGTTGGAGGCTAGATAATGCAGGGTAGTAGTTGGAGGCTAGATAAGGCAGGATAGTAGGAGGAGGCTGAATACGGCAGGAGTGTATTTTTTCTTATATATACACAGTTAAGACTGTATACAGCTCCCCTGCCACTCCCCTTCTAGAGGGAGAAGTTGTATACCATTACTTGCTGAAGACCAAAATCATTCATTGCAGCTACCATAACACACACACATCCTGCCCACCTATCTTTACAGACAACACATAAAGGAAGATTACACCTTCAATCTGGTTGCTACCAGGAAAGTTTTTTTGCAAATAAAAAACAAGTAGCTACAATGGCATATACTGTCTATCCTTCGCTCACTATACATATTTTGCTGGATCCCTTTATGTTGAAAAGCAATCTGAACTATGATTTAATACAGTAGAAGAAATGTATGTAAAAAGGACACTCTTTTGACATACATAATTCCCTATGGGCACATGTACCGTATACATTGGAAGCATTTCCAGACATATACTCAGAGCATAGCCTTAACACAGTTAGTGGTAAGCTGTCAGGCCAGATGTTTGACAGTAGAGTGACCTTTTACTAAAGGCAAGCAGCAGAATTCTGAGTATGGCTATGTATGTGTGTCAGCCAAGAAAAATATGTGAAATAACTTAAAACTTATTAAAAAAAACATTAAAGTATTTATACCATTGATCAAAATTTTATGTAAATTTAAGATGTTGTTGTTGGAGGTGAGATGCCTTTATGTGGTAGTCCATGCCAAAACAACCTCCATTGTTTTAAACAATTTCCCATAAATCAGTATAAACTTTTTAATATATTTTATTACAGAAAAAATTACTCTTTTCTCCACTTATCAGATTCTTTTCCTCCTCCTTCTGCACGGATTATTCACTCCTAGTGCACTTGTAAAATCTATTATCAAAGAGACAGAGATAAAGATGAATTATCACCTCATTGAGGGATCAGGTTATAGCTGCTGTCCATATTAGTCTATATAATAGGGTGGAGGAGGGAGAACCTACAGAGAAAGAGACGCACAGACAGGTGTTAATGCACAGCAACACTGCTCAGTACTGCTGCTTCCGAGTGTATGATAGATACAAATAGGGGAGCAGTATCTTTTCTATGTATGCTGTGTATGGAAGACATCATAGCAGCTAGTCTCCTTCCACTCTGGGACTGAGCTCAGGGAAGATTGACCAAAAAAAAAACTGCTTAAAAATTTAGTTTATGACGCATTTAATAACCAGAAATAGTATTATTTTTCATGTACACATGATCGATTATTGTATGAGTTCACCCAAGATAACACTTTAAAGGGGTTGTATCATTACATTAAATGGTCTTCAGAATAAGGAGACAGTGAAAACAACAACTTTGCAATTGGAGGTCATTAGCAAAGCTGTCCTGTTTTCACTGTCTCCCTTATCTTTGTTTTCTGTAAACACAGTTCCCCAGTGTCGGTCGGATGCAACCTCCTTTCATTTCATTGGCTGACAGCTCTACTAATTTACATTCTGTCTGGTCCCTGTTTGTAATCACGGGAGCGTGCATTCCTGTCTCTCTCACTCAGAATAAGGGGCCGGCAACATTTCACTCTGCACAGCCAGCAGCTCCACAGTAAAACAGCAGAATTGTGCCTCGGTGCCTAATGCTCCTGCATGTAAATATAGAAGGGAGACAGATCTGTGCTGCTCTGGATGAGTTCATAGAAGACTGGATTCAACTGTAACAAACCTCCAGCTGTGAGAGGAGAAGAGATCAGTGCTCTGAGTTCATAGAAGACTGTCTAGACTGAATGCAGGCCTGTGGTATGTAAACATACAGCTCTTACAAAATAAGACTGCATAGGGAGAGGAACGACACAGTGACGGGGGGAGCACACTGACTCGGGAGCGAGCACGAACAGTGAAGGGGGGATGATGTCATCCCCCTTCAGTTAAGAAACACCCAGCTGGGAGGGGAAGAAACGCCCCTGGATTTGTAGAGCTGAGAAACTGAAAATACAATGAAACACACGAACTTATGAAGCGATAAATCCCCTTTAACTGTTGCTTCCCAAAAACATCTTAAGGACCCCACTATTGAAAAAGCACTGTTATATTGTTTGTATTGACTACTGTCATATTATTCTACAATTTTTTTTTCTAATATACCGTGTTCTTTGTTTTTCAGTAACCCTGGGTGCTTACAAGTGGTTAGTCTGCTACCTACTCCGAGAAAGCCACCATAAACTCCAGCAAGAGAAGCAAAAAGCTGCAAATGATTTTGATGCCAGAAATAACAGCCAGGTACAGTTTAATGCAGATTGTCCATCTCCAGACTGAACCATAAGAGAATGATTTTATCATTCTATGTATGTGTCATTATTATATGTGTAAGGCTATGTTCACATCTGCGTCAGAGCCTCTGGCTCAGAATAAGTCAAAAGTGACTGAAAAAATAGCACAGCATGCAGCACGATTTTTTACATTAAAATGACAACCACCATGACGGAAACCTGGCAGATCCCTTTGTAGTCGGGGGAGTGTGTCAATCATAAAGAAACACTACCATCAAAATTTTTATTTTCGCAGATTGACAAATAATATGAAAACTATTACCGTATATACTCGAGTATAAGCCGAGTTTTTCAGCACAAAAAATGTGCTGAAAAACCCCCCCTCGGCTTATACTCGAGTCACTTTCGGCACTCGGGCGCTGCGATGGCTCGAGTGCCGACAGGGAAGCTTCAGCTATATGCGCCTCCTCGTGGAGTGCATATAACTGACAGTCGAGTACAGCTGACAGCGTGCGGGCACTGCGATGGCCCGTCGCTGTCAGCAATCTCTTCACTTGTATGTGACTCCTCCGGAGCGCATGCAGGAGAGGAGATACCACTGCGGAGCAGAGAGCGACCGCTCCGTGCTCCGCAGTGGACTCCGGGCGGCCGCAGACTCGCGGCTGGTCCGGAGCTCCCGCGCACAGGCAGCGTGTATCATTACGCTGCGTGCGCGGCCTGATGACATCACGCGCCTGTGCCGGGAAGACCCGAGGACAGCGCGCGGGAGGCCGGAGCAGCGAGGAGGCGGAGCGGCGAGGGAGACGGAGCAGCGGGGAACCAGGTAAGTGGTTTTTTTTTGTTTTAAACGATGCCTACACCTGCCTAGTACTGCCTATACCTGCCTAGTACTACCTATACCTGCCTAGTACTACCTATAAGCCTACCTATACCTGCCTAGTACTGCCTATACCTGCCTAGTACTACCTCTAAGCCTACCTATACCTGCCTAGTACTACCTATACCTGCCTAGTACTACCTATAAGCCTACCTATACCTGCCTAGTACTGCCTATACCTGCCTAGTACTACCTATAAGCCTACCTATACCTGCCTAGTACTGCCTATACCTGCCTAGTACTACCTATAAGCCTTCCTATACCTGCCTAGTACTGCCTATACCCTGCCTAGTACTACCTATACCTGCCCAGTACTGCCTATACCTGCCCAGTACTACCTATAAGCCTAGCTATACCTGCCTAGTACTACCTATACCTGCCTAGTACTACCTATACCTGCCTAGTACTGCCTATACCTGCCTAGTACTGCCTATAGCCTACCTATACCTGACTAGTACTGCCTATACCAGCCTATAACGACCTATACCTGCCTATACCCTGCCTATGAGGACCTATACCTGCCTATGGGGGCAATTACCTGCCTATAGCCTGCCTAGGGGGACATATAGCTGCCTATACCAGCCTATAGGGGAAATTAAACTGCCTATACATGTCTATAACCTGCCTATGTGGGACATTAAACTGCCTATATCTTCCTATGGGGGACATTAAACTGCCTATGGGGGACATTAAACTGCCTATACCTGCCTATGGGGGACATTAAACTGCCTATACCTGCCTATGTAATTTTATTGGTATCTATTTTTATTTTTAAAATTCACCAGTAGCCGCTGCATTTTCCACCCTAGGCTTATACTCGAGTCAATAAGCTTTCCCGTTTTTTTGTGGCAAAAGTAGGTGCCTCGGCTTATACTCGGGTCGGCTTATACTCGAGTATATACGGTATATGGATATTTTTTCTTTTTTTTTTTTTTATTCGTATAGAATTTTTAAAAGTTCCCCTATGTACATTACTTTTCCTGACTTCCCTTCTGTGAGCTCTGACAGCACAGCAGAGAGAGGATTGCTGGATGGTCCCTCAGCTTTGGTCTGAGAAGTGTAAATATCAGTAGTTACCTGATAGGTGTGAAGAACCAAAACCCCAGCACCACCGTTACCTCCTCAGTGCAAAAAAAAAAAAGATTACCCTATTTTCTTTTCATGTATTGCACATGGTTTAGTGTTATCTTATCTTTCCCTGTCATTACCCACTATTTGTGGTGAGACTATTTAGAGATAAGTAGCAGCTGAAGTTAAGCAAGATTAGTCTGACGTACCCAACAAAAGTTCTCTTACATAGCTACAGAAGGACAATATTTTATATGTAATTTTTAATTGCATAGGACTACCGAAATAAAAAAAAAATATTGCCAAAAATAAAAAATGTAAGGCCATGTTCACACGGCTTATTTGGGCGCGGATTGGAGCTGTACTGCTCGCCGGATTTGCGCTGCAGTACGGCTCCAATCAGTCCCAGCAATTACGGTAATCCACTGCTCTCATAGAGAACTGTGGATTCCGTCGCTCCTCCCCGCTCAGCGAATCCGCCACGGGGGGAGAAAGTGACATGCACATTATTTACGGCGCGTACGCGCCTTAAATAATACATTGTCTATGGTGCCGGCGGGCAGCTCCACTGCCACGCCCCCGGCCCCGCCCTTTATTCAAGCTGTATTGCGGGCGGGATCCGTCCCGCAAATACGGTTTGAATAAGCAGTGTGAACCGGGCCTAAAAACGGTTTCCCTGGAATGTTGGTTTTAACAAAAATACTCCTTTCTGATGACAGTGCCCCTTTAATGGACCTGCGCCACCTCTGCAATGGACGTTCTCATCAGATAATAATAATAATAATAATCTTTATTTATATAGCGCCAACATATTCCTTAGCACTTTACAAATTCAAGGGTAAATGTACAGACACTACACATTAAAAGAACTTACAAATGAGACACAAGGTGTGAGGGCCCTGCTCGTGAGAGCTTACAATCTATTAGGGTGTATGGGTGAAACAAACGGTAAGAAGTGCCAAGTTTACAATGGTCCGGCCATGTTTCATAAATAGGGGGTGGTTTACATGAAAAATGGATGAACCTGCCACCCAGACTGTACATCTATATACAGATAAGTGCCTGTGAGTGCCCAAGTGCAGGGAGTGACAGATGTGTGTGATAGCAGTTAGGGATCTTGGTGGGCCAGACTGAGAAAATGTGTTCTCAGGGCCCTCTTAAAACTATGAGGGTTGTGACTGTGCCTGATCAGATGTGAACAAGGCCCCACCTGTAATTCCTAGGTCATAGCTTGGTTTACCCTAACTGCTTACTGGCCATATGTTTAAATACTGTGGCCAAGCCTTTACCCAGCTCTGCCTCTGAAATTTTATTTAGTATTTTACAGGAGTAAAGATAAAAAGGGCACCATATAAATCAGAAACATTAGTACAGTAATAACATTGACCACTCTTTCCTTTAAAGGGAACCTGTCAAAAACAGCAACATTTATTCAGAAGCACAAAAATATAGTAGGGAAGATAGAGATTTTTACTATAGGGAGTATGGTCTTGGACGTTGACCACCAAGACCGTCTTATTAGGCTTTGGAGTATATTCAAATGGTAGCCAGAATATGGGACAATGACTACAAAAAGTCATGCAACAAATCTCTTTGATCGTTGTGAAAGGTAAGTCTACCAATACATTTCTATAGGTTTATGTTCCTATTTCGATCCAATTGTTAGTGTTTCTAACATTCTTGGATTCCTGGGAGAATAGGGGCCTTCTCATGGCTCTGGGACCGTTCTTCTTACCGCAGCAGTGGTGATTTGAGAAAGGTCCACAACAGGACTGAAACATTGAGAGTTCCCACAAGGCATCATGATTCTACTCCTAGGGGTCCGTCTACACGGCAAGGATTTCCAGTCAGATATCCACGCGAATTCCAATTTTAAAAACCGTCAAAATCCGACTGTAATTCCATCCCCATAAACCTCAATTCAAAATCAAAGTTGTAGTCCACACGACTTGGATTTTGTTTAAAAAAAATGTACAGCATGTTCAATAATCCGCCGTATTCCAGGTCAAAAAAACGCATCCCAAACATTTCCATCTCGGATCTGCATCCAAACCCCATAGAGATGAATGGGACTCACTTTCTAACTGTAAATCCGGCAGAAAAAAATACCTAAAATCAGAATTGCAAATTGGGTCAAAATACTCGTCGGACGACACAGTTTTAGGATCCCGAATCCGACGAGTATTTTGACATTTGTCATGTGGACGTCCCCTTACAAGAGCAAAGAGGAGCTATTATCTACACCAGTTTAAGACTCCATGAATGTTGGAGATTGTCTTCTCCCAGGAACCCAAGAACGTAAGATACACCAACAATTGGATTTCAACTAGGATCAAACACAACATATGAAAATGAGTATTTATTTTCCGTCCAGAGAACTCGTTACATAGTTTTTAAAGCTGAAAAAAGACGTATGTCCATCCAGTGCAGCTTAATATCTTACAGTGTTGATCCAGAAAAAGACCCAAAAAAAAACATGTGGTAGAAGCCAATTGTCCTCATTTTACAGAAAAAAAAATTCCTTCCTGACTCCAAATCCGGCAATCAGAATAAAATCCTGGATCAGTGACCCTATTCCAGAAACTATTTTATTTATTTCTATATTGCTGTTATATTTCACAGTGCTGTACAGAGCTTTTTATTATTCACATTGATCTTTTGGGGCTCAAAATCAAAATTCTACATTAAGGGGCTTTTCCAATTTAAAAAAAAAATGTTCATCATCAAGTCGGTCACCTCCTTTTGAACTTGCTCATACCAATGCCGCTGCCAATCCCGGTGCACCCCCTGGTGAAGTCACGATCAATGCTCATGTGACCCTGCGGCCAATCGAGGTTCAGCTTCATGGTGCTAAACAGGAGAGATACAGGGAAAAAATCTGCTCCAACAAAAACCTTTAAAAAATTTTTTTTTTTTTTGGTTTTTTTTTTTTCTTCTGCAGGTTTTTTTTCAAACCGGGGGAGGGGGGGTAGGAAAAAATTTTTAATCCAAACAAGTTTTTTGGCTTTAGGCCCCCAAACTTTTTTTTAACCCCGGGGGCCCCGTTCTCCCGCAATCATCATTTCAGCGTTTGCCAATTTTCCAAAGTCTGGGTAGGCACCCCTTTCCCGGTCTGGTGGGCCCGCAGGTCATACATAAGGGGGTGTAAGCCAATACCAAAGTTTGGTCAGGCACCACCTTTACCCTGGTCGGTTTTTCTTCGCAGGTTCATAATACAAAACATTAGGCCAAAACCACAAATCGGGCTCGGCAACCTTTACCCTGGTCTGGCTGTTCTTCTGAGGGGCATACAACAGGCAGTGTAGGGGGCCAAAACCACAAGTCTGGTCAGGGACCCCTTCCCCGGTTCTTTTTCTGCGGTATACATACGGGCAGTGTAAGCCAAACCCAAGTCTGGCTAGCAACCTTTTTCCCCGGTCTGGCTGTTCTTCTGAGGTCAACATACAGGGCAGTGTAGAGCTACCACAAGTTTGGTCGGACCACTTTACCCCCGGTCTGGCTGTTCTTTGAGGCTAATACGGGCAGTGTAGAGCCAATACCACAAATCTTGCTCAGGCCCACCTTTACCCCGGTCTGGCTGTTTTTTCTGAGGTCATAATACAGGGCGTGTAGAGCCAATACCCAAGGGTTTGGCTCAGGCCCACCCTTTTTCCCTGGTTGGCTTTCTTTGCGTCATAATACGGCGCAGTGTAGAGCCAAACCAAAAAGTTTTTGGTCAGGCACCCTTTTAACCCCGGCTTTCTTCTGCAGGTCTACATACAGGGCAGTGTGAGCCAATAACAAAGTCTGGTAGGGACCACCTTTACCCTGGTCCTGGCTTTTCTTCTGCAGGTCATACTTTCAGGCAAAAGGTTTGGGGTTTTTGAGCCAATACCCCCAAGTGGTAGGGGAAACCCCCTTTTTCCTGTTGGCTTTCTTCGCAGGTCTACATACAGGCGTGTAGAGCAAACCACAAGTCTGGCTCAGGACCACTTTACCCTGGGCTGGCGTTCTTCTGCAGGTCTACAAAAAGGGCAGTGTAAGCCAAAACCCCAATCTGGCTCAGGGAAACCCCCTTTACCCTGGTCTGGCTTTTCTTTTGCAGGTCATACATACGGGGCAGTGTGAGCCCAAAACCCCATCTGGCTCAGACATAACCTTTAAATGGTCTGGCTGTTCTAACTTTCTGCGCCAAAGTTTAGGCATCAAAGAATCATAAATGTGTCTACTTCTACTAATGTGGTGTGACACACCCCCAGAACGCCCCAAAAAGTTTGGAGTACGCCTGTTCATGCATCTATAGAACTGGTTTTTACAGCTTTTTGAGACCAGAATTGTAGCGCAGCCCCGTTCATACATGTCGCCCATAGAGAGCATACAAATTCCTTGCAGATGTTGTCTTTGGTGGGATTTGAACCCGGGGTCCCAGTGCTGCAAAGCACCAGTGCTAACCACTGAGATACTGAACTGCCCATAGATTTAGTCATAATAACTTGCAATATTTTTATACTCCAAAAATGCATCAAAGCCACTTTTGTTCTCTTTTAGTGAGTTCATCCTGACAAGTTCCTCTGGCAGAGAGCTCCACAGTTTCATTGCTCTTACCATAAAGAATCCCCTTCTATTATACATAGAAACCTTCTTTCCTCTGGGCGTAGAGAACGCCCCCTTGTTCTGGATACAGTCCTGGGTATAAATAGACCATGGGAGAGATCTCTGTATTGACTTTTGATATATTTATTATGTCCCCCTGAAGCCGTCTTTTCTCTGAACTAAATAACCCTTACCTTGCTAATCTTTCTGGGTATTGCAGTCCACCCAGTCCTTCTATTATTTTTGTTGCCGCCTTTAAACCTGCTCAAGCTCTACAATGTCTTGCTTGTGCACTGGTGTTCCAGACTATCTATAGTAGGTATAGTAATTTCATTTGGCAGTCTATAGATACAGTGTGAAATTATGATTTTTAGCACATTTTAATAAAAAAAAAATTTAAGTGTCCTGTGCTTGCTTACAGGTTAAATATTGTTTGTTTCTTCTTTAAGGGGTTATTATTTGGTCCCTTTGGGCCCTTTGCATTTATTTAAAAACACGTTTTTAAAGATACTTGATTATACCCATGACCCAAGCACACCCAGCTCATTGCAACCTGTTCTGAAGAAGTTGTGCTGCCTGTATGGACTGTGGTCCCTAAACAAGCATACAGCGGTGCTCTACCAAGGTGAGGATAAAGATAAGAAACTATATGTGCAAGTGAATTTCAGTTTTCATATGCTTTTTGTGTCCTTTTTTTAAGGTTGTCCTTCTGTTTTCCTATGTTAATTAACACCAGAGTTTCCTCCACTATATAAAAAGGGGCACATCTGCAGTTTTTCCACTCATCGACATGAAATCAGAATCCCCTTTTCCATTTTTGGTCTTTTGAATTACTAACATTTTTATATTTTCCATTTCCAGAAAATGAGAGGAGAATTTTTTTAAGGCATCTTTATTACTTTTTGCAAATCAAAAAAATTTTATACATGATTTTATTTTGGGAGCATTTCCCGTAAACTGTTTTGACTTGGGTCAAACGTTGTGGATTCCTTTCCCCAAAACTTCTCACAATAGTTTGGGAGGGGTTTGGCCCTTCTCCCGCGAACGGTGTAACTGACCCGTTTGGAGGTCCCTTGTTGACCCGCCCTTTTCAGCTTTGCCTCTTTTCATAGATTTTGATCAGGGCTTTGTGATGGGCCCCCCAAAACATTTATTGGTTATCCAAAAACCACTTTTTAAACCCGTTTAGCAGGCTTTAAGTCTTGTCCCTTGCCTGACAACCGCTATTTCTCCGCCAAATCCTTTTGACCCCCACAATCGGGTTCGCACCCACATTCCACGGAAACTGCTTAACTAAAGTCCCAAAGATCTCCCATGCTGAATCTCAGGGCAACTACTCCCCTTTCTCTTTTCTGGATCTCTTCAGCGGGTTTTACACTGTTGATCACCTCTTCCCCCTCAGCATGCTCGCCATTGGCCTCAGGCACCCCTCTCCTTACTTCTATCTTACCCTTTTTAAAACCCCTCCCCTTTAGTGTTCATTTTCAGGTTCTATCTCCCTTTTTCCCCCTTGTTGTTTGGGGTTCCTCAGGGGTCCGTTCTTGTCCCCCTTTTCTTTTTTATCTACCAGCCCCCCTTGGGCAAAATTTTGCAGATTCGCTTCCAGTACCACCTCTGGGATGAACTCAACTATACACCCCCCCGGACATACCCTGCTCTCCCCCAAAAAAACCCCGTGATGCCTGCTGCGTCTCTGACTCATGTCCTTCCTGTATCTTTAAAAAAAACCTCCTAAAATGAATTTGTCTCCCACCTTTACTAAGACCCCCCCCTGCTATTTTTCCTTCCCTGTGTGGCCCACCATAACTCCCAGGGAGCAGGCCCGCGTTTGGGTTTATTCTAGATTCCCAAACTTTTTTCCCCCTTATTCCAGTCCTTGCCCGATCCTTTCACCGCACCCAAGAAAAATCTCCAGAAACCGTCCTTTTCTCACTGTAAAAACAACTCAAAAACCCTCATTGTTTGCATTCTTATTCGCAACTCGTCTTGACTACTACAACTCTTTGCTTATCGGTCTCCTCGCCTCTGTGCACTAAAAAACTCCCGCCCCTCTTCCGATCTGTCCTGAATGCAGCAGCCAGGCTTGTCTTTCTTCAGCCGCTATACTGATGCCTCTACCCTGTGTCTGTCACTGCACTGGTGCTATTCAGTACCAGGAATACAACTTTAAATCATCACTGTCACCCATAAAGCTCTCCACAGTGCGCACCCCCCCCTACATTTCTCCTCTCTCTAATTCTCTGTCTACTACACTCCCCGGTCTCTCCGCTCTGCTGATGATATCAGAGATTTACATTCCTCATTCATCCGACCGTCCATGCCCGTCTCCAAGACTTCACACGTCGCACCAGTTCTCTGGAAAACATGCACTACCGCGGGCGATAAGGCACACTCAGAAACTCTCACTAGCTTTAAGAGGGCCCTGAGTAATACATTCTTCTCACTCTGGCCTACAGAATCCTAATGTACCCCCCCCACACACCACACACTCCCTAGCGCACTCATCTTCGGCAACTTAATGTATATAGATGTCTGTTTGGGTGGGCATTGGTTCATCGATTTCATACCATATAGCCAACCCCATATTGTTGTATGTCACATGGCGTGGACCATTGTAAATCTAGCACTTCATTACCCTTCATCTACCCTTATGGATTGTAAGCTCTTGCGAGCTGGGTCCTCACACTTGTGGTCTCATCTGTAAGTGCTTTTCATTTGTGCATGTATGTCTTTTTGTCTACCTACACCCTCCAAATTGTAAAGTGCTGTGGAATATGTTGGAGCAATATAAATACAGATTATTATTAATATTATTTGGAAGACCTATTTCCACCCAAGCTTTAACTTCCTGGCTGATGTCTTGAGATGTTGCTTCAGTATTTACTACAGAATCTTCTTTCATTATTGTTGCCATCTGTTATGTGAAGTGCACCATTCCTTCCTGCAGCAAAACAACCCTACAACATGATGCTTTCACCCCCGTGTTTCACAGTTGGGATGGTGTTCTTAGGCTTCCAAGCTTCTCCCTTTTCCCTCCAAACGTAACGATGGTCATTATGGCCAAACAGTCCAATTTTAGTTTAGTCACACCATAGGACATGTCGCCCAGGATTTTTTTTTATATCTCCCAAAGTCCCACAAACCCCAAAGTCCATCAGAACCCTCCACCCCTTTTTTCCACCGCCCAACCTGACACTAAACCCCAACCCCAGGGAACAACAAACTACTCCATAGCGAGGCCCTCCAGCCACACTAAACCTCTAAAGCCCAAGTTCAGCACCTGCGAGCCTATGTTCTCATACAGTTACCTACACAAAATGAAAATCCTACAGCATTAGCCCATTACCAGGATCTGAGACAGCAGGCTATGTTACTCTAAAGGCAAAGCCCCTCCAAAGAAGAAAGACTATTTTAATTTATATTGTACTTCTCGTCTGGGCTCGTTTTGGTCAATTCATGGAGTCCAAGTGACAGACCCTTGCAGATGTCACATTTGTTGCTTTGGTTGTGCTTTATCCAGGTTTTTCATCCACGCTGTTTTGATATTGTACATGATCCTGGGGAGATTTACCCTTCAGTGATTAGGAAGCTGCCTGGGATCATGAGGTCTGAGCTGCAGGTGTCAGTTGTCTTAAAGGAGTTGTCTCATTAATAGCTTTCAGCCTCTGTCTGTGATTGGGAGTTGAATTGAGGGAGCGTGCTTGGTTCTCTGCCTTCGTTCCCCCCTCCCCTCAGCACACTCAGGCAGCTATCCGCCTGTAACTTCTATACAGCAGGGGGATTGCTGCCAGAGTTAACCCTGTGTGTGCCTGCCTAGAGGAGTGGTCTATGATGCATAATACCAGAACAAGAGGGGCTGCAAGTGTTCCTATACCTCTGCTTAGCTTACTATCTCCCACATCTTCCAAGCAAACACAAACTAATCCCTCTCAGACAGATGGCAGGGAAGCTGAAAGATGTTACTCAGGATGTGTCCCTAGTAAAGCCACAGCATGAACTGTTCACAATCTGGTATAGTATTATTATGTTACAGCTCCACAGATACATCATGATTATAGTAACAAACAGGTGTCACTGCTGTCACATCTAGTTATCAGCCTATCTATGCTCAATCATGTGATTGAGAGCAGAGGAAGCAGCTACACCCCCACCACTGGGTTAATCCAGGCAGCATGGACATAGAAGCCAGAGTCCTCCTCCTCCTCCCTCACTACAGAAGCATTCTGTGTGTTGTTAGGAGGGCTCTCTGCTCTGGGACCTGTCTTCAAAGGTGATTGAGTCATTCAGACCTGACAGCCAGTAAGATTAGGATCAACAGGTCGGAATGTTTAGAAATTTGAGAAGCTTGGATGCACTCCCTATGAAACAGGGCTAGCTCAAAATCAGTAGGACATTTGTAATGAACATATATTGCAAAGCTGCTTGTTTTTTAAAGATCTTTTAATTAAAACCCAATCATTGTAGCGAGACAACCCCTTTAAGGAATTGGATAAAAAAAACTTCCATAGAGCAGAAACAGTAACTCCAAACAATGGAAAACCGCAGCATCCTGAATACAATGATAGCTGGACGCTCTGCTTTATTTGACTTTTTTAATATAAACTCCACAATGATTGGAAGCGTGGACCTCACTGCTGCCAAAAACATGCTCTGGAGAGCTTCATATTAAGATTTGGTCTGTGAGATGTAACATTAAGTGACTAACTTAAATTGTTATTGTATTAGGAGAGCTATATTTAAACATACCTAAAAAAGAAGTCTCAGCAAATGACTGGTTTAGCCTTCTACTGAAGGTACCATAACATGTCCTGTATAATAAAAAAAATACTATGAGACGTAGAGATGAGGACTTACCCTCGCTATGAAAATTAACATTGACTATATTGCCCATAAATGTAACATGAAGCGTTACTTTATACACCTTTTACGTTGTGTAGTGTTCTTATGGTGTTTCTAATTAGAAACGATTAACAAGTTGCTGCTGATTAACTTGTTCTTACTACACACAGTCAAGTCACCTAATATCCAGAGTAACCAGTGTGCATCATGGACAGCAGCTAGACAGGCTGGGAGTGACTCAATAAGATCCTGGTAGGTTATCACAGGTATCTGAAGCCGACTGCATCCCACAGCTGCTGGAGGGTCCATAGAGCCACCACCACCATCCAGGGGCTCCCACAGCTGCTGGAGGGTCCATAGAGCCACCAACACCACCATCACAAGTGGCTACCACAGCCTGGGAGGGTCATTGAGCCAACACCACCATCCAGGGGCTCCCTCAGCTGCTGGAGGGTCCATAAGAGCCAACACACCATCAATCCTAGGGTTATTCTTCCCAGAGCCTTGTACACAGCTGCTGGAGGGTCACATAGAGGCCAACACCACCATCCAGGGGCATCCCACAGCTGCTGGAGGGTCATAGAGCAACACCACCATCCAGGGATCCACAGCTGCTGGAGGAGCCATAGAGCACCACAACATCCATCCATCACAGGGGCTCCCAACAGCGCTGGAGGGTCCATAGAGCCAAACACCACCATCCAGGGGGTCCCACCAGCTGTGGAGGGGCATAGAGCCAACACCATCCATCGAGGGGCTCCCACAGCTGCTGGAGGGGTTCCACATAGAGCCAACACCTACCATTCAGGGGTCCCAATAGGTGCTGTAGGATCATAGAGCCAGAACACCATCATCCAGGGGACTTCACCACAGCCTGCTGGAGGGATCCATAAGAAGCCAACAACACAATCCAAGCGGGTCTCCACAAGCTGCTGGAAGGATCCATAGAGCCACACACACTCTCCAGGGGCTCCCATAGTTGTCCAGTTAGGTTTGAGTCTGGGGAATTAGGGGTACAGGGTATTACTTGGAAGTCTTGCAATGTTTTTCTAACCAGAGAAACATTTCTCGCCATGTGATATATAACATTGACTTGCTGGAAGATCCCATCAACCCCAGAAAAGACAATCAGGATGTATAGATGTGAATGATCTGATTCCCTAATAAATTCCAAGTACCTTCTACGTGGATGATTGGCCCAGAGAATGCCATGAAAAAATTCCCTAAACCATATTGCTGCCACCACAAGCTTTTGTTCTTCCAGCAATGGTTGCAGTGTTTGTTCTCTGATGTTTCTCACCTGACACACCAGCGTCCATCCGTTTAGTGAAGCAGAAAACCTGCTTCATCGAAGAAGACAATCCTATGCCAATCACCGGAGGTCCAATTGAAGTCCTTACTGCCAATGCAACTTTGCTAACAGAGATACAATGACCTCCAGCTGCTTCGGAGCCTCATACACAGACAGGTGTATGGGGCTCCAAATTGGGACTTCCTTCATGAGCTACATGCTGCTGGTTTTGAAAGCACAAAGTGGTCATAATAATGTGACTTGACCATGTATACTGCTCTGTTTAGTTCTTTGGTTCACAGCCCATTCTGAAAATTGCACTCTTTTGCTCTCAGAGTAACAATTTAACGCCTTACATGGATTGACTTGTGAAAAAACAACCTTTTTTAAACATGAGCCGGCCAGGTGATCAGCTCATCGTTAGTTCAGGCAGAGAGATATAATTTTGGCCCTATATGTTATATCATGGGGCAGGTTTGTCAGAGCAATATTTTGTCTCACCTGGAGCCTATAGAATATGTGCGAAACCAGTGATCCCATCTGTGATGTCCATATGCTTTTATATGGCGGGAGGAAAACCATTATTAAAAACACTTCCAGTTACCTTCTGGTCTGTAAGAAATGTAGTGCCAGAAGTGATTGTTGTCATCCCAAAGGGGTGGCCCACCTAGATGTATGGCTAGAGTATGCCCTCACTTTTTAACCAGTGGCGGAACAACCTCTGGAATCCACACAATCCCAAGAATGGAGGTGCTGCAGTGTGGATTTAGCATCCTAAGTTTTCCCAACACAGTGGCACCCAGCTGTGCACCTAACATCTCTAAATTCAGCTGTGCTGCACAGAGAAATGAGCACTTCTACCTTTTATTCTAAGGAATGTTAGGTTCCCAATAGGTTGGACCCCTCTGGTCACAAAGCAATGGCATGTCCTAGCACTATTCCATCACTTGAGATGAGTAACTTCTTAAATTCTATTGCTGTTTTGCAGGTGGATACTTTGCGGGTGAACTGCCCGGCAAAATTGTGCAGGATGCAATTCTGGACCTATGTGCTCAGGTAGTCAATCTGGATTTTAAATGATTTAGATGTAACATATATATTTTACTACTAATTGGGATTCTTCATTGATCATGGTGCCGGAAACATACCTGAGAGATTCTGGTCCAGGCAGGATATGGTATAACCAGATTAGTTGGCAACACATACCTGCAGGGGGCACAGCAAAAGAGGCACACGTAGTTTTGTTTTATACAGTTTTAGAGTAACATTGGACCCTTTTAGGTCAAATGTAAAGTTGGTGTGGCCCTCAGTGAAAATGAGTCTGACACCCCTGTTCTAAATGGTTGATGCATCTTGAAGATTTAAAGGGGTTTCTCACCACACTGTTTCACTGAGTCACAAGCAGTTTAAACTCACTCTGTCTCTGCAGGCTATTGTCGCTGATAAAATCATAGCCACACTAGTTCATGTAGCAATATTGGCAAAGGAAATTATAGCACAGCCATCATCTTTGTGTCCTATTCTATGGCAGTGATTAGCATATTTAGCTTCTCTGTAACTAACTGAGCCATTACACTGACAAGTGCAGGAGACTAAAGGTATATGTGCTGTGAGGACTGCAAACAATGGCTTATTTGTTATCTTGTTAAAGATAATTAGTTTGCTCTGGGCTGGACTAGTCAGTCCATGGTGACATCACTCCCTGCTCTCTGCTGTATCATCTAATCAGATAACACAGTTATGGTCAGGTAACCATAGAAACCTGTGTACACTCAGAGCACATTAAATATCTCTTATCTTCAATGACTAAGTAAAATCGTTTTGACAATGTATTAGAAAAAGTCTTCAAGTACTGTTTTCTTCATGTTGAAAAGATGTCGGAAGGGATTATCAGTAAAAGAAGTTTCAAGGTACCTTTCCCATTTTTTAACAAAATAGGTCAAAATTGTAAAAGTTTTTATTACACAGTGAGCAGAGGACAACCCTTCAAAGTCATGCATTCATAGATGTAGCAGAGCTGAGATTGTTAGATGATGCAAGTCATTGTGATATCGGTAGTCTCGCAGAAGGCCAGAGAGCGAGGCGCAGATTCAGCTCTGCTCCATCTGTAGGACTATCCCATATTTGGATTAGCTTTTCATGGATAAGGGTGTATGTAGTTCAGTAAGAATATATATATATATAAGCAGTCTACATTGAAAGTCATGGAGTTCAGGATATTACCCAAGACCCTCATTAGTAATTTTACTCTGCCAAACGCATTGCATTATCATCTGCTTTTTCTCACTTCCAATTTGTTTCACATTGAGGTTTTCGTGGCCACTTGGGGTTGCTAATATGACAGTTTATTAGATGATATAAGCGCAGAGTACACACAAGACAGCTGTAGTAGCTCTGTCCTGGAGACTTGATCCTTGTAGAGCTCTGCGACTAGCAGAAATTTCTCATACAAAGGTTAATGAGCCGTGCAGAGAATACAGGGGATACAACAAATGGAAAAATCTAACAAACAGAATCAATGTCGCTTCCAAGACAATAAAACCAAATCCTGTGCTCCCCTAAAAGTGTGACCACTCGCATTTCACTCCGTGTAATTTGTATCGACCGTTCCCGTCTGTTCTGTTTTGCTCTTGTTACTATGGAAAGCGAGGACGGCTGCCAACATTTTTATTCTTTTAACACAGTTGAAAGACGATGCCGTGTCTCTCGTGGACGCCATTGCACCTCCAGACTTCATCTTGAACTCTCATGCCAGGAGATGATGGAGGAGGGTAAAATTCATAAGGTTTTTTAAGAATAAATCAACCCTTTCTATGACGACTCTAAATGTTTTAGCTATTTTCTTTAAAAAATTATTAACATTTCATTGTTTGATTGCTGCAGGTACAATGTAGCAGAGCTGGATTCGTTATTAGGGCTGCATAGCCATGCTATAAGTTTATGTAGCCCTGTGTACCTTATTTAATGACACATTATGGTAAATTTATGATTTGTGCCTTTTAACCCTTTAAGGATCCATCAGTTTTTGTTTTTATTTTTTTTTTTCATCCAAAACCATAGCTTTTTTTTATTTTGTGATCTACATAGCTGTATGAGGGTTTGTTTTTTCGGAACAAGTTATATTTTTTTACATAACCACTAGCTCCTTTCTCTTGAGCTTGTTTGAATATGTATGAATTGCAGTAGAGTAACCATGGCATATAAGTCTATGCCTAATGAGAAACGTTACCATCTACTTCTAGAGCCTCTCAACCAACCAGTACCCTACTTTGCACTGATGAGGGTGAAACACCCAAAAATAGATGTCTCCAGATGAGTATGGTGGCTTGGCTCTACGCACAATCATATCTCAAGGCTCAGTGAGTCTGATAGAACTTGAGGAACTCTACATTCAATAGGTACCACAGACTCCTAGCTCATTTACTTCAATGGGGTTTTACCGTGAAGTAAAATTGACATGGGAAGCTTTCACATTAAATAATAAATATTTTCACCATTCATCATTACCACCATTCAGCTCGACTCTAGGGGATACGACCAGTGACGAGTGCTCCTCAGTCCTGAACAAACAAAAGGACCTTTGTTTGACTAGGTGAGCCCTGTAGAAAAAGGCATGGTGATACCCCCCCGGTGGATACAGATATGCAGTTAAAAAAAATCATACATGTTTTTTTTTTAACACACTGAAACCTGAAGCAGGACAAACCAGCTTATTTGAATATATTTAATGATTCACTTGATGCACTATACACAGTGATGTAATAGTAGTGTACAGTACAGTAGTGTACAATACATGTACAGTAGTGTAACCCCAATCAAATTTGTGGGGTGTTGGGAAAAAACACAAATGTTTATCTTTTATTGGGGAGGGTTTTTGTTTTTACAAGTTTCTTGTGTGAAAAAAAATTACATTTTATTTTGATTTGGTAAAATTCCACCTATACCAAATTTTTTTAGTTGTTTTGTTTTACTGCTTATAAAGAGGACATTGCTTTCCATTTTCTGAGACCAAGAACCTTTTGTTATTTTTGCATTGTTGGAGCTGTATGCGGATTCAGTTTTTGCAGGCTGAAGTGTAGTTTTTATTGGTACCAGTTTGGTGCTTTTTCACTTTTTATTTCATTTTTTTGAGGGGAAGGTGGGAGAACAAAAAACTGTTATTCAGGTGTTTCTGTTTTATGGCGCTCACTTGGTGGGCTAAATAACATTGCTTTTTATTACATTGCACTTTTACAGATGCCGGTGATAAAAAAAAAAATTATTATTTATTTATATGGTAAATGGGAAAATAGTTTTTTTTAATTTATTTTTTGTACATTTTTAAAAAACTTTTACCAATTACTTTTAGTACCCCTAAAGAACGTGAGTATAGGATCGCTTTATTGCTGGTACTGTAAACTGTGTACTAATGTTATTCTCCTATTACAGCCTACCTATGGCAGAGTGTAATAGAAGCACATTCATGGCAGGTCTAAGAGCTTTCACTAGGCCTCTGCCTGTTATTGCAACCAAACAGCATCTAACGATTAAGTGGCTAAAGTGTACAGCTGAAGAGGGCACCGCACTGCTTTGAACAACTTAAATTCTGTGGTCATTTTAACCGCATCATCTATGTTGTTAAACGGCTGAGATTGGAGATAGCTCTGCAATTAATAGCCAACACCTGCTGCATACTGAGTGGGCTCAGCTCCTCAGGAAGTTCCATATACCCTTGGCACAGCTATGACATACAGTTATATCATGGATCATCAAGGGGTAAAGGAATTCTGGACTAAAAACCTTCTTCATGGTCAGAAAAACATTGCTGGATTCTTCTTACAGCAGTATCACACCTGCCCATGGGTTATTTCGGTACTGCAGTTAGTTCAATTGAAGTGAATAGAGCTAAGGGTGGGTTCATGCAGTGTTATCGTATACATTGCAGGTATCCATCTGGATACCGTGAATAAAAGAACCTCAATGAATACCGTGACACAGCCACTGTCTCCCCATGGAGGGTAGGAGAGCAGACGTAACCCTGCGAGGACTATGTTTGCTCTAATTCCTGGCAGCATACACATTTCCTGTGTGTAGTCTACTACGTCTACTCTATTATCGTAAGGGCCGGCAAGGCTGTGTCATGGTATCCTCTGAGGTACCTTTTTTTAGGGTGCCTTGGAAGATACCTGCAACATTGACATGGGCATTGTGATAACCCACCCTAAGCTGTAATACCACTCACAACTTTGGACAGATATGGCACTGTTTTTAGAGAAAAAAAAAGCAGCCATGTTTTTCTGATCCGGGGTATCCCTTATTTAGGATACTCACCTATTAATAAGAAGAGCAACAGAGGACTCAACACATTTAATGAGATTTGTGTAATGCTATAGAGAAATCAAACAAATGCTGCCAGGTTCCCACACTGATGAAAGTTGATCACCTTATTGTTTTTTGAATCCTTCTCACAAAAAGGGATTATCCAAAGTGGAGAACCTTAGATGGTCAAAGATTTGTGTTATACAGAACTCTAAAGGCGACATGTATGGACGAGGTTGCTTCATTTTTTGGCATACCTAGGGCCAAAAAACTTTGGTAGTCCTGTTCTATACAATGTTTAAATAGTTGTTCGCTAAGACTTGAGCCAGCCACGACACTTTTGAATGCGCCAAAGCTATGCTATGTGCCAAAGTTGTGCGCCAAAGATATACTATGCTTGGCAGAGCATACCAAACGCCAAATTTATTAACCCACATACGACAGGTTCATACATACTGTCGCATTCTACAGTCCTCTATATCGAACTGCCGTGTCGGGGCCAAGTTTCATGCATGTAGTCCTAAATGTTTGGTCTGACCATTGTGCCCAGGATGAGGCACAATGGTCAAAGAGTGATTTTTTATTTGGTTGCTTATAATAATTTTCCGTAAGTACATGACAGATGGTGCTGCAGTGCCGGCAATTTAAAGGGTTCTCCAGGATTAGAAAAACATGGCTGCTTCTTCCAGAAACACATATATCCCCATGGGCTGTGTGTGGAATTGAAGCGTAAAGGGTTTGGCCCGTCTGGCTGTTTTCACTCTGTGACGGCAGAGAGTACCATTTCAGCCCCGCTATTATCCTATTCTTAACCATACCTGTTAGAGGGACATTGGTGATGCAGGGGTTGTAAAAAAAATAATGACACTATTTGTATTTATTATGAGAGGAGGCTTCTAGCAGAGAGAAAAAGCATGTTGCCAAGACTCACTGTTCGCTGCTGAGTGACTCTGTCATCGTTGATGTAAATACATAGATATGTGATCTGCTGACCTAACGGGATGGCACATGGCTTCTTTTTGGTGTACAGGGTTAACATTTTTCTCAGTAGAGAGAGATAAAAGTAGGGACTGTAAAGAAAGCTCATCCTGCTGATGAGATACAGCAGCAAATTATGTCACCAGACCGCCCACTGCTAGAGAGAGATGGTCGGCAACTGGAGAAACTTGTGTAAACAAGCTGGAGATAGCACTGTTCTAACCCTGAAATAAAGCAAAATCAGAACAGCAATGTATTTGGTAATATTCCTTATTTACCCTTACTGCCTACATGTTTAAAGCTAATCAATGAGGTAGAAATACCCCTTTAACGGGGGCGTGGCCTAGGAAGGAGATGTGATTCGGACGTGGTCTGAGGACACTCTCCTGAAGAGGACCCAAAATTCTCGGCTCAAATAAGCCCATAAGGGAAGCAAGGATACGACTGGAAAATCCACACAGCTTCCTCCAGCATAAGAAGCCATCTGTTGCAAAACCCGGCTCACTTCGGAGGTTTTTTAAGCGCCTCTGGGTTCTGCTGTGGTGTGTCTGTGGCCGAGGGGGAGGGAAACAAGCGCCATCTTCCTCCTCACCCCTGCAGTGCGGACGGCCCGTTGAAGAGCCACTTCTACCTTAAAATCTCTCCCCTCTGATTATTGCGGTAACCGACTTGCCTCGCAGCTCCGACAGCTGTGCCGTGGTTCGCAGCTGAAGAGAAGCAAAGCTATGTGTAGCCCAGAGCTTGGATTACCCGGACTCTAAGTCGCTTACACGTCTTTGCTCAGCTTGCTGCTGCGCGGGGGGGGTCGTGAGGATGAGACCGATTGCATCCACGGCTCCGGTCAGCCGTGCCGTGAGATCGCAGCTGAAGTGAAGCGCCGCTCCTGTGTGCTCGGCGCTTGAAACTCCGGGTCTGAATTCACCTGCACCGCTCCCCTTTCTGCTTTGTTGCGGCTGCCTGACCTGTCTCACAGCGAGGGATCGTGGCTGAAGTAGCTGCGCCGCTTCATGTACTGACTCAGTGTCTGGAGAATCCTGAGTGCTCTGAGTCACCTGCCGACCCCTGCTTCTGTCAAGCTCGCGGCTCTGCGAAGCGGACGTCACAATGTGACCTATGCTTTACCTTTTCTCATCTTGTGATAAGGTGAGAGGCTTATTCCTCCACCCCAAAAACATAATTAGTGGCAAATAGCTCAAACAAATTCTCACTGGAACTAGCAATTAGCATATGCCAATGGCGGGAACTGACGCCATTTTGACAGCAGCAATGTCGAGATTGTAGGAATCCCTGTGAGCTGTTAACTCTCTAACTCACAGCATCTGAGATTGCACCCTTCTAGCCACCTCTGAAGATCATACTGAAGTTTTGCACAATCTGGTGTTACTCCCCCACCCCCTGGGCAATTTCGATAACCATTTTCTAGGACTTTGAGCACAACTCAACCTAATCTGCTGTTTCCCTTGCCATACAGTTTGTGCAATCACATTATCACTAAGCACTCTGTTTTATCTGCATGACCGATCACTGTGAGACGATACACACCTTATTAAATAAGCCCTATTACAGAGGGTCGCTCTCCATACTGTTTCGTTCATATTTCAACACTCCCTAAGAAACATAGGCTGCTGAAACCTACAAAGCCGCTTTTCAACCTTTAGCGCACCGGCCCTCACGGCTTGAAGTTCAAGTTCAGCACCTCTAATCAGAAGCATAAACCTGCCCTGTCCTCTAATACACAGTGCTTCTTCTATTACAGTCTCTTCCCCACTTTTTCTTAAACACCACCGAAACAATGGGTGGCACTTTCTAGAAAAAACCCCAAAATCGCAACCCTCTAAATTCCGGACTTTTTCGGCCCCTATTCTAGGTACACGAAATCAAGATCTAAGAAAGGGCTACAATTTTCTTCGGCACCTCCGTTCACTTCCTCAAGAGCGGGGCTCAGTCGATTTAAATAACCAGGGATGATAGGGACTCCCAACCTCTAACGAATCCACCTACATCACCTCTTTTCCTCCTTGCGGCTCTAAACCGGCAAGCGATTATCAAACGAAATGTTCTCAGATCTCAAACAAGACTTTCTGTCTTTAGACTCTTGAACGGAGCACTTTGAGACAAAATTGGCCGAATGTGCGACTACCATAACTCTCTAATTGACGCAGTAATGCTATGGAGGATGAGGTTTCTGCAGACTTTCGCAAGAGTCCTTGATCGGGGACAGATCGAGACGCAATAACGTACGATTAGAGGCATTCCGGAATCGTTGACACCCTTGATCGCTTAACGGCGTTTCTGACGACTTGATGGCGCTGGTGATCCACATTGTACAGACACGACCTGATCATAGATCTAGATATATAAATTCCTAAACTCGAAGGCTCCCTCCCAGGTACCTTGGGAACTATTGCACGGATCCACTTCTACCACATTAAAGAGGATTTTCTGCGAGCACTACGCAAGGTGGATTCGCTACCAGACAGGTTTCAACCTATCACCCTATTTCATGATCTATCGGCAACAACTATGTTACGAATTTGGAGAGAGTTTCATCCTTATACAAAGATCTCAGAGAAAAAGGAATCCCGTATAGATGGGGATTCCTGTGAAGCTGATAATCAACAAAGAAGGATCCCAATCACTTGTGTCTCCCCAGAGGAAGCTTGCTCGGCCATGAGACACTGGAACCTACTTCCCACAGATGATTCCAGTCCAATCCGAAAGAAACAAGTGAGACCCGAGATGATCACGCCGTTATGGTCAGAGAAAACCTCTCGGGGTTCGTTAAATTATGGACTTTGACTTATTAGTCTTATTCTCGGTCTGCTCCTATTCCTCCTGTTGGGGCTCCTCTAAGATGGAGTCGTCTCTCCTTAGGTCGAACACGTCGTAACACCCTTCTCTTATCTCTGATTTGTAGGCAGGACTGCCCCACTGTAATCCCTTCTCCTAAGGGATAATTGGTTGCATTTGTTGTGTTCGCCTGTTATGTTGTATTGTTATGCTGTCACAATGACTTACTACTGGTACAACTGCATCTTCTTTTCTAGGATATCCATTAGATTGTTTTGGTATTTTGGTGAATTTACCGGCCCAATACAGTCCTTTCACTCTCTGCTACTATGGCTTTATAAATTCTCACCTATAATGGTAAGGGGTTATTTTAAACTCCCCCTGTTCAAACGGCGCTCCGTTGATGTGGAAAGAAAGCCACAAAATCGGGGATCTGACATAAGTTTGTCTCTAGAGACGCATTTAAATGGCCACAGATGCACCATAGGATACACAACAAGATTCTTTACCCATATTTCAGGATCCATTCATTAAAAAAGAAGCTTTGGAGTAGCCATCATGTAAAAAAATCAGTAGCATTCCAACCCCCTACAAGTTATTCAGATCATTGGGCCGCTATATCATTCTCCTATGCGAGATTGAATTCAAAATCCTACACCATGTTACAGTTTATATGCCCCCAATTATAACAGATCCCCTCATAAGAAGGACCATTTCGGCTGCAAGAGGCGAGGAGAGGAGGCTGATTGTTGTGTGGCGTTTCAAGTGTGGTAGTTAATAATGTTTCCGACGATCAGACCCGGGGAACATCCGCCCCAGACCTTAAACTTTCCTACTTTGAAGAGGATCTCCATGATATATGAGAGAATCCTTCATACTAATGAAGAGACTATTACATTTTTCTCCATCCTGTTCGGTCCACTCCCGAATCGATATGTTCTTGTGAAAAAATACACTACCTCAAGTTTTTCCTGACAATTGGCTACATTAGTGTCTGACCACGCACAGTCGTTCCTGTCATTGAAATCCTTTTACACTCCAACCTAGATTTGTGGCGTATTAATAAGTTTTTGCTTAAAGCCCCCTCCAATGTATCCTATTACGGACCCATTTAAACGAATATTTTTTCCACCAATAGTAACTTCAGTTCCTCTCCAATACTGGTTAAGGTGCAGCATAAGGCTTTATTTGGGTGAATATTTATTTCAGTGGCCTGTAAAAGAAAAGAAAGGGTATTGTCTGTCTCCATAAACGACCTTCTAGATAAAATAAATTAGCAGATTACAGCTTTAAAACTAAACCCCTCTTAGATCAATAAAAAATCTCTTACACAATTACAAAACGACCTTCGTATCCTTCACCTTCAAAAATATGAAAAAAACTGGCCAAATGAAAAAATGGCAATTCTATCTCAAGGTGATAGGCCCTCGAAAATTCTCGCTAGAAGAGTTATGTATCAACTGGCCACACAAAAATTACGCATTTAACTATCTGAAAAGGTAGGGAAAATTTTAAAACCCTTAAGAACGCCAGATTCGGTTTGCAGATTTTTATTCTAAGCTAATATATTTGCAATCAAGGTTGGCTTTCCTCCACCTCAGATGATGATGATAAACAAGTTCCTCTTATCTATAGCCCTCCCAAAGTTAGAAGACTCAATTAGAAGCTACTGTATACTCCTTTTATACCTCTGTGGTACCATTTAGTATTAATCTAGTAAGTTGAACAAAGCGCCAGGCCAGACGGTTGTCCAACGAATATTACCGTCTTTTCTTGCAAGAAACTATTGTCCCCTCATATGACTGCCATGGTATTATCGTATAGCAGGTAACCCCACACCCTCCTGCGAAATCTTCGCAGGCTGTCATTTCACTATTCCCAGCAGGAAAAAGCCGGAGATAAAATTGGCCACTTAGGCCCATATCAATTTTAAATAAAGATATCAAATTATATGCCACATAAGTTCCTGGCCCTGTCGTCTATATAGATTCTTCCCTCCTGATACACATGATCAGACCGTTTTTTGTGACCGGCAGAAAAGCCAGAGACGCGACACTCGCAGATTATTAGACCTTGTAAAGGTGTGCTCATATTCCCCCCCCCACCCTTAAGTCTGATGTCGGCCTGTTATCATTAGATGCAGAAAAGGCCTTTGATAGGGTCAATTGGCGAGTATATTGATTGACTCTGCGAAGTTTGGATTCTTGGCTTTCACTTTCTCTGCCATTATTGGTTATATCCAACCCATCCGCATCGGTGATTACCTCAGGCTTTCTGTCTAAACCCTTTACTCTATTACGGTACAGACAGGGCTGCCCCCTATCCCCCACTCATTTTGTAATGTGTATCGAACCACTTGCTGAGAGATCAGAGAAGGCAACTTAATTATCTCTGGCCGTACCGATACAAATACAACAGCATAAAATAGCTTTATATGCTGACGTTTGTTATGTCATCATCTAGAAACCCCTCTCCTCAAATCCCAGTATTCTCGATAACTACACCTCTTTGCACAATAAGTCTTCCTACTACACAATTAATAAATCTAAATCCTTTTATATTTCAAGTCAATAACATGCGTACACGACCCGATGATTGAGAATTTGGCTTCTCCTTGCGTCGGCCTCGGTTGAATACCTGGTGTGCAAGTGACGAGCTTCAACCCCGTCTAACGGTTTCTAACAAATTTTATAACTCCTATAATATTTGAATTGGATTCAGAAATCAAAAAGATGACCAAAACTTAATCTCTTTGGATGGTAGAATAAATATAGTGAAATAGTCCCTTATACCAAAGTTAATTTAATCTGTCGTGCACTTTCCCTACCTAATCTGCAGCACACGCTTCACAAACTCAATCCCTCTTTTCAAGTTTCATCTGGGCTGGTAAGAAAGCCAGATAAGAAAAACCTCTTTTTTTTAGTCAAATAGGATGGTGGGCTAGCTGTACCCCAACCTTCAGATCTTATACATTGCACATATCTGGAACATTCCCTTCCATTATGGTGGAATGACATTTCTACTCATGGGCCAATTGGAAGACTCTGCTTTCCGCCTTGTAGAATTAGTTTCTCACTTCGAGCATTACTATTGGGAGCCCCCATGACCCACCACTCTATTAGACTCCTCTCAGACCTTTTGAAACTATGGCTCCACAATTATTCTCCCAAATGCTTGGCTCTGTCTTCAGAACACATCATATACAATAACTGTTTTTGATTGTTGGAACGAGATTTTTATCCTTAGCTTCTGGAAAAACAGTTTTGGTTCCACACGGTAGATCAACTTTTCAACGGACAATAATGAGCTGAAATTTTGCAGAACTTGTTCTTAATCTAACTCTCCCCTATTCTCTCGTTTTTCATACCTTCAACTGCGCCACCTCCTACCAAGCAATAATCTGGCCTAGAACAGAAAACCGCCTTAAAATGTCGATTTTATACAACTTCCTTGTTTAAAATGAAAGGATTTGAAAAAGGCCTGAGTTTAATTTACCATATGCTCATAGATAATTGGATGACTTAAAATCTCCAGTTGGTTAAATGGGGAAAAAGAGCTTGCCAGAGAGTTTACCCCTTGAGCAATGGAAAATGTCGCATTAGCCCCTTAAAATATCCAAATGCCTAAAACCATAATAGGTCCTTGCCGCAAAAATGCACCTCAGATGGTTTCTCCCCCTACCGCCTTGTAATATTCATTCTGGCACTCAGACTCTGTTGGAAAAGTGTGGGCAACAGAGGCACCCTGCTCCATGTTTGGTGGGGCTGCCCTCTCCTCCAGCGGTTCTGGATATCTGTTTTTCACCTCATTTCTGCAGTTACTGGTTTTTCTTGTCAACCTTCCCCAGAACTAGCAGTTTTAGACATGGGTCTCCTAGATCTCCCAATCTCCTTAAGAACTATCTTTTTCCACATTCTGATTGCAGCTCGAAATACTATGCACGGACTTTGGTTATCCTCTCAAATTCCGTATTATCTGTAGTAATCCACAAGGTTAATTTTAATTGTGCATGTGAAATTGCATGCTAATCGACTCTCTCGTGTCCTGTATTATAAAACGAGAATTGTGGATGCCTTGGATTGACATCTCAATACCAGTACAGATAAGACTGTAATTAAACATCACAGCTGGCTTAGTTGTATACTATTGTGACCTTTTCAAGTCCTATGCGCTCAATGCCATTTTACCACGGTTTACCTCGATCTCTGTTGCTCCACAAACATATACTTGTTTTATTGCCTTTTTATCTTTTGTACTTCATGACTATATCCTCAATGTTGTTGTACCGATATTTGTACTGCATTTCTTGTGCAGTTTTACTGTTACTTATAGTGTACTGTTGCACTGTTTTCTACAACCTTTGTTTCTTTGTTTTGTGCTTTTTGTCAAATCTGCTCTTCTCAATAAAACTCATGTTTAAAGAAAAACCCCATAAACTCCAGTGAAATGAATCAGGTTGTGCTGCAGAACCACACACAACCTGCACACAATAGTGGCCATGAATCTGGAACAAAGTAGTTGTGTTTTTCTAATTCAGGAAGACGCTTCTCCACAGTTTGACATTGCTGGCCTACTAGTGAGATTAGTGATACTACCTGATTGCAATCAAGGCTATGTAATCATGTCATATAATCATATGTATATTATCTTTGTGTGGCCAAATTAGAGGCCCCAATAATGTGTTAGGTTGACCATCAGTTACCACCATGGATTAAAAGTTCTCCATTCTACCTCACCTTTTTACAGCTGTACAAGAACCTGTGGTCCGCAGTCCTACAAGGTGAAAAGGTGTTGGAGCGCCCATCATGGTGGGCTGAATTTTGCAACAACAAGCCTGTAATTGGAAAACCAAGATCTCAGCTCTGAAGACCCCGATTTTTGTGTGGAATCCATATGCAGTTGTAATTCTCTAATCTGACCTTGAAAGGAGGATTTTTAAAACTTTTTCCTGCCAGAATTAGTGGGTGAAGTCCAGTCCACAAAAACATACTGATGCTGTATATGACTTCTTGTCCATATATTATCCTTCTTCTGTCTAATGTATTTCACTAGATATAAAGAGCTACAAATTGGGGAGGTGAGAAATATGTATGTGTATTGATATGCCATCAAAGTGCCAGGGGGAAAAACTGTTTTAAAGGAAACTGTCAGATGGTTTATGCTGCTCTATCTGGGAGCATAATGTGATAGAGGGAAAGCAGCTAAGCTCTGTGATATATAGGGCTATATGATAGAGGAGAGAAGCTGAGCTCTGTGATATATAGGGCTATATGATAGAGGAGAGAAGCTGAGCTCTGTGATATATAGGGCTTTATGATACGAGGAGAGAAGCTGAGCTTCTGTGATATATAGGGCTATATGATAGAGGAGAGAAGCTGTGCTCTGTGATTTATAGGGCTATTTGATAGAGGAGAGAAGCTGAGCTATGTGATATATAGGGCCTTTTATGATAGAGGAGAGAAGCTGAGCTCTCGTGATATATAGGGCTATTTCGATAGAGGAGAGAAAGCTGAGTCCATTGTGATATATAGGGTTATATGATAGAGGAGAGAAAGCTGAGCTCTGTGTTATATAGGGATATATGTATCTTAGAGGAGAGGTGCAGAGCTCTGTGATATATAGGGTTATATGATAGAGGAGAGATGGGCTCTGTGATATATAGGGTTATATTATAGAGGGAGAGAAGATGAAGGCTCTGGATATGTATAGGCGTATATGATAGAGGAGGACGAGCTGAGCTCTGTTGATATTTAGGGTTATATTTTAGAGGAGAGTAGCTGAGCTATGTTGATATGAGCTCTATCATATAAACTCTATTTTTCACAAGAGTCAGCTCCTCTCCTCTATCATATAACCCTATATATCACAGAGATCAGCTCTCTCCCTCTATCATATAAATATATATCACAGAGCTCAGGGCTCCGTCTCTATCTTTAACTCTATATATCATCATCAGCTTCTCTCCTCCTATATTAACCCTATATTCATCACGAGCTCGCTCTCTCCTCTATCATATAACCTATATATCCACTGAGCTTCAGCTTCTCTCCTTATCATATAACCTATATTTCACAGAGTCAAGCTTTCTCCTCTATCTTTTATCCTATATTTCACAGGCTCTGCGTCTTCTCTATCAATATAACCCTATAGTCCACAAAGTCAGCTTCTCTCCCTCTAATTACATCCTGGCTTAACAAATAGGGTGCCATTAAACATATTTCAGGTTCCTTTACGTTTAGAGATGAGAAAAGTGTTTCACTTGCCAGTTTTTACCAGCCAAATGGGGGGCACTTGCCCAAGTGTTTTGCCTTGTTTCAGATACACCTTTGCCAAATTTGGGTTGATAATAGATCTATTGATTCTCCTATAGTTTCTATTAAACTAGTATTTACTCTGTGTGCTGCCACTAAGCCACCTGCACACAGCTCTAATATGTTCAGAGGGCCTAATATGAATTAGTATGGACACCATTGACCACAAGTGCATAAGCTGTCCGTGCCCAACTATTCTCATTTAAGAAACATCTGTGCAGTATCTACACCTCCAGGATGCACAGGCAGAGCCCATTAGTGCTGGATATATAGTTGCTCACAGTTCCTTTCATAATATAAGCGTATATTTCCTGGGTGTGGAGTCCGCCAAGCCAAAGCCAGACTCCGAATCCTCAATTTCCCAAACCTCCGACTCCTGACTCCCTCATATCGGCGCATGTTTAAGTAATAACTTTACTGTAGTTAAAATTGGAAACATCGGCTGTTTATCACTTTTGATATCATAATCAATATTTAGGTAGAACAGACACTGACAAGTAAAGGGTAACAATGTTTGATCTTTAAACACTTGTGGGTAGAGTTGACGAAAAATCTGTATTGTATCCAAGGCAGTCTGCTCACCAAAGAATCGGATGTGTAAGAAGAGGACCGGGATCGATTTTGGTCAAGTTGTGCTTGTATATGATTCAGAGCCCAGAAGGATTCAGGCAGTACTTGAAAACCAAAGGAGGATTTCCCAAATACTAACAAAATAATTAAAAAATAACATTTTGATTTTTGAGGAGCAAAAACTATAACTAAGCAGATGCAAAATATTTGAAAGTCCAAATTTTTGTTAAGATAGGTAAGATGACTGCTATTTAAAATTACTGTAGCCTCAGTTACAAAGCGTGGTAGTGGATGGAGAGATATGGAGCCTGAAACTCACAAGTTTAAAACATTGTTACCATTTTGCTTGTCAGTGTAGAACACAAAAAAATTGTAAATATGTTAAACACTGCAGGAACATTTGTGGAGTCTCTGAATTTGTTCTGAGAAATAGTAATCACACCTCCATCAGATCCTGCATTAATGACTACATCTGAATCCTCATTATTCCAGGCTAGAGAACGGCATCTCTACAACTAACTTGGGTTGGGGGCAAAGCGGGCAACAGGGGCATCATCTCTAACAATGTCAGGGTGTAAAGGAATTTGCCTCTGACACAGTTCAGTTTAGATGAATGGTTGACTCTTCTACTCTTTGAAAAACAGGTGAAAATTTTTGCTGAAATCTGTTTGCCCGGGGAGCAGAATATTTTTCCCCTCGGGGTCAGCGCTTTGCTGCTCAATGTCATCACTTACACTCATATGGGTGAGGCTGAAGATATGGAGCTGTAGCACGGCACGGACCCCAATTTCCTCTTGCTCTTTGCACTTGCATCGAACTAACTGTACTAAACTATTATATATTTTGGGAGTCGGAGTCGGTCCATTTTGACGATCAGACTCCTGCAATAGCCTCAACTCCGACTCCACGACTCCGACTCCACAGCCCTGTTATATTCGCACACAGCAGATTTGTTGCAAAAATGCATGTGACTAAAAATCATTGGTCTTACTAGGCTTGTTTCTGTATGAATTCCTTCCAGCCCCATATAGATGAATGGGACAGTTGCAGAAATTCCTGCAACAAATTTTCCGTGTGTGAATTTAATTTATACTAATGTCAGAAGATTTGGATGATTTGCAAAAAGTATTCACCAGCATAAATACAGGTATAGTCTAATGACACTGAGTACAGCACAAGACATAGTCATACTGTATATTTTCCACTGAACTCAGACATTGAACTATTTTTGACCTTTTTTTAGCTTGTCAATGACCACTGCTAGATCATCTTCCTACCACTAAAAGTGGCTATAGTATGGCACTGTACTGTCGCTGCTTTATACTCTGTTGCTCATATATAAACAGTGGAAAAAACACAGCAGCCAGATGGTACATGGATGTGAATGAGATCATATTTGGTATATTTTGTGACAAATTTTAACTATTAATTTCATTGGGGAAAATGTGACAGAAGAAAAATATACAGACAGGTTTTTTGCATGGAATCGGTTAATGGGGTTGTAGGAGATTCTAAAATAGGTAACAGCGCCTCTTTTGTTCCTAGACCGTGGCTGGAGTTTCAGGTGAGCGTAAGGCTATGTCTCGACGGCATAACAATACGATCTTATTTTTGGTGCTTTTAGGATTTTAAAACCGCCGAAAATACGATCTTTCAGGCAGCCCCATAGGCGACAATAGGAAAAACGACCTGCAATCTCCACAGGTATTTTTTTTTTTTTGTCCGCTCGTTTTCTGGTGCCAGCGTATTATACGGCTCACAGAATAAACCAAATCCCAATAAAATACATAAACCTTTATTAGTATATATTATAAAAAAAACTTAAATTCAGTTGGCCAAACAACAACACTTATGCATGATAAATAGATAAAAGAGTGAAACTACCACACCGGATATAATTACAGGTCAGGTAGAAAGTACACAGCCGTCCATATCAGTTAGTCACCGATTATGGCATACCAAACATATTTCATCATGAATATAAATAACCAAAATAAGAGCTCACGCATGGTTCTGAAGTTCTCCTGGTACTCCAATATGATAAACAGCCATAGACTGAGCCCTATCATAAAGGAGGAGCACACGTCCCAAAAGGGACGACCCCACTTTCAATAAATAAGTGTACCACAAATAATGTCACTGGTTCACCATTAATGTCCCAACATGTTTCCCCAAATATGGTTCATCGGGGACAAAAGAAGGCTGATAACTAAACAACTATCTGTAGAGCTGAAAAGGTATTAGTCATAGTTAGTAGGGCTATTTTTCTCTATGGTACCACCTTTAAATAGCCCTACTATCTGTGGCTACGATAGTTGTTTAGTTCTCAGCCTTCTTTTGTCCCCTGATGAACCATATTTGGGGAACGCGTCGGGTCATTAATGATGTACCAGTTACATTATTCGTGGTACGCTTATTTAGGGAAAGCTGCCAGGAGGTGGGGTCGACCCTTCTGGAACGGGTACTCCCCCTGTTTGATAGGGCTCAGTTTATGGTTGTTTATCATATTGGAGTGGCAGGAGAACTTCAGAACCGTGAGCTATTATTTTGGTTATTTATAGATCATGATGAAATATGTTTGGTATGCCATAACCAGTGACTAACGGATATTGACGGCTGTGTACTTTCTACCTGACCTTGAATTATATCCGGTGTGGTAGTTTCAATCTTTTTTTATCTATTTATCATTCATAAGTGTTATTTTTCAAACAGAATTAAAGTTTTTTTTTTAATATATACTAATAAATGTTTATGTATTTTATTGGGATTTGGTTTAGTCTGTGAGCTGTTTAGATAAGGTCCCAGTAATTGACTAGTTTTTAGTGAGCCGTCGCCAGCGTAATATACAACATTTTGTATAATACGCCGGCGCTTTGAGATTTTTCATCGTCTTCCCATACAATCAATTGTATGCAACGGTGATGGCAAAAAGTGACAAAAAAATGCGTCCTGCCTCAGACAAAAACCGTTCGACTTTTGGGCGTTTTTTGTCTGATACAGTGGGGATTCAGCCTAATACCAGATGAAGCCATGGAAAGCAATGGCACTATTTCTGACAAATATACCTACTTTTTTCTCTAAACTCATACAGGAACTTTAACAAAAAATAACCTGTACAAAAGTGTCGCAAACGTTACATGTGTTTGACTGTTTTGCCATCTTATTTCCCACAGTTCTTTTGTTATGGTCGTTATCTGGCTCTATATCACTCCATTGAGCAAAGTGTGAACCCGGTGGGAATACTTTATGTGTAATTGGATAATTAGATTGCAGATCAGATAAACACCCAAGCAGCGTCTAATACTAGATATTACAAACACATTCCCAATTATCTGTCCATTAATCTGTTGTTAATCTGTAATCCACTGCTGTAATCCTGCAACTCTGAATTTGTTAGACATTAAAGATGATTCTACTTAATTCCTAAATACATTTATATCATTTATAATTAAACTTCTTTGTGTGTATTTATTATGGATAGGTTATAATCACAGCTTTTATTGTCCATGTATGTTTACTTAGGCTTTGTTCACACAGGAGTTATGGCTTGCGATTTTTTTTGCCATCAAGAAGGCTTAAATAGTCAAAAGAGACACCAATGGTTGATAAAAATCTAAGTACTTGTTTAATAATATGTAAAGGATTTTATAAAGAGTTTATTTTCTACAGATGTAACGGTTGTCTCGAGCGTTGCACTTCCGATTCGGATCAGAGAAATATTTGACCCAAAACCAAGCACCTTGATTCAGGTTAGCTTATATAGAATTTTGGTGTCAATTGTGAAAAAAAAAAATTATCTCTAACCATAACAGTAATCTTAATTTGTGGTTAGGGTATTTAGGCCTTGTTAGTAGTGTTGCAGGGAAGAAGTTTAACCCTAAGTGCAGGGAAGTCATTGCTCCAAAGTTACTTCCACTCTGACATCACTTCCAGTCCCACTGATTTTTGGGCTGGAAGTGACATTGGAGCAATGACGGCAATACACCAGAAAGCACTGCAGAGACGTAAGCTAAAGGAGTGTTCCCACCATAGACTTTGATGGCATAATGATCGGTGGGGTCTGCACCTATCTTGGAAATGGGCCCCCAAATGTGGTGCAATTGTTGCACTTGTGCACAACTCTTTATTATGTACTATGAGAGTTCCAAATACATGGAGAGTCATGAGCAACCGGGATCAGCTCTTCATTTTGACCTAACACTTTTGGGGGCCATCAGGCTCTAGAGACATATCCTATCACTATAGCCAAAAAGTCTGTCGTGGGCATGCTCCTTTAACCTTAAAAACCATAAACCCAACTCCGGGTTAGCATTAGAGTTAGGGCAAGTTTAGTCAAAGCAGTGTTGAACCAAGCAGGGACAGACTCACACACTAGTTGTCATTAGTAATCAAATTATTAACTCCTTGTTGCCACAGAAAATAGAATTTATTACATAGTTGATATCATACACCTGAGACCAGGGGTAGCTGAAGATACTGAATGCAGAAGGACTGATGCAGTCTAAGGTGAGATGTGGAAATTATGGGTTAGTTTACACCAAGATCCACAGTGACTGCACAGCAAAATTCACATGTATTAAATGCTGTGGATTCCCCACTGATTTAACCCCTATTCATTGAAGGGTGGAATCTGCAGTAAACATTTGCTGCATTTCCACAGGATAATCATCTTGGAATTATGATTGAAAATTTGCTGTTTTAAAAAGAAAAAATTCTTATAAATGTGTCCAAAATTTGAAGCAAATTGACCACTTTTGATATTATCCTCAGAGATTCACTAGCCCTCACCCTTGACGCTATCAAGGGGGTTTGGACTTTGGTAAAGGGCATTTTCCAGGCCATGGTTCTAAGAGATAGCTGCCAATTAGTGACATTTCAGAAGAATGGACTTGCAGTAGCCATATGTGAACCAACAGATGCAAAACAGACAGAAATGAGAGTAAAGACAGAGTTGAACCAGGAGAATAGGCCAAATCGGTGTCAAAGAGTCCAGGACAGAAGTCGGGAAACCCGTTAAGCAACAAAAAATAATGGCCAGGTAAGATGGAGCAACTAGGGACACCTGGGAGAACTGGCCTTCCTGTCCCATCTTAATCAGTAAACTGGGGTGAATAAAAGGACTATAAGTTGTTGGGAGTGCAGGCATCACATTGTCCTGGTGGTCATCTGCAAGACTGACCGTCACACTGCTGCAGTAACAGATGAAATTGAAGAAATATTCTATGGTGGAGACCTACCATTTAATCCTTTCAGGGCAACAATCGGTGTTGACCACGGTGCTGAGGATAGAAGCACGTTTTTCTTGACTTTATTACATTGTGATTGCTGAGTGACATTGTGAACCATATGAACATTATGTTTAGGACCTCCTAGTATTTGCCAAATTAAAGATATGCTAAGATAGAGTGGCCTCTGCTCCATTAGACCAGTCCTTATATTATATTGTGCTCTTTCATTTGTAGTTGCTGCCACCTCAGGTCCATGAGTCAGACTCAGACCTTTCAGAGCTGGGTTAATATTTGTAAGACCTTTTTAGGTAAATCATGGACATGTATAAAACAATAAGAAAAAACATGAACAAAAGTGGTACATGGCATGAAAAATTAAAGCACAGTGAAAATGTACGGGAAAGTGGTCAGAATAATAAGTTGTAAACATGCATGTCCGCCAGAGGGAGCAGGGGAGGTAAAATCCACTATTAGTTACTCCCTGAAATCTTTCCTTAGTCCTCATTAGTTAAATTTAAAATGCACACTATATGTAAATTAATTTGCTGATAGGTACCAGATGATTGAGAACACAACTTTTTCAGGCACCTCTTAAAATGCCATGGCACCCCAAAGTTTCAAGATGCCATTTTACAAGGGTAATAGAAACCTAGTGATGTATATATAGAGAGAAAGAAATAGTTGCTTCTGCTTAAAGGAGTCAGCCTTGCTAACAAATTCCATTTAAAAGGAACATGTGGCCACTCCTCACCTGTCGGTTCTAGGAAACTAGGGTTGTGTCTCTGTACAGTGTGATATTGTCCATTCAGTTCTGAAAGTTAGTATGTGTAGGGACACACCACTTATTACAATGGTAAAACCCAGCTGACTGATTCAGAAGATGCTCCAGAATTGCTGTTTCTTATTACTTAAAAAAGACATGTCAGGGGATGTCACTGATCTTTTTTGAGGCAGTTGCTATGCAACCACCTCAGACAACTTTCATCGCAGGTCAGTTCACCAGGCAGCACACCTTTAAGCTCATAAGAGAGGAATGGAGAATTGCTGGTTTCTCAATAAACTGTGTTTTGTTAGGTAACATGGTGTGGATTATAGTGTTTGCTCTGAGAGATTGTTCTGTTTAGAGAGCTTGTAATTTCGCTGAATTTTCGATCTAGAATTCTAGTTGTTTCTTTCCAGCTTAGTCTTTCTTTGTGAGAGTTTGTTGTAGCCATTGAGAATCTCCGTTTTTGTGTTTGTATAGTTCTCCATCTGCTCTGCTTTGCTAGGGAGTCTCTGGGTTTTAGAGCTACTTGCTGTGTCAAGGTAAATTGTACTTAGGGAGTGCTATGAGGTTGGTTTTGGGTAAAGAACAGGTTCAGATAGGTTTTGGTGTCAGGGTCACATGTAAGGGATAATTTAGGAGAAGATTCGATAAAATGTAGCTTTTAGGGCTAGTTAACAATTATTATTATCTTGCTTCAGATTAAACTTGCTCATAGTGTTTCCACCAACCAGGCTACTGCCATTATCTACAGTGTCCACATACTCATTTAAATGGCACTGCATAATACCATTTTTTTCCTGTAGTAACCTCTGCAGGTAAAAGATCAGCTGATGACATTTTAGTTCTGTAAAATCGGCTGTTTCTTGGGGGTCGTGGGAACATCTTTTATTGTTTAAAGGTTTTCTGTAATGAGACAACCCTTTTATGATTTGCTTTACCGCTAAAATCTAGCTCAGCTCCATCAATGTTCTTGCTTTTCATGTTGAAGATCCTACACACTACAACCAGGTTTCATGGTTAGTCACACAGTGAAGTCTGTAGCTGACATTTTTCATCAACACTTAAAATAAATATGAAGTTAAACTGGATTCCCTGTGACATTCCTAAGCCAGACACACTCATCAAGGGTGAATAAAGTGAATCACGGCACACTGCTGGAATGAGTGGAAACAGCCCCTGCTGTTACATATTCATGTGAAGGCTAAAAAAGTACTAGTGGGCTAACTGTTATCCATAAAGGCAAAACCAATAAGTCGCAAGCATGTCATCAGTTTAGGATTCGGAAATTTATCATGCCGATCATCCTGCAATCAGAATAAATATGATCAATGGACCGTTGCTGAATCAGTGACTATAACTTGTTATCATTATCTAGCCCAGTAAATGATACAGGACACCCTTTTTGAGAACTCTGTTATAATTTCACCTTATATAGTCCATTAAGTATATGCATAATTCACGCATTAATAAAGCAATCACACCCTATAGTTGTAAGTAGCTTGTCCTAAGAGTGGTTGTTTATCAGTATTTTTGCATTTGTGCAGTATCCACTGTGTTGTATTGTGGCTGTACTACATACTGGTGTGAACTGGTACTTATCCAATGTGCAGTTTTGTATCAGGCAGTTGCCCCCCTATTGGATGGGTATGTGAGCAGTTGTTCTTTTGTGAGCTGCACCTGTTTACTTTCTCACAGGTAGTACTGGGGTTTATATTGCCTCCTACTGGGAATATTTTATTATCCAATCATTGAGCTGTAAGTATAGCCTTGTGTCTGCACTCTTAGGGCTTGTCCCCACTGCACCGGTTTGCGGACAGTTTTTCAGACGGTTTTGCAAACTGTCTGAAAAACCGGCCGCAAACTTTTACATGTTGCCTCTATGGAAAAGCCGTGCAGTAGTCCCCACCCGAAAAACATTGTTGATGTTCATTCTTCCGTCCGGTGCCTTACGGTATTTGTCCTGTGCCGTGGGGATGAGCCCTTAGGCTAGGTCCACATATGTCAAAATACTGTCCAAAGTACAAAGCATTTTAACATTCCTGGACCGCGGCAGGACTGCGGTTTTGGTGCAGTCAGTTTTGGGATTTGCCGTTGGCCTCGTACATTGGATATACGGGACCAAACTCAAATCCGAAGAGAAATTTAACAGATGCAGCTCACAAAAGAACAATTGCTCACACACACGAATCCGTTGGAATATACAGCATGTTGCATATTTCGCAGGATTTTAAGCCCATTTTATACCCTTTTCTGATGACAGTATTCATTTAATCCCTTACCGACATTTGACATACCTATACTTCATGGTCGGGAAGGAGTTCCCGCAAACTGACGTATGGGTGCGTCATGAGTATCATACAGTCTGACAAGTAGAGCTTGCACAATCACAGCATGGGACCAGCTGTATATTGCAGCTGGCCTCTATCTGTATTGCCCGTGTCCGGAGCTCACTCCGGCCACGGGCGATTAACCCTTTAGCGATCGCGGAAGCTAAGGGAAAGATAGAGGGAGGGGGGATCCCTCTGTTCCCATTGGAGCAGTCGCGGCGCGATTACGGCTGCTGATGTCCTACCTAACAACCCCAGAATTCTAACAAAGGCTTCCGGGGCTTCCTGTGATCTCACTATGCTCACTAAGACCTGTGGGCATGGCCAGGCATAGTGATTGACAGTTGCCATGGAGATCAGTACACAGCAGCAATGCTGTGTACTGTTAAGATCACTGTTAAAAGTCCCCTATGAGGAACACTAAAAAAAAAAAAAGTAAAACACAAAAAATAAAATAAGAACACATACACCGCCCTTTTCCCCTTTACAAATGTCAATCGCAGCACATAAAATGAAATAAAAATCTATCAAAAAGTCATATCAATGCCAAAGTGGTACAATGAAAACGTCCATTCATACCGCAAAAAAACAGGCCTTGCACAGCTCTACATACGGAAAAAACTTGTCACGTATACTGCACGTTGAGTGCTGTTAAAAATAAAATCCCTAATCCCTCTAATGTAAAAAAAATAACATTTAAAATAAAAAAACATTTAAAAAAAACAGCAGACATACAGTGGGTACAGAAAGTATTCAAACATCTAAATTTTTTACTCTTTCTTTCATTGCAGCCATTTGGTAAGATCCAAAAGTTCATTTTTTTGCTCATTAATGTACACTCTACACCCCCTCCCCCCATCTTGAAAGAACAATAAAGAAGAAATGTAGATATTTTTACAAATTTATTAAACAAGAAAAACTGAAATATCACATGATCATAAGTATTCAGACCCTTTGCTTAGTATTGAGTAAAAGCCCTTTTGAGCTAGTACAGCCATGAGTCTTCTTGGGAATGAGGCAACAAGTTTTTCCTGGATTTGGGGATCCTATGCCATTCTTCCTTGCAGATCCTCTCCAGTTCCCTCAGGTTGGATGGTGAACGTTGGTGGACGCCATTTTCAAGTCTCTCCAGAGATGCTCAATTGGGTTTAGGTCAGGGCTGTGGCTGGACCAGTCAAGAATGGGCACAGAGTTGTTCTGAAGCCTCTGCTTTGTTATTTGAGCTGTGTGCTTAGGGTCATTGTCTTGTTGGGAGAAGAACCTTCGGCCCAGTCTGAGGTCCAAAGCGTCTGGAAGAGGTTTTCATCCAGGATATCTCTGTACTTGGCCACATTTATCTTTCCTTCAATTGCAACCAGTCATCCTGTCCCTGCAGCTGGAAAAAACCCCCATAGCATGATGCTGCCACCACCATGTGTCACTGTTGTGATTGTATTGGGCAGGTGATGAGCAGGGCCTGGTTTTCTCCACCGCTTTCAATTAACACCAAAAATTCCAATCTTCGTCTCATCAGAGCAGAGGATCTTATCTCTCATAGTCTGGGATCCTTCATGTGTTTTTTTGCAAACTGTATGCGGCTTTCATATGTCTTGCACTGAGGAGAGGCTTCCATCGATACATTCTGCCATAAAGCTCCGACTGGTGGAGGCTGCAGTGATAGTTGACTTTGTGGAGCTTTCTCCCATCTCCCTACTGCATCTCTGGAGCTCAGCGACAGTGATCTTGGGGTTCTTCTTTACCTCTCCCACCAAGGCTCTTCTCCCACGGTTGCTTAGTTTGTATGGACAGCCAGGTTGAGGAAGACTTATGGTCATCCCAAACTTCTTCCATTTTAGGATTATGGAGGCCACTGTGCTCTTAGGAACCTTGAGTGCTGCAGAAATTCTTTTGTAACCTTGGCCAGATCTGTGCCTTGCCACAATTCTGTCTCTGAGCTCCTTGGGCAGTTCCTTAGACCTCATAATTCCCATGTGCTCTTACATGCACTGTGAGTTGTGAGGTCTTATATAGACAGGAGTGCCTTTCCTAATCAAGTCCAATCAGTTAAATTAAACACAGCTGGACTCCAATGAAGGAGTAGAACCATCTCAAGGAGGATCAGAAGGAAATGGACAGCATGTGAGTTAAATATGTGTCACAGCAAAGGGTCTGAATACTTATGACCATGTGATATTTCAGTTTTTCTTGTTTAATAAATTTTCAAAAATATCTACATTTCTGTTTTTTTCTTTCAATATGAGAGGGGGGGCCAGAGTGAACATTAATGAGCAAAGAAAATGAACTTTTTGGTTCTTACCAAATGGCTGCAATGAAAGAAAGAGTGAAAAATGTAAAGGGGTCTGAATACTTTCTGTACCCACTGTATGGTAGATGCTAGTTATAAACTATTTTATATGTAATAACTTTCTTTCACGCAGAAATAGTTTGAATTTTTCAAAATTTTCCCGATATTTTTCACAAATAAATAAGGATTGTATGGACCAAAATTTCTTACTAAAAGCACACAAAAAGTTATTCTCACATAAAGTGATACGTCAGATTTCAAAAATAGGACTCAATAGATTGTCAGACGGTCAGGGGTTAAGGACCATGTTTTTTGTACTAAAGGACCAAAGATATTTTTATCTCTTCGCCTCCTCACATTCTGAGTTTTATTCGTTTATTGTCTACTAAACTTTTCTGGCCCTGTATTTTGAAAGCCGGATAAATTTATAAAAAGGGGTGTTCCAATCTCACACTGGTCATGCTAGTGTACTACTCTCCATTCTGTTCTGGGAATCTGAGTAGAGCTGAACACACCGTTTATGGGACTCTCCGGTCTGAAGCAAAGACTTTCAGGGGCCCGTTCCAAAGATAGGTGCATGTCCCAGAGGAATCCCCACCTATCACACTTTGATGGCATATCCGATCAATATGCTTTCAAAGTGTGAGATGGCAGAACCCCTTTAAACTCCATTTTGTGGGATGTATAAAATAGCATTTAATTGTATGATTTCATTGTAATGGCAATTACATAATTTATTCTTTACTGTATTAGATGTGGTTTATTATTAGATATTAAGGGATACCACGTATGATAAAATGATCAAATTATTATGTGCATTGGATGAAATAAGATGTTCTTATGCCCAACAGTATAATATAGCTTACTTACCCATTTTTAGTTAATGTGGTTGTCTCAGATTAGAAAAAATACTTTTTTCCCCCAAATTAGGGCCACCCATGAACAGTATTGCATCTCAAGTCCATTAAAGGTGTTTTCGCATCAGACTGTTTTACAGAGCCTGCTCTTCACAACCAGCTTCAGGCTCCCACTTCCTGTCCAGGCTATGGGGGTTCTACAGCAGGAAGTGACATTTCAGCTCTTCTATTCCTAAGGCAGCCTGTTAGCGGGACACTGGTAATGCAGAGGTTTTACCAGCAGGGAAGAAGGCTACAGGGCTCATAAGGAATGAAGTTTGTCATTAAGAAACATAAACAAGCTCCTGTGCTGCTAATAAGACACAGCAGGGAGTGACATCACCATCCAGTGCTAGACCATAGAGCTCAGAGAGGTGGTTGGTAACCTAGGGAAGCTTATATACACAAGCAGGAAAGGAAGCAAAATCAAAACAGCAATGTATTTGGTATTAATCTTTATTTACCTTTTCCTACATGCTGAAAGCCAATAAATTTGTTGAGAATACCCCTTTTAAGTAAATGAGGCTGAGCTGCAATACCACATCCAACCTGTTGACAGGTGTGACACTTTTTTTTTTGTAACAAAGCAGCTAGTATTTTTTTAATTGCGATGGTTGATGAGCAGGTTCCAGATATTGAATCAGTAGGGGATGAATAATGAACTCGGAGAAGTTGTGCTGATTCAACCAGCCAGGTCATATGAATAACTATTACTCCCTTCATGAACTATAAAAGTGAGACTGAGAATGAACACAGCTCCAAAGACAATGCCATGAGTCATAAGGGAATGTCATGATATAGATGAATGATCATCTACTCTTTACCCCTTTTAACTCTGATGACATTTAACAGGATTTTCAACTTTCAATGAACCAATAATTACTGGAATTGTTTTATATTTCAGGGGTTGTTAAGGATTTGTCATTACAATGATTTGGCTGGGTTTACATGAAAAGATGGATGTCCCACTCTGCAGGGAACTACACCACAGCTCCATTCCAATGACCAAGAGAGCAGCTCTAAAGGGAAAACACAGAACTACAGCCCCTTTATTTGCAGGGACAGTGGGGGTCTTGGTAGTCTGACCTTTTCAGACAGTGACGCTCTATGAAAAGTTTCCTTACACCCCTTTTTTCCCAACATTGCTAATAACATTGACATTAACTTGGTCTCTACCGTAGGCCACAAGACTGCTGCCCAGAAAAGTCTATGGAGGGGGAGGTAGGAGCTACAGAGTGAAATAAAGGCAGAGAAAAACACATGAACACTCTAGTAGGTTTTTTCTCTAACCCCAGTACTGCTCAGTACTATAGTATTGCCCATGCTGATTCCACTGAGGGTGTGCTATAGAGATACAGGGAAACAGGACTTCCTTGTATCTATGTGCTATGTATGGGAGACAACAACAGCTGGTCTGTATACACTCACTCATTAATAACAGAAAATTAGAAATGAAGCCACCAGAAAGTGGACATTAACCCTTAACTACTTTAGATCATTATGGGTGTTGATATTAACATTTTTAATCTCATGGAATGTTCATTGTATGAAGTTACCAGTAAATCTGACATTTACCCCCCTTTTTTTTAACCTAGTCCCCTATTAGCCTAGACCTAATCTAGTCCACCATTGGCCTAGACACCAGAGACATTATCATCAACCTTTTTACTACCCTAGAATTTGCAGTTGTAACCATTAACCTCTTAAAGAGTACCTTTAGTTTCAGTTACATTTTCAGGGCAAGTTGTTATTTGCATGTAAACAAGGAGTAGCACTATATCAGGTCATATTATAACTTGTGTATGGCATTTATAATCAGTTTTCCCCAATGCTGACTGTGTCTCTTATTTTCATTTGTCCCTGAGTTGGTGGGTTAAAACTAACTGCTAGGATGTCTCCCAAAGACTGCAGACATAGACAGAAGAAGACAATCTGGCTTCCCTATATCTATAGTGCATTCTCAGAAACATATATTGTGGGCAATAGAGCAAACAAAGTCCAAAAGAGACTAAATGTGCTCTGTAGTCACTTATGTCTCCACAGCAGCATACATCTGGATACCTTTTTCAAGTTATCCTGACAGGTACCTGTGACAGAGGCCCAAAACTTGATGTGAATGAGGAATAGACTGTGAGTTAAGCATTGGAGTGCGATGTAATACTTGAGAGCTATCTTTGTGTCTCTCCCTGCCTTGGTCTCTTTTCCACAGCACCCCATCATACCCCTCCCTTCTCCATAGACTTTGTTGGGCAGTAAGTAACCTGATCCCTCAGTCACTTCACATTCCATTTTGTAAGAAGGTTTTTCAGAGTGGATAATAGGTTGAGTAGAGAGGGGGAGCCGAAAAGGAGCCTGATACGTAAAGAAAGATGCATTTTCTCTGACAAGGTATATTAAAATATTTCTTATGTTAACTAAGGCCTCGTTCACACGGCTTATTTGGGCGCTGATTTCAGCCGTACTGCAGTACGGCTGGAATCCATCCCAGTCATTACGGTAAGCCATAGTTCTCATAGAGAACTGTGGATTCCGTCTCTTCTCCCCGCTCGGCGAATACGCCGAGGGGGGAGAAAGTGACATGCACATTATTTAAGGCGTGTACGCGCCGTGAATAATGAATGTCTATGGGGCCGGCGAGCTGCCAACCCACTTACCCCTGCTGCACGGCTGCCGGCGTAATTGCGGGGCGAAACCGTCCCGCATTTTTCGGCAAAAGCCTTGACTGTGCCTTAAGCTGCTGATTTTTGCAGTTTGTTGAAATGTTTCTGCCTATTTATTTACGCATAATCCACCAAAGATTTCACCATCATCCATTTACCAATATGTCCCAGGAACAAAGATTTTGTTTTTCAAAAAATTCTATGGACAACCCTGATTTATTTGCTGTATGAAATATTTAATGCTTTCAAATGTCCACACTCTAGATAATCTTATTTATCTGGATGCCTTATAGACTATTGACCGATGGGACTGGCCAAGGTTGGCGGAGTGCCTAAATAAAAACATTTTTGCATGCTTTAAATTTTTTT
>JAODAL010001700.1:0-219548 GCA_025379985.1 Phyllomedusa bahiana | reverse complement strand
TCGTTACCCCAGGGGAAATAGGAAAATAGGGCCCCAGTAGGTATATAGGTCTTCCCAGTTTGGTAGGATGGTAAATAAGCTTCCATAAATGTAAATAAATAAATAATACTCCCCTCTATCCTTTCTCCCAGCGACTGCCTTGCTCTTCCAGGAGCTTGTGACATCATGTCGCCTACATTTCTCATGCAGCACCCGAGGGTTGACGGCAGGGAAAAGAGCCAACAGTTCTTATCACCACTGTAGTCTTTAACTGTATGCACGTCCGATCTTCGAAAAACTCGCTGGTGTATGGGTCCCACTTTTATAAGACGGATAAAACGGCCTAGTGACTCCCCTGTGTTAGATGCTACAATCGCAACCATTGCTTCTAAGGGCTAGGACAAAGGCAAGGGGTAGCCTATGGCAGCCTATGAACCTTCTCTCAGTGCCATCATGGTTTGTCAATGGGTTGTTATGACAACCAGCAGTCTGACAAATGTCCAAGATCTTACCATCTGTCTACATAAGGTAGATCTTTGCGGATCACATAGATAATATACCGAAAATATTTTCTTCCATAATTTAACTTTGTTTATTCCATAACAATATTTCTTAGGATAAAAACATTTCCCAAACATAGTAAATAGTTAATGGTACACTCATATTTGTTGTGGCTCAACGTCGACTTCATTATCAAGCATGCATAATAGAATGTCTATAGTCCCTATCTACCTACTAAATTACTTACTAAATTCACCCATTACTATTATTTAAAAATCACCAAAACAGACTAACTAATGAAGAAATTATGGGAGAAAATATTGTTGGTCTATTATCTATGTGATTGTGATTTCAGGCAAAGAGGAAATCCTTAGCAATAGATCTGGTGGTATTCAACTAAGTAGGTCTTTGCGGAAGCAGGACTTAATTTGATTCCTGTCAGCGTTTTATTAATAGGTATAATACACTGTAATATAAAAGTACCGTAGTGTACTATACAAGTGATAAAGGGATCATATGGTCAAGTCCCCAAGTGGGGCTAAAGAGAAAGGTAAAGAAAATTGTATTAAATGTTAAAACAATTATATAAACAATTACAGGCAGTCCCCGGGTTACAAACTGGATAGGGACTGTAGGTTTGTTCTTAAGTTGAAATTGAATGTAAGTCGGAACAGTTATATTTATTAAATGTAATAAAAAATTTTTTTCCAGTTTTGGATAGTGCAGGGAACAGTTTTTACATTTGTTTTGCTGTCTGTGCCCTTGTTTAGAAGATTTCACCTAACGTTCTGTATCTCATGTGCAGCTGTGGCATGCTGGCACTTGGTTATCATGGGGTGTGATACAGTGTTGAATGTCAGCCACGCCCCATAAGTCTCCGTTTGTAACTAGGGGACGTATGTCAGTCGGAACGATGTAAGCCTGTATATAAAAATAATTTTTAAAAAGTCCTAAAAAAAATTATGCAAATTTGCTACTTTTTCTATCTTCTGCCACAAAATAAAGGTTTTCTTAATACACTTTATGTACCCCAAAAGACTACCGCTAAACATGCAACTTAATCTGCAAAAAATAATGAAACAATGGCTCAAAATAGCTGCATTCGTAAGTAGTTAATGATGGTTAAATGCCAATTTCTAGTAAACACCTTTTTGAAGTTCTGTCCCGTTTTCTATGTTTCTGAAGCCATGACCATAGCTTGGAAAGCCATCTGACCCGTCTGCACAGCACTAGTGACTATCAAATGGCTGCAGATGGAGGGACATGAAAATCCCATTTAAGATATCAGTATGTGGACTGACTCCTGCTTTGAAAGAATGATGTGATGCTATGGAGCATAGAGTTAATACATTATTAAACAGACGCATACCCAAAAAGGTTTAGGTTTGTTTATTAGGGAAGCATAGGGGGCATTGGATATTAACCTTTTATTTAAAGGAGTGTACTTTTACAAACAATTTGTATTGTTCTAAATCATAGTAATAATAATACAAATCTAAATTCGAAATAAAAATGTAACAAAATGTCCTACAGTTTTTTGTTTACAGTTTCTAATCAGAAATATGTGTTTCTATGGTAATAGACTTCAAACATATTCTTTGTGTAACGTATTTCCTATAAATATTTGTTACGTCCTTTAATCAGACCCCTTTTTTTTACTACAGGGGGCAAAAAGAGGAAGGAAGAGGGGACAAAGTGGTGTAACATACTCTATCTAACCAGGAGTATTTTTAAACTTGAATCCTTTTTAATTTTTGATGCATTGAAGAAATAAAAAATTAATGCATAAACGTGCTAATGCTTTAATGTAAAGGGTTATGTTATTGTTACATTTAATGTTCTTTGAGGCTAACCCTTAAAACACCTATGTCCTTTATCCATTACAGTGATAAAAACATTAACTCCTGATTGACTCAGAAGGGCACCTCCGAAGTCATAATTTACACCACTGTATTTTCAGCTCTTGGTTTCTGCAATGTTTTCCATGTTTTATCATTCATTGCTTTTAATCTGTTGCCCCTCTGACATTTCATCTATGCCCTGGGCAGTGCTTACCTTAAGAGATGTGGGTATCTTGGACTCATGCTGAATCCGACCGCTCATTGATTAAGTTCGGGCAGTCATGGTACAGGGGAAATCAGAAAAAAAAAGTTTTGTAAAAATGCACCCAAAGGTCTGTTTCTGACCTTACAGGGGCACAATATGTAAATTAAGTAAATAAAATAAAAACACACGCATAAAATAAAAAAATAATAAGGAAAAAAATTTAACGGTCCAAACAACAACGTTTAGCCCCATCCCCAATGACCTTAAGGGTCCATCCACACAGCAGTGAAAAAATACCAGTCAGATTCTGTCTTTAGAATCTGGCTGGTATTTTGTCGTGTTTTGAATGGTTTTGGGGAGGGGGCGGGGTGGTCCGCGGGTTGCGGATTCGCCGTTCCCCTCAAACATTAAAATGCACATCTTCTGCTTGAAAACCACATGTTAAAAGTTTTTCAGAACACCGGCGGTTTAAAAAACTGTCTGCCAGAAAATCCGTTCAGTGTGACCTGCTGAACGAATTTTCTATTAAAGTCTGTGGGAATAGTTGTTGGTCAGTTTTCAGACGATTTTCAAATCAGGAAACCATCTGAAAATCCGTCCACAAACTTTGCCGTATGGACAGACCAGAAAACTTAATATCACCTATATACAAATGTGAAAAACAGACTATTTTTATCATTATAAAAATATCTAATGTAAAAATAAAGCCTTACATATCAAGAAAAAGACAAAAATTAGTAGAATAACCAAGTGGGCAGAAACATTCAAGCATTCAAATCCGCATGTACTAAGGAATGGAAAATGTGAGAGTAAAGGGGAGACCGGAAACTAATAATGGTGATGCAATACATCGTAGTGCGACTTGTGTTAATGAGGGCGGGAGAAAGAAATTTCTCTCTCCCGCCCTGACTACAATTTAGCCAAGAAATAGCCCTGCATCTATAGTTCCGAGGATATAATTGCATTTAACTCCTGCACCTGAGCCAGCATTCAAGGCCCTTGGGCAAAGCAGTGCACTGGACCCTGCCTACACAACCAGAAATAACCAGGAACTGGAATAAAATGTAAATTATCCATAAAATAAACTTATACGTATCACTAACTACAACAAAATCAGTGTTTTAACACTCAGCAATTGTCCCCAGTCATTCATTGCCTCTTGCGAATCCTTTACAATATTCTGTGTCTATGCCACTGTAAGTAATAAAAACAGCTACATTTCTTTTGTGAATGTAGACATGCCTACTCTCATTTACAAATCATAATTTGTCTCCTTTTACCAATTTAATGGTAGATTTAAATGTTATGTAAATTAGTGTTAATTTCTGGTCTGTGCATTGATTAGCATGGGGTCCCTTTGCTTATGCATGCCCATGTGTTAATACTGCACTACCTGTAACCTCATTCACAAATTTCTTCCAGCCTTCTGATGATTTATTAGTATATCCTTTACTCAGATACTCCGGTGAAAATTTCTCCAGTCCTCCACCCAATTAAACCTTCTTCAAAAAATGATATTTTTAAACTCCCATCTCCACAATTGCATCTGCATGTTCTAACAGATTCATGCAAGATTTTGGGGCACATGTATAAAAACTATATAGGTCTAAGACTTTCTTTGTTACCCATAGCTACCAATCAGAGCTCATTCTTCCAGAGCACTATATGAAATGAAAGGGGAGCACTAATTGGTTGCTGTGGGCAACAAAGAAAGTCTTAGACCTAGACAGTTTTCATACTGTATCTAAGTAGTATCTAAGCCACCCACCTGGAGACACCTGTCACGGGTGCTCCTGCGACCCACTCACCGGGTTGCGGGCACACCGTGTCTCAGGCGCCCGCATGTCGGGCCGCGGGCGCGCTCACTGCTACGCTCCGTCCCGTGCCTACTCACCTGTCCGTGCTCCCTCCGACGCACAAATCCTCGCTCCTTAGGGTGTGTGCCCGCTGGTTATGTTAAATTTAAACGGTCAGTGAACAAGTGATTGGTGATCACCTGATGCTGACGCTATTTAACCCTGCCCCTTCCTGATTCTCTTGCCGGATCTTTAGTGCATTGTACCTCCTGAGAAAGTGTTCCTGAAATTGTTCCCTTGCTATACCGTGTACCGTACTTGTTGCCTCCATCCCTCGACCACGAACCTTTGCCGCCTGTCCTGACAATACTACCTATCGCTGACTACGAGTAGCCTAATGATTCTGTACCTCGCTATACCTCGGCTGTCACCACAAGCAAGTAGCGTCAGGGTTAGCAACCTTGTAGGACTCCTGCCACTGCAAGCCCAAACTGCCTTGCGGCGGGGTCTGGTGAACACTGGGACACACATCAGCATTATGGTTGCCCTCAAAGGGCCAGTGAGTTGATGAACAGAGCAGCGCAGAGACAAAGAAACAGAAGATAAACAGAAGACAAAAGGGAAACATGTGCAATAGACAACAAATAGAGAATATACACCAACCATATACTTATCAAAACAAGCCAGCAAACCAACTTAGATTACTAATGAACAAAGTACAAAGTACAATCACTAGCTTAAAAATAGATATATTTATTAAATATTATAATATAATAAAAAGTAGTTTAAAAAGCACCTAACAAATACTGAACAGGATCGAACAGTGGCCAAAAAGACTAAGCATGGAGGGGTAAAAGTATATTACTAGCCACCGCGCAACAGCACAGTCCCGACGCGCGTTTCGCGTGGGCTTCCTCTGGGGACCAGACAGGACTGTGGGACTGTGCTGTTACACAGCGGCTAGGAAAGCCAATTAGGACGGGCTGAGACTATACATATCCCATATTTCTTTATACATTCCTACTTTAATATGGGATTTAGATTATGTGTCACTAGATAGGAGATTGTATGACTATCTATATCCTATGTTTATAATTGTGTTATATATTGTTATCATTATGAATAGTAATTAGATAATGTTCTATGATATATATTATTGTGTCTGTAATATACTTTTACCCCTCCATGCTTAGTCTTTTTGGCCACTGTTCGATCCTGTTCAGTATTTATTAGGTGCTTTTTAAACTATTTTTTATTATATTATAATATTTAATAAAGATATCTATTTTTAAGCTAGTGATTGAATTTTGTACTTTGTTCATTAGTTAACAAATAGAGAATATGCAGACGGGCCAAGGTCAAACTAGGAGTATGCGCAGTACCGAAGGACAAGACGAGAGAGTAACCAGGAATACAGGCTAAAATCCAGAGAACTAGGGAGATAAAACAGCATAGCAAAAACAAACAGCTAGGACACAAGAAATAATCACCACCAGGGCCAGGACAGGAAGAGGTTTAAATATCCCACCTCAGCCAGGGATTGGCTCAAGTGCTTAACCCATCAAGCACCAAGCTGCATCCTGGCTGAGGTTGCAACAAAAAACCTTAGAGGTACTTTTAATATGTTATACTGCTCAACTGAAACAGTAGCACTGTTATGTCACACCTTCAGCTATGTTCCTAATCTGTACATGCAGAAGGCAATACCTGATCTTGTTTTACATGGTTTTCATGAGTCTTGTTGTCATAATTCATATGTCTGTTCCTAACCTTCTGTACCCATCATTTTCTCAATAAAACATTTTTTGAATACGAAAAAAAAAACCTTAGAGGGCCATTAGCATAGTCCTGACAGGAATGGTGCATTACCGGCCACCACTGAAGGCACACAGTGGTGGGTGGTAACCAAGTAGAGCAAGTTGAAGGTGTAAAAAAGGCCTTTATTAGGTTAAGTATACATATTATTTAATGAAATGCATTTTGGAAATTGCTTACAGTACAGCAATTGGCCCTTCCAGCAGCACTAGCTATGATGGGAATACACCTTTACCTTTTAATCAAATCTTTATTTATAGAAAGGCTCAAAAATATCTAAAATCACAGTCCAAGGGTATGTCTAAATATGTCTAAATGTTATGATGAATTGGAAACTATGAAGGTGGAAATAATGAACTTCAATACTTGGAACTATCTACATGTGAATGTAGGAGCTACCGTAGATAGTTCCAAGTATTGACATTCATTATCTCCACCTTCACAATTTCCAGTTCATCATAATGGTGGACTCTTGAATGCGACAAGACGAGAAACGAAGATTAAAGGGGTTGTCTCACTACATTGATTCGTCCTGTTTTCTTGGTTTCATTTTGAATTCAGGGGCGTGGTTACTGGCTTCTACTAGACTGCTTTAGAAGCCAGGTCTATAGCTATAGTAACCAGTGTTGACAGCCTATAATGAGAGACTAAACAGGTCTGTAGCTATAGCGACCTGAGGAGCTGATGCAGTCTATAAAAGAGGAGATATCTCAGAATAGGTAGGACACTGTTAATGGACACATATTACAAAGTGACTTGTTCTTGCAAGATCTTTAACATAAAAAGCAATCCTCGTAGTGAGACAACCCCTTTAAAGGCGTAGTTGCAGAAAAACTGCAACATTTTAGTAGATTAATTCACTCTATTGTTAATCTCGAATTCTGCTAATGATAGAAACTGCCTCCATTTCCCTTGGTTATCAGAAACATAGCATCTTAAAAACTGTTCCAGAGTTTGATTTACCCTTTCTGTCTGACCATAAGTCTCTGGATGGAATGCAGAGGAAAATGACAGACTTGCCCAACCGCCCACAAAATTCCTTTCAAAACCTAGATTTAAATTGGACCCCTGAATTAGACACAATACTCTCAAGAATACCATGAAGTTTAAGCACATCTCTTTGAGGCACGAGATGGCACATCTTGGAGAATCTATCAACACCCAGATCACAGTTTTACCTTGAGACCTGGGTAAATCGGTTATAAAGTCCATAGAAAGGTGGATCCATGGTCTTTTTGGAAGGGGAAGTGGATGGAGAAGGCCCTCGGGTGACTCCCTGGGCACCTTCGTCCTGGCACATACCTCACAGGCCGACAAAAATTCATGGGCATCCAAGACTACGAAGGCCATCAGTAAGACCTTGCCAAAAGATATTTAGTACCAGCAATACTGGGATGTCCTGCTAATAGAGAGCAGTGAATCACCTCAAATACCTGTAGGCGAAGATTTAGGGGCACTAACAGTCTATCTGGAGGAGTGTTGCTAGGTGCCAGATCTTGAGAATTGGCAATAGAAGTAGCAAGATTCTGAGTAATGACCACAATTACAACCCCGGGGGACAACATTTTCTCAGGAACAGCCTCGAGGGCACTGCTGGTACAAAAACTATGAGACAATGCGTCAGTCTTAACGTTTTTCATGCCAGGACAATAGGTAACAATGGAATTCAAGTAAGTACAAATAGTGGGCAGTGAGCCTGCCTTGGGGTACGTCCATTTTATGGCTGGAAGTTCACGATTTCTAATGCCGAAATTGCATTCTGAGGAGGAGAACTTCCTTGAGAAGAAAGCCACAGGTTGCAAGTGGGTATGAGACTCATGGCGCTGAGACAAAACGGCTCGCATCCCCACTACAGAAGCGTCAACTTCTTCCACAAAAGGACAATCCAGATCAGGTTGGATCAACACCGGGGTATTGACGAAACTTTTCTTAAGCTGTACAAATGCCTGTTCTTCCTCCAGGGACCAATGAGAAAGGATGTTACCCCTTTCTGGTAAGATCTGTCAATAACTGAAAATGTTTTAAGAAATTTACTGTACAGTAGTAATTGGAAAACCCTAAAAAATGTTGGAGAGCCTTGAGGTTAGTAGGGTGTTCCCAATTATCAAAAGTTGTGACTTTTAGAGAGTTCATACCAAAGGACTCTGGTGTGATGATATAACCCAGAAAGGTAACTTTTTGGACACCAGACAGGCACTTATACAACTTAGCAAACAGACTCTTCTGACATAACCCTAATAGCACATTTCTGACATGCTATATGTGTCCCAATTGGAAGAAAATAATAAGATTTCATCAAGTTATCCCAGGAGATCTCTAAAACTATTGTTAACGAACTGTTGGAAGACTGCAGGTGCGTTACATAATACTTGATGCTCCCTCCTGGTTTTGGCATCCATGGCTCTAAGTTGCATAGGCTCCTCTTCAGGGGCGGAAGGGGAAGAGACAGACCTTCCAGGAAAGGGAAGAAAAAGACACATAAGACACAGAAAAATGACTCCTCTCCCGAAGCCTGAGGTCGATGCGGACCATGTGAGCCACAGCCTGCTCTAATGTACTGGTTTGGGGTGGCTGAACCAGACATCTTTAATGGTGTCAGATAGGCCTTGTGTGAAGAGGACCTTTAACGCAGGTTCACACCATCCAGCAGTCATGCACCACTTGTGGAACTCGGTACAGTATTCCTCAGCCGATCTTTTTGCTTGTCATATATTCAAGAGCTGAGTTTCCACAAACAAAGCATGGTCTGGCTCTTAATATGAGCCCCAGAGACTGAAAAAAATGGTCCAGAGAGCTTCACTCTGGGGTGGTGAAGGAAGATTTGAGGGCCCATTCCAGAGGACCACCCTGTAAAAAGGAGTCCACCATTTGGTCCCCAGAAGCAAATGGCTGAATCCGGAAGTACAGTCGACACGACTCCTGAAAAGTATTGAACTTTGTGTCGTTCGTTCTCCAAAAACCAGTCCGGGGGAAGCATTTTCAGCTCCCTGACAACAGCTGGCTATGGAATAGGAACCATCAGAGGGGATACAGCAGAAGCCTCAGTTTGTTGTTGGGTGAGGAGATGTACCTGATTCTCCAGGTCAGATACCAAGGCAGCCAGACCCTCCATCTGATTAGCAAGTTCCTGAATAGTATTCATGCTAATCCAGATGGCAGTGGGAAAATCAAATGTAGGGCTTATGATAATGTGAGAGGCCCTGAGACCCAGATACGGCAACAGGAAGAGACAGACCGGAGCCATAGCGCTAGGCCCCCCAAAACTGTCCATGCCTACTTGCCAGCCTGACCTTAACCAGCTGCCGACAACTGGGCGACGTTCTCTATAATGATAAAGTGACACACAGAAAGACACAAAACAGATAAACACAATAACGAGTGATCAGGCAAAATACAGGTCACACCGGAGATAAAATAACAGTACCAAGACGATAGGCAATTAGGGAGGTCTAAAGGACAGGACAAGCGATCAGAAAACCAGGCAACACAGAGGATATGAAATACCAGCTCAAGCCAAGAAGAGACTATCACAAGCACTGATCCAGAGAAAAAGTTGTCTTCTAAGGCTAAGTGCACACAGCATAGGACAAAATACGTTGGAATGCCAAAGGCATTTTGTCCTATGCAGGACTGTGGGTTTTGGCATTGATTTGCGCAAGAACCGCAGTCGGTTTCAGTTTTTGCTGTCGGCCCATACAATTGAATGTACAGGAATTCAACGGCAAACCACTGGACTCCGGTGGAATATGCAACATGTTGCATATTGCATCAGATTTTCAACACAGTGGTTAAAAACCCATACTGTATAGACTAAAGCACGGGTTTTTCATTGCTGTCTATTCACCACAGTATACCGTCAGCATTTTGAAACTGCCGAAAATCAGACGGTATTTTTGTGCTGTGCAGACATAGCCTTAAGGGATGTCTGAGTCCCAGTCCAGATCGTGTTTGGACTGGCCCTCTGACAATCAAACCATGCAGAACTCAGGCTGGCAGGGAAGAAAGATGAGTGGTGAAGGCAAATGTCAATAACCACTCAACTAAACTATCTGCAGCCCAACACTAGGGCTAGCAGAAGTAACAGACTGGTGTGGTGAAGAACCTGTCAATCACCACTAGCAGACACTTGACAGTGTTCAGACCAGCACCAGGAAACACACACAATTCGAAACTGAATCATGGCCAGAAGCGTAGTCTCTGACGCAATCCATGGGCAGAGGACTGCGCTGTGGCTTGAACAGGAATAGTAATTACAAGGTCTATCGCAAATTTGTCAATTGTATTTTGTGCTCCTCTTGAGTTGATCCAATTTTTTGGGTTTTGAACCTTGACTGACATATGTGCCATAGATGTTGTGTACCCCTGTTCCTACCTGAATACTAGGAGGTCACATAACTGATGCCATGTTTTGTCCATGGGAGCCATTATTATAGACAGGAATGTGGGCTATACCAGTTTTTTTCTAGATAGGAGCTTGCTGCATTGGCATAAAAGAGGTAGAAGACCAGAATTTTTAATAAATGTGTATTATAAAATGTGTGATTGTATGTATCATTATATTATAATGTATGATTTCCTATGATATAATACATAAGGCTATGTTCATACGGGATAATTTCAGCATGCATTTCATGATGTATTTGCGCTCTAATACGAGCGAGATGCGCACCGAATTTACGGTAATCCATAGTTTTCATAGAGAACTCTGGATTACGCCTCCTCTTCCCGCGCGTACAATATACGTTCATATTGTACGCGCGGGGGAGATAAGTGACATGTTAATTACGCGCCGCGAGTAATGCATGTCAATGGGGTCGGCGGCCTGCTAGTCTCCCCCGCACCGCAGGAGTACGCACGGATTAGCGCGAACTCCCGAAACACATGATGTACTGCGGCGCATACTGTATGCGCTGCAGTACCTCGTGTGAACATACCCTAAAAATATAAACTGGCATCCCTTCAGTGATGATTTTTTGTGTATTTTGTTGGAAATTAATTTTGTTCATATCTGTTAATTTATTAGTAACACAGTAATAATGCTGTTACTAGGGTTGGCTTAGTAGAGTGAAATAGGTGCTCCTTGCAAAGTGGAGATTCATTAACTTCAATGAAACTAAAATTGCATTTGAATCATTGCCTTGTGAATGGAAGATCCAGTAGAGCCTCCAGCAATGAAACCACTAGTCTTTGTGAGTGGCATCACAAGAGAATCAAAAAATAATTCTGTGCCAGAGGCTGTGCTTTTGTGTCGGGAGAAAAAAGCAGCACCATCTAGTTTATGAATCTGACTGTAGAGCAAAAGGCTTTTCTGCTTGTTGCCATAAGACATTAATACAATTATTCGGCACTTAGATATCCATAGATCCATAATTCAACCACACTATAGCAGCAAGAGGTGGACCTGAAATGAGAGAGAAATGGAAGGAGGAGTAAATGGTACAGAGGGAGGGAAGGAGAGGGTCTGGGTGATGGAAAGGGAGACAGAATGCTATGTACACTGCGAGGCAGATCAACAGAGGATGAAAAGTCTCCCTCTGTAAAGAGAGATTTTGAGAGTGCAGCTTTGGGCTATATATGCCCCTTCTATGTCTTTTTCTGATTCCAGTGCCACATTTCTTCTGAATGAGGTAACCATTTGTTGTTTTTTTTGTTGCCTTGAAGGGAAGGTTGGGGTTGATGTGTGTGGGGGTTGAAAGGGGAATTTATCTGTAGTACAGAGATCGCTTTTCGGGATGTGCACTGAGCCATATCATGCATTGTGCTTTTTAAAAAGGTTTTTCCATCTTAAGCTAAATAAAGGAAAATGAAACAAGACAGGGTAAACAATGAGTAGGAAAGGCGAAAATAAAAGAGTATTCAAAGAAAGCATTATGTATGGAAACATCACCCTCAGCAAGCAGATCATTAGCTTTGCTTCGGAACCTTGATGGGCTTCACATTGATGTAATAGTATAGGCTTAAAATGCAAACAAGTGCAATTGTATTTAGTGGGTTCACAAATATAAAGCAACACTTTCTTTCGTGTACACTGCTGAGGCTATAATGATGGCATTCCTGGAATATGACATGTAAAGCTCACATACTGGATGTATCAAATCAATACACTCTATCTATAATGATATATATGGAGTGGATGTATGGATGACTGACAGCGGTGAAGGAGAGATGAGACCAAATTAACTTGATTTAGTTATACGGATTGACATGGAGAGTGGTGAAAAATAATCAGGCATGACTGACTATAGACAAGCTGGGACTGAAATGGCATATGGATGACCCTAACTGTTAAATGGTGAATTGTTTAGCCTTGGTAATGGACAAATTATCAGCTTGAGAATCCTGAGTGTCATGTAATTAACGATGCATCTTTCATCCCCTACTGACTGTGTTTTTAATGAATGTTATTGACACTTTTCTTTACCTTCATCCCTTGACACTAGACAAGCAGCATGGCGTGTTGCTCAGTTGAACATTGGGAATGTGTCGTTGTTTGATGGAAACATGAATTTATCCATTTTTTACCACCACCTGCAAATCATAATTGCAAGGCTATAACTGCAACAATCCTTATACTGCATGTAAAATAGGTTGGTCATGGTTTCCAATTAAGAGCTTAAAGAGGTTCTCTGCTTTCAACAATTCCTATATGTTAAAAGGGTTCCTTGCCACTAAGCTGATTACAAAGTGTCCCCCTGCAATGACCCCAGCAATTAGTTGTATTCTGTGGGAAAGCCTGGCAATAACTGGTTGATTTGCCTTCCACGCCACCACAGGGGAAATGAAGCATTACACAGTGCCCATTATATCAATGGGCTGCTTTTGTAATAGAGGACAGGACAAGTCCTCCAGAGTGAGAGACGTTCTTTACAACTGCCCTCCATTCTGGAAAAGAGATAAGTGTCTCAGACATGGTACCCCTTTCTGCTAACTCAAATTTCCCATCTAGCATAAATATCCTAAACCAGAAAATCCTAGAGGCTAATGCTGCAACAATCTTTATATTATGTGTAAAATGGGCTGGTCATGGTTGCTAAACCAAAGCTTTAAGAGGTTCTTTGCTTCAACAACTCCTATCTGTTTAAAACATCCCTTTCCCATGAGCCGATCATAAAGTGTCCCTCTGCAGTGACCCCCAACAATTAGTTGCAATCTGTGGGAAAACCTGGCAGTAACTGTTCAATTTGCCTGCAGCACCACCACAGGGGAAATTAAACATTACACGGTGCCCATTCAGATCAATGGGCTGCCTGGGTAATGCAGGACATGACAGGTCCTCCAGAGTGAGAGACTCTCTTTGTAACAGCTCTCCACTCTGCAAAACAGATACAGGACCCCATGTACTAGAATTTCCTACTAATAAAAATAGCTATCCTAAACCGGAGAACCCCTTTAAGTAACTCTTAATTTTTAAAGTGTGCTAGTTACATTAAATAATTTAGTATTTGCAGGACTAGTAAGGGGTGTAAATATATTATCACTTGATGCTTGTGAAAATAAAGTGCTTACATGACACCTAAGTAGGGTTGTGGGCACCACGACATGACTAATCTTAACCGAACCAACACACTACCAGGGTTAATCACCATTCTAACTTTCCAATTATTTCACACTTGCAAATGTTACAAAAGTGACACATCAAGTTTAAACTAAGATCTTGCAGAGAAAGGAAAAATAACCCCCTTGGGCAAGTGTGAACAGTTTTGTGTTGAAAGACAAAAAATCTTCATGACCTCATAAGGGCAGTTAAATTAGTTCAGTTCCTCACTATCCTTTAGTATTTATCTATGGTTAAAATCTGTGTAAGAACAGTTTTTTTTTCAGGCAAGGTGCAGTCACTTCTGCACATTATAGGATATTCACAGGTTCTAAAATATTTATACTACGTCTTGAAATAGGTCATCTTCCCAACAGTCTTAAAGAACGAGAACTTCAAGTCACTGGTAAGATCTACCATTGGTTTTTGTTGCTGTATGCGCACCAAAAATAAAAAGTTGGGACTTTCATTCTATTAACTTAAATCCTATTGTACATATTTTTACACTTTAGTTGTTATTATTATAATTAGCTTACACTGAAACCAATAAGGAAAAGTAATCAGCTCCTTTTTTCGCTAGCATTTCTGCCATTTACGTCATTGGGAAAAATGTAATGATGAGTTAGGTTTACCTGTGCAATGCAGTTCTCAGAGGAAAATACACAAAATGCACTGATATGGTTGAAAGTAATATGCAGCGCTACAGGCATTTCTTAAAAGGCTTTGGCTGGAATTAATGACTAATTATCTCCTTGTCCAGTTTCATCATAATTTATTAACTGTTATTAGTGTTGTCAGGAATTGCTTACAAGTCAACAATCTTCAAAGCTATAAAATCACATAGAAATGCCTGGGTAACAACTGCTTGAATTTGTTCAAATGGACAGTATACGCCTTATCTTGAGTGAGTTTCTCACCCACGGCCATCTCTACTGTGGGGACAATACAGTTTTATAATCCAAGGAGGCCAATGGCACAGGTTAAAGCCAAGCGTGTTGGTGGCCTTGTAAATGTGTAGATCCAGTGTATATGCCATTTTAAGTTGGAAAAGTTTCCTTTTCCTATACAGGCAGTCCCCGGATAGGGACTGTAGGTTTGTTCTTAAGTTGAATTTATATATAAGTCCGAACAGGTATATTTATTAAATATAACTCCAGCACAAAAGGTTTTTTTTTTAGTTTTGGGTAGTACAGGGAAGGCTCTTTACACTTGTTTTTCTGTCTGTGCCCCTGTTAAGAAGATTTCACCTCATTTTCACCTCATGTGCTGCTGTGGCATGCTGAAACTTGTCATTCCACAACTATTGTCTGCTGTGGAACATGAAATACAATGCAGCTCAATAAGCCAGTTTGACAACACATGTAAGGCCATGTTCACACGGTTAAAAGGGCCGTATTTCGGTCCGTAATACGCTGCCGAAGTGCGCCATTACGGGCCGAAAACGGCCCATTCATTAGGTATTACAGTTCTAATAGGACTATGGATTACGTCTCCTCTCTCCCCGCCCGGCGAATCCCGGGCGGGGAGATAATTCACCTGTCACTTTCTAGCGGCGTATACGCGCCGCTAGCAGTGATAGTCAATGGGCCGGCGAAGTGCCGGCCCCCTGCTTACTCCCCCGCTCCCGCCCCCCCCCCGTCCACACGGCGTAAATTCGGGGCGAAATTAAGTACCGCAAATAAGCCGTGTGAACATAGCCAAAGTGTCCGTTTGGAACTAGGGGACAGATGTAAGTCGGAACGGTGTAAGTTAGGGACTGCCTGTATATGGTAATCTAAACACTTCAGATAGGACGCTGACTATAGACCTCAAGCCCGCTCATAGGATATAAATTGCTAATAGGATCTCAGTTAGTTAAAGGGGTCTTCTCATTTCTGACATTGATAGTACATTGATACAATATGCTATAACTATCTGATGGTTGAGAGTTCCACCTCTGGGACTCTCACTTATCTTGAAAATGAGCTTCCTAAAAGTCTCCATGCAGAACAGAGAGTAGGTTGCACTTGCTCTGTACTTTCCATGATGTTCTATGGGAGTTAACCCCTTACCACCGCCCTGACAGAGACCCATTTTTGCAATCTGTCACTTTATGTGGGAAAAACTTTTTGACACTTTTACCTATCCAATGTGAATCAGAGATTGTTTTCTCGTGACACATTGGGGGACATGTATGAACGGGGCTTCGCCAGAAGTCTGGCATCTTTTCAGCCCACTCGCTATATTTTTAAATGGGCTCAATCCAGTATTGGGGGCATTCATAGATTCAGGTGCAAAGAAAATTGTGCCTGGGCGCCAAAAGTCATGCATGTCGCCCATTGTGCTTTAAGTTAGTGAGAAATTTTGGTCCATATAATCCTTGTTTATTTGTAAAAAATATCAAAATATCATGAAAATTTTGTGTGTAAGACAGACAGTTATTCCACACAAAAAAGTTTATAACTAGCATCTACCATATGACTACTGTAGGTTGACATAATATTTTAAATCTCTTTTTATTTTTTAGAACATTAGGGGGTTTCGAAATTTAGTAATACTTTTTCACATTTTAAATAAAATTTGCAGCTAAGATTTTTTTAGGGACCAGTCCAATTCTGATGTGGTTTTGAGGGGCCTCTGTATTATATACCCCCATAAATGATTCCATATAAGAAACTAAAACCCTTATGGTATTCAAAACAGCATTTAGGAAGTTTATTAACCCATTAGGTATTTCACAGAAGTGGAGGTGAGGTTTTTAAATTTCACTTTTTTTGTAGATTTTTTTATCCATTATTCACTGGCTCAACCACAAGCCTTAGAATAGCACCTACTGGACTTTGGGGTATCATTTTCATTACAATTTTCTTTAGGCACCATTACAGGTTTGTGGATACCCTAAGGTACCAAAACTTAATAAAACACTCCTAAAAAGACCTCAAATTGGAAACTTAACACCTTAAGGAATATATCCAGGGGTATAGTGAGTATATCGACCCTGCAGGTGTTTCACAAATTGTTTAATGTTAGGCTGTGAAAATGAAAAATTTATTTTTACTCCAACAATCTGCAATTTTAGCTGAAAATGTTGCATTTTACAAGGAGTCCTGGAAAAAAGCACCCCAAAATTTGTTGTGCAATTCCTTCCAACTTTGGCGGCATGTATGAATGGGGCTGTGCCAGATACCTGGCATCTTTTCAGCCCGATATCAGACGCAGCCCCGCTCGCTACATTTTTAAATGGCCTGCACGCCAATGTCAGGCGCATTATAGAGCGCCTGCAGCACTTAGTAATGTGCCTGATTTCGGGGGGCGTGCGGGAGGCAGGGCGAACTAGGACTGTAGCGAAGCTATAGATTTATAGCTTCACTACAGCATTTCTAGACACATTACTAGTTTGAAAGTGGTATACCTGAGCCAGAAATGTCGTACAAGCGATAGAATATGCTGTAGAGCGGGTTCATAAATTAGGCGCATTCTAGATTAATATTATGCGCATGAAACTTGGCGTTTAAAAGCCAAATTTCATACATGTCGCCCTATATGTTGGTGTAAACTGCTGTTTGGGCGCATGGCAGGGGTACAAGGGAGTGGGTACCATTTGTCTTTTGGAACACAGATTTTGGTGGGGCCATGTCGCATTTACAAAGACCCCCAAAGTACCAGAACAGGTGAAACCTTCCAGAAGCCATTTTGGATTCAGCACCCCTCAGGGATCTCAGCTAGGGGTGTATTGTGTATTTAGGGTGCACAAACGTTTCAAAGTTTTTTATCGTAAGGCCATGAAAAAAACTACAGTTCCCTCGATTTTTGGGCTTAATTTTTCCAACGTTTGCCGTGAGGTCTTATTGACAGAATAACTTTACTATGCGGGTCAGTGCAATTTCAGTTATATAAATTTAATATAGTTTTTTATGTTTTATTACTTTTTAACAATAGAAATGCGTTTATAAAAATAGCATTTTTATGTTAGCATAGTCTCATAGCCATAACTTTTAATTTTTTTTATACATGTAGCTAATTAAGAGCCTGTTTTTTTTGCGGGATGAGTAGATGTTTTCATTGTTACCATTATTCATGGTTCATGTGATGCTTTGATCACTTTATTTCAAGGTTTTTGAGGCATTTTGAACAAAATATAGCATTCCTGGTAGAGTTTTTTAGTTTTATTTTTTACAGTGGTCACAGTGCGGTATAAATGACATGCTAGCTTTATTCAGCAGGTAGATATGATCACAGCGATACCCAATTTGTATATTTTTTATTTTTTAATGCTTGTTTACAATAAAAATACTTTTATTAAAAAAGGAAAATATGTTTTTGCATTGCCATAGTCCGAGAGCCACAATTTTTTTATTTTTCTGTTTATGGAGCTGTATAGCAGCTTGTGTTTTGTGGGCTGAGTTAATGTTTTTATTGGTATCATTTTTGGAGGAAGAAGGCCTTTTAATCCGTTTTTTGGAAGGCAGGATGAAGAAAATCCTGAAATCCTAGTAGTGTTTGTTATTCTTATTTTTAACAGCACTCACTATGTAGTATACATGACATGTTAATTTTACTCTATGGGTAAATATGATTACGGCGATATCCAATTTATATAGTTTTTTTTTATATTGAAGCACTTAAAAAAAGTGATTTTATTGTTTAAAACAATATTTATGTATCGCTGTCTTCTGATAGCCATGACTTTTTTTTCTGTATACAGAGCTGTGTAAGGGCTTTTGTTTTGCAGGATAAACTGACGTTTACCTTGGTACCACTTTGGCGTTTATATGACTTTTTGATCGCTTTTTATTCTATTTTATGTGTTGCGAGATGAACAAAAATCGCAATTCTGTGTCCGTTTTTTAGGGGGGAGTTATATGGCATTGATTTTGCAGGTTAAATAACATGACAGATTTTTTAGGCTAAGTCAGTACGCATGTGGCGATACCAAATATGCGTGATTTATTTATTTTAGATCTTTTGGGGGGTGAATGGAGTTTGTAAAGGGGAAAAGGGTATTGTATGTGTTTTTATTTAATTTTTTTATTTGTGTTTTAATTTTTTTACTTTTTCAAATTTTTTTGACTTTGTCCCCATAGGGAAAGTACACTGTAATACTGCTATCCATGGCAACTGTCAATCACTATGCCCGGCCATGCCCACAGGGTATGGCCAAGAAGCCTGGAAGCCTTTGTTAGGCTTCTGGGTTGCTAGGGAAGGTATCAGCAGCCACGATTACATTGCGGTGATGCCAGAGGAGACAGATGGTGCTCCCTTCTTCTGTCTTTCCCTTAGCTTGATCACAGCAGCCAAGAGGTTAATCGTCCACAGCAGGAGTGAGTTCCCGCTGGGAGCAACACAGCATGGGGCCAGCTATAATATACAGCTAGTCTCATGCTGCGATTATGTGGGCACTGCTTGTGAGCCCGCACGATGACCATGACATACCTGTATGTCCACTTGCGGGAAGTCACTTCTCGCTAGGACGTACATGTGTGTCCAATGTCGGGAAGGGGTTAAAAGCACATCTTCCTCTCCATTGTGCAGGGAGACTTTCAGGAACTTTTTTCTCAACGTAGGTGCAGGTTCCCGAGGTGGGACTCCCACTTCTTAGACATTTATGGCATATCTTATCAATATGTCATAAATGTTTGAGATGACAGCAACCCTTAAGTAATTATAAACCTGAGGTTCACTTTTAGCCGTGTGATATTAACTAGTCCTGAGAACACACACTGATCATGAAATTTATTTACTAAGAGAACTGACTAGAGCACTGCAGTTTAAGGCACATATAAGATAAAATGTTAATTAAATACATTTATAAGTCCTGTTAATTCTAATAATATTTATGTTTGAATTCCATTGACAAGTGCTATTTGAAAAAAATTGCAGGGTAAAAAGGCTTGTGGGCAAGGTAAGGTGCGGTATTGTTGAAAGATGGCAGATTAAGTGCCTAGGCAGCACCAACTGTTAATGTATCTCTGATGCATCGAAAATAGTCCATGCAAATCCAAACAGATGGAATATATGCGGTATTTCCTAAATCAGAGAACAGTCGTATGCTTGATGTAGCTTCAGGACTTCTGACTATGACTCATTGGGGATTCTTCTGTGTAACGTACACAAAAATAATGTAGTAGGTTAGTAAATTTAGAGGAAACCAATTGATAGCTTGTGTGCAATTATTTTCTCTTATTTCTCTACTTTTGTTTTCGGAATAAAGTATGGCATACTATAGATTTTATTATATTTTTCTAAGCTAATTAACACACCCTGGAAACATATATCATCTAAACTAACCTTATAATGACTATAGCTGAAAAAACTGTTATAGTAACAGTTAACCTTTGAAAAACCACAATGTATATGCTTGTGACCACAGAATTTGTGATTCTCTAATTATCAGTATACTTCTGTTCTCTGTATCCTAAAACAGAATGAAAATAACAACTGGACTATTATTGCCAGGTAGATGTGCCACATTCCTCACTTTTCTCTATGCCCCAACACAAATACAACGGCATTTAGCTCCTTTTACCACAATCAAAAAAGACATATAAATTAACCACCCTCTATTTGTTATAACAAGCAACCAAATTATTTACTAATGCTATATGTCTGAGGTGCAATAGAGGAAAGGTGCCCAGTACTGAAGACATGAATCACTTAGTCTATTTTACCATAAGAACTGTAAGTCGTTGTCCCCACGGCAAGGGTTTGCAACCGGTTTTTCAGACGGTTTTCGGTTTTGAAAACCACCTGTAAACTGGCTGACAAACCATTAACATGGATCGCTATGGAAAACCCGTGCACCTGTTTCCGCCGGCGGTCCGAAAAACATTCAACATGTTCCGGTTTTCGGATGGAAGATGAACATGTGAATGAGAAGGGGGAGGGCTTTTCTCTGCAAACCGCGGAAAAAAGCCGTCCCCCCGAGGCCGTGTGCACGGCTCGATAACAGTGCAAATACCGGTCGGGATTTCCAACCGGTATTTGCACTGTGCCGTGTGAACAGCCCCTAAATCTGTAGAATAACCACCTCAGGAGTTGGTCACAGCAGGAACAGGTGAGGGCTTCAAGAAAGGCTTAGATAACTACTTACTACTAAATAATATTAATACTTATGTAGCCATATAAAATTCTTTTTAGGATGTTAATCCAGTCTGATCATGATTTGGGATGAGGAGTGAAATATTTCCGTTTAGGGCAGATTGGTTAACGTCTTAAGGGTTTTATGTTCTGGGTCACTAGGGAGAAACAAAGCTTTTACCTATACCCCTCCTTTCATCCACATTTTCTACCACCCTTGGTTAAACTGGATGAACATATGCATTTTTTCAACTATACTATGTGACAAGGATGGGATTCAAATCTTTATAAACAGGTTTCCTACATGAAAAAACAAAATTCCACATTCGTCAGTGTCAGACTGGGAAGCCTAAGACTCACCCGTGGAGCTAGTTCTTGGGGCTCACCCATGAAGTTAATTCTTGAGGCCTACCCTACAGCTACTGAACATAAACAATTAATAAGTCATAAGTTTATTGAAAATATCATAAAAACATGATTGTAACGGGGGAGTGGATCCGCTGGGCCAACGCAAGCGATGGGAAATCTAAGCACGCCGAGGGTAAACGGTAATCTAAGTATGCCCCCGGTATTCACCAGGAGCCCGCCCGCAAAGATGATGGACTTTTGCTGCAGCGTGAGTTCTACAGGTCGTTATCCCTGAACGTGACTTGCTTGCGATGCGGCCCGGGGTTACAGCGTGGTGCAAAATCATAAATTCCGATAAGGCGTATCGGGGACAGGCAGAAGGTCGGGCAGGAAAGGCGGCAAGAGGTACGAAGTCAGTAGACGGCAGAGCGTTCAAGGGCAGGCGGCAAACAGCAAGTCAAAAATGAAGCAGGCGGACTGGTAACACCTTTGAAATCAAGACTGAACACTATACACACTAAAACCTCCAAAACAACACCCAATAGACTGGCAACAAGTGCTAGGGGCGTCTACCATTTATAGACCTAAGCAGCCGTCAAATAAACCAATTAAAGGCTAGCTGGCCCTTTAAATAAACCGGGATCCCCATCGCGAGCGCGCCTTAAGCAGGATTATGCTGCGCGTGCGCTGTCAGAGCTGGAGACAGGAGCGGGGACTGTTAGTAACGGGGTTTCCCGGGCAGGAGTGAGAAATGCCACGGCTTGTGCGTACAGCCGCAGCCCCCGTGGCCGTACCCCGTCGCACAGGTGTGACGGCCACGGCGAGCGCGGCGCCGCGCGCTGTGACAGTAACACCTCCCGTCCCTAGCTCTCCCCCTCTTCCTGGAAATTTAGCGATCAGGGGGACAGATTGGTCCCTCAAGTTTCCCATGAACTCTCCTCCGCACCGAAGCCCATCCAGTCGATAAAGTAGAACCGCTTCCCCTCACTGTCATCTCCGCCAGCACCTACCTTGACTCAAAGATGTTCTCTGTACTAGCAACCGGAGAAGGCGAAGACAGATCTATGGGAGAATCGGTTCAGCACCACAGGCTTGAGGAGGGACACGTGAAACGCGTTCGGGATGACTGTAGAGTCGGGCAGGGGCGAAGATATGGAGAAACTGGTGTTCAGATGCCTGAGCACCACAAAAGGACCCAGTTATTTAGGGGCCCAACTTGTCAACATGGGCACCTTAAAAGAGACTTACTTTTGCGGATAACCAAACCCTAACATATCACCTGGCTCAAAATAGGGGCGGGGCCCTACGGTAACCTGTCAGCCTGACAGCTTGGTGCAGGGCAGAAGCTCATAGCATGCCTGAAGCTGAGTTGCCAGATAGCCTTGATGTCCCTTTTACTTTACACCACGCAGGGGACCAAGATACGAGGTAAATCTAGAGGGAGAGGTGGGCGGGGAGTAACCCAAAAGACAACAAAAAAAGGGGAGCCCCAGCGGATTCTGACTCTACCTCTAAAGAATTTAATAAGAAATCTCTGCCGAGGAGAGAAGATCGGACCAATTATCCTGACGAGCGGACACAAAGAGCCCGCAAGTAGGTGGCCCAACCCTGTAACCCCCTAACTACTAACCTGCCCGTTAGATTTGAGGGAGGTAATGCAGATGAAAAATTACACCTGAAGCTGCAACTTCCACACAGGCCCCCAAAATTTAGGCGATAAACTGGACCCTCCTTATCAGAGACAATAATCAACGGGAGGAAACCGTGCAAGCGGAAAATATGATGAAAAAATGTTGTGCCAGCTGGGGGGCAGCGGGTAACCCATGCATGGAATAAAGTGAACCATTTTCGAGAAAAAAAACGAACGGATCACCACCCATATGACCGTGTTTCCAGATGAGGAGGAAGATCTGTGACAAAGTCCATGGGTGACATGGGTCCAGGGTTTTACCGGCACAGGAAGAGCGAAGAAGCCCGTGGGCTTGAGGCGATGAACCTTATTTCGGGCACAGGAGAGCAGGCCAGCACAAAGTCCCTGGAACGTCCTTGAGAAGAGTGGGCCCACCAGTAGTAGCGAGAAGACACAGCTGAAGGACTTATGATTCCCTGGATGCCCAGCATTTCGGGAAGAAGTCATCCTCCTCATCTTCAGGATTCAAATAATCCTCAAACTCATCAGTAGGCGCACATACGTCTTCCCGGGGGCAAACGTTGAAGATCCACGGGGGCAGCCGTGACGAGGCGTTTCAGAGGGACCCCCCAATGTGCTGGGAGGATAGTCAAGACCACCGTACAGAGCCACGAGGATAGGGCAGTCAGCTTTGACGTTCTTCCCGGCTGGCCGAAAGTGTTAGCAGAAGTCAAAACAGTCGAAGAAAAAAGCACCATCTAGCTTGCCGGGGTAATTCGCAGATCCCCCTAAGGTAATAACATTCTTCTCGGCCGAGGAAAGATTTTGGAAAGAAGAATCCACACGAAATGCAGTTTACCCGAGGAGGATCTCTGGCAGGAGTACAGCACCGCACCCACCGAGAGGCATCCACTTCCAGATGAAGTGGCTGTTCGGGTCCGGCGAGACAGAAGCGGCGCAGACGCGAACGCAGAAATGATACGCTGAAGGCATCTTGAGCTTCCCGGGGGCCAGGACCATGGGATTGGCTTTCTTCTTGGTTAGAGCCTCCGTATAAGCCACAAGCGTCAGAGAAATGGTGGGATAAATTGTCCTATAATAATTGCCAAATCCCTTGAACGTTGATGGCCCGAAGGCCCACCGGTTTTGGCACACGGCAACACTGCGGAGATTTTTTAGGGATCCGTCAAGGCCTTATCAGAGGACGATGTTACCCTAAAAAGGGCAAGCTGTGTGTTCGAAGAGACACATCTCTCTTGCAAAAAGCTGATTGGTACGGAGTCGCCTGAGACCTGGCGGAACGTGGTTGCGATGAGGTTACGAAGTCCGGAAAAAGATAGAATATCGTCCAAGTATACCAATAACAACAGCTGTAGAGTAGGTGCCGAAGATCTCAATTGACGAAGTAATGGAATACAGCAGGGTGCCGTTGCAGAGACCGAATGGCATAACCAGATACCGAAGTGAGGCCATCCCGCGTATTAAACGCAGTTTTCCATTCGTCGCCTTCTCTAATACGAGATCAAATTATAAGCACTCACGAAGATCCAGACTTGGAGAATATTTTTTCGTGCCACCAGCAGAGTTCCGATATCAAGGGCAGAGGAGGGGTAGCGATTTTTTTGGTGATTTATTTTAAGCCCCGATAGTCGAGCAGGGCCGGAGAGACCCAACATTTTTCTCCACGAAGAAGAAGCCGTCTCCTGCAGAGACATGACTTACGGATATACCCTTTGTGGAGGTTCTCCTTGATGTACTCAGACATCGCCTTATCTCCGGATGGAGAGAGGGGATAAACCCGTCCTCTGGGAGGAGTACAGCCAGGTGCAGGTCAATGGGACGTCCGTAATGCCGGCCGAGAGGAGCGTTTCGGCCTGCCTCTCCGAAAAAACATCCGCAAAGTCCCCAGTTGGTCTAGGGAGACCGTGGAGGAGGCTTGCAGACTTCAGGTAAGCGACCTGAGGAGCGAGTTGCGGTGATAGAACAGGCAACGTTGAGTGACACCGCGAGCCCCAACGCATGACTTCACCTGTGCTCCAATCCAAGGTCAAGAGGGGTATGGCCTGCACCTAGGGAGGGCCAGAAGGATTTCCGAGGAGGATCGAGGCAGGACTAGAAGTGGCAACGTTTCCTTGTGAAGGGCCCCAATCTGCAGGAAGAGGGAGCCTTACGGAAATGTATGTTCGTCCTTAAGGGCATTCGTCCACTGACCGAAGACACAAATATGGGTTGTCTGCAACGGAGTCACCGGGAGACTAAACCTGGTCACAAGTACGTGGGCTTATGAATTTTCCTGCCGCTCCAGAAACAATAAAGGCGTGTGGCCTGAAAGGTGCTGTCCGAGAGAAGCAACAATGTATAGGGCATGGACAAAACGGGGAGAGCAGTTCATGACACCTAGGGTTGCCTCCTCCTATTAAGCCCTTGGTGGCGAAGTTTCCCAGGGCGCACCGGACAACCCCAATGAAATGGCCATGAACCGCCACATTGAAGCAAAGCCGCTTCAGACGAACGCCTGAGAACGTTCCACCTGTTACAGGTGTGGCTTCTCTCACCTGCATAGTTCCTCTTCAAGGCCATCGAGGAGGAAGAGCTGAACCACGCTGGAACATGGGAGCCAAGTGGGGGAAACTTCGTGGACGGAACGGTTTCCCAGTTGTAGGCGGAGCTCTTGTAGCCTTTTCTGGCGAAGCGAAAATCCACACGGTGGCCAAATTGATTAGGTCATCCAAGCAGCTGGTAGATCCCGAGCGCAGCTCGTCTTGATTCGAACGAAGGCCTTTTCCAAAATGTCGCCACCAACGCTTCGTTACTCCGGTCCAGCCTCCGAAGCGAGAGTGCGAAACTGCAGCCAAAATACTGACCCGATCTGTGGTTGTACGCCCTGACGAACCGAGCAGTGGCTGCGGCAGCCGAAGAATTAACGGCCTGGTCCTCAAGCACGGTGCGGAACCCCCGAGGAAGGTTGGAGGTCAGCTGTCAGAAGGATCCCTCGATCCCATAGTGAGTCGTAGCCACAAGCCAAGGCTTCCTCCAGACAAGAGGCTGATATGAAAGCCTCTTGGCACGCTCTGTAGGGAATTGTCGCCCCATCATCTCGAGGTGGAAGGATCATGGCTGATGGAATCCCGCTGCACTTCCTTATGGTCTCCATCGTAAGCGAGAGAGAGTGGCAGATGCAGAGAGGGTCCTCTGAAGCCGGAGCAGGTAGAGGCAATGGATGCCGGAGCAATGGATGCAGGTGCAGAGGACGTTAGCCCGGTGGATTGGCAGAACGGGTGGCTAGGTTCTGCATCTTGGCCGCCTAGCTGTCGACTGCGCTGGCTCTGCTGGGTGACGGCCGTCCATGACGTCCGCGGAAATCCGGGCAGAGGTACCCCTGCGGAATCCATGGCCCAGTCTGTACTGTAACTGGGAGTGGATCCGCTGGGCCAACGCAAGCGATGAAAGCTAAGCCACGCCAGGGAAACGGAAGCTAAGTAGCCCCCGTAATTCACCAGAGCCCGCCGCAAAGCGGATGGAACCTTGTCCTGGTGGCGTGAGGCTACCAGTCGTTACCCTCCTGACGTGACCTTTGCTTGCGAAGGCGGCCGGGGATCAGGCGTGGTAATTCCGGAGGCGTAGTGTCGGGGACAGGCAGAAAGTCAGGCAGTGCGAAGAGGTATGTAGCAAGAAGTGCAAAGCTTTTTTTGAATAGCAAAACAGTATCGACAATTTATAAAAAGAGTCCTATGGATCCAGACTTTAACAAACAGCCAAGTTTTTGTACTTTGCAGTTATGACGGAAGCATTCCCATATATGGGACGGTATAATCCAAGTCAGAGGTAACAAAAGTTCATTTGCATACTACGACCGGCATAGTTTCTGCCGCTCCCAGCTTGGAGCTCCAGCAATTCCTGACAGGCGGGCGTGACCAGGCGCGCAATGTTTGGGGGGACCCCCCCCTTTCTCAAGCACGCGCTGCGACTTACCCTCGAAATTTATAGGAAGTAAAACAAATGTATACTGCTTAGACCGCAGATTTGCAACCAAAAGCCTACTTTGGCCTCACAGAAATGCCTAAGGCCCCAATTTTTCATTCTTCCAGCTGTTTCAAGCGTGTTCAATTTATAAAACCATCTCCTTCTCGTCGTAAGAAGAGCATTTCAATGGATTTCTCTCCCCCACCTCAACTTCCCTACACAGCCCACTTTATTCGATACACTATGGTTTTTTTTTCTAAAAATGCCAGCGACGCTCATCTCCCCAAATCTCTTCCCCTTCCCCCTTTCAACATACTTATTTTTCAACGCGCCCTAATATTTTCTCCGATGTTCATTTCGCACTGCATTCTGGCAGTTAGCACACGATAGTTTCCTTTTCTTTTTGGATTTAGAAAAAGTCTCTGACTATTTAATTTTTTTTTTTCCCTTATGCACTTTGAACTATTTGACTCCTATTTTTTCTCCTTTCGATACACAAAGAACGGGGGATTTTTAAAAATAATTTGCCACTTTTGGCATCACCCTCAAAAATTTTCCGTGCTCTTATTGCCCTTTTAAAACTTTTCACTGGGGGGTCATAAGTGAAATCTTTTCTTACGAGAGAAGCGAGTGGGATTTATGGAAAAAACCCGTTTGAAACCAGCTGAAGAATGAAAGTTGGGGCCTTAGAGCTTTTCTGTGAGTGCCAATGTAGGCCTGGTTATCTAAATCTAGGGGGTCTAAGCAGTATACACTGTTTATTACCTATAAATTACAGAGGGTAATCAGCAGCGCTGCTTGAGAAAGGGGGAGGCCCCCCGAAACTCGGCGCCCTCTCCGCCCCCGCCCCAGGAATTGCTTGTTTCCAAGCGGGGACAGCCAGAACTAGGGCGTCATACTGCAAATAAACTTTTTTCCTGACGGATTATACCGCCACGGGAATGCCTTCCATCAAACGCAAGTAACAAAACTCTGTTTTTGTTAAAGTCTTTTTCCAAAAATTTTTTTAAATAATTGTCGATACTGTTTTGTATTCAAAAACCCTGCCACTTTTTTTCTTTTGACTGTGTTGGGGTTGAGGACCCTGCCTAGGCAGACTAAATTTTGGTGGGGTTTTTCATGTTTCAAAAAGCTACGTTGAAAAATACGCGAGTACTAGCAAGACGGGCAGAAAAGGGCAGGGCAGGGGGCAAAAAGGAAAGGGTCGAAACGAGAGCAGGCGACTGGTACACAGGGAAAACAAGACGAACCAACCTCTAAAAGCTCCAAAAAAACCAAAAAGACTGGGGAACGATGCTAGGGCTCTACCAATATAGACCAGCGGCCCTCAAATTAAACCCAAATTTAAAAGGGGCGCTGGGGCCCTTTTAAAACTGTCAGCCGTCGCCCGTGCCTTTAAACAGGGGTTTTGCCCGGCGGCTGTCAGACTGGAGACAGAGGGGGGACTGTTATAAAGGGGGTTTTCCCGGGCAGGAGGAGAAGGCCACGGCTGCGGACAGCCGCAGCACCCGTGCCGGACCCCGTGCGCACAGGGGGACGGCCGCAGCGAGCTGCGGCGCCGCGCGCCATGACAATGATGACCGAAGACATAAAAATATGGGTCATAAAAAGTGGAGAGGTACAAGCAATCAAGAGGAAATCATCACCAGTAATGTATGGTAGGTATATGGTAAAGACATAGCAAAAAAAATAAATCACCCCAAACAAAAAAAACATGAACGTGTAAAAAAAAAATTACTTAACAAATCCAATAACATAATAAAGTGCATAGTGCAAAATCAATGAAAGAAGAATGTCAATGAACACAAAATTATGCATATATCCTCTTTAGCATATGTAGCAAAGATTCATGCAAAGTGTAAACATTATTCCAAAAAAAATGCACATGTGCAATCAAGTATTCTAAAAATAAATCACTCATGCATGATTAAGGAAAATAGGTGCATAAAGTATAAATTTATACATACATAAATATACAAAAGAATATATACAAGCATAGAGCTACCGATCATAAATTAATCACTGGACAGAAATAAAAAATATAGATAATACCACACCGGATGACAATTACTTGGGGTTACTGCCAAGGGATAATTCCCTGAAAACACTTTTCCGTGAAATGTTTTTCTTCAGAGAATTTGGCTAAAAGTTTTCAAAAGGGGTTTCTATTAACATGCAAAAATTCAACTTACACAGAACACCTGTAAGATTGTACAGCATCTTGCCGCTTCTCCACACATACCCAGGGAGCACACAGGCACCACAGAGAGGCGTCACACGGATACATATAATGCCACGCCCCCAACACATCATTGGTAGGCACATAAAACCCAGGGGGGCCCAATTTTACAGTCTCAAGAATCCACACCCAAAATATTTGTACAGTTTGTCTGACTTGCTGCCGAGTGACAATGTTGTAGTTGAAATTAGGCTGTAAACTAGAAAAAAGTTGCAAGCAAGTTGCAGTTCCATTTGCCTTATACAGGTGAACACAATTGTTGGTTCCCTAATATTAAGGAAAGAAAAATCTACAATAGTCACTGAAATAACTTGAAACTGACAAAAGAAATAATACATTTACTGAAAGTCGACTAATGAAAATCAAACATTGCATTTAAATTTATTTTTAAACCCAAAAAAATTACTTTATTTTGTACAAAAGTTCATATCTTCGTCTATCCCCAAAAAGAATACAATATTTACAAAGATGGAGGGGTACTCATTTTTTGTGAATAATTATATTTAGATGCTTTTTGCAAGCAATTTTTGTTTACAGTGAAGGAAATAATTAATTTGATCCCTTTGATTTGAAATTTTCCCCCACTGACAAAGACATGAACATCTAAAATTTTTTAAAGCCAATAGCAGAAAAGAGAAAAACGGCACTCAAAATGTATGTGAAGTTTCTTTTTTCCACACGGGGGGCTTTAGACAAACAGACGGGAGGGTTTTGGCAACGCCCACAATCGTTTCGCCAAAAAACCCTTTCTAAAGGCATAGACAAGGTTTGTCTAATCCCGCATTGGAATAAAGAAACTTCACAAACACTTGTGAGTGCCCCCTTTTTTCCTTTTTCTGCTATTAATTTGAATGATTTACTTTTTTGGCTGTGCACCACGCAGTGTTTTGGAGGTATGGTGGTTCCGATATAAGTTTCAGCAACCTAGTGTTATGACTAATTGATTAACCCATTGGTGCCCACCCTCCGCTTCTCCTTGTGGAATTCTATAATTTTAAGGATAGGTTAATTTTAACATTGAGAGATAGAATATTCAAAATCAATCCCAAAAAACACATTGGGGTAAATAATAAATTTATTTTCATTTTGCTGAAGGAAATAATATTGGTTTTCCCCACCAACCAATCAACTCGTTACCTGCATTAAAACAGCTGTCTTAAAAAATCACCTTATAAAAGGCTCCTGCCACAACTTATTAATCATCAACTCCAACCTCTACAACATGGGCAAGACCAAAGAGCTTTTTTAGTGTCGGGACAAAATCATAGACCTGCACAAAGCTGGGGAAAGGCACAAAAACCCTAATAAGATGCGGGTAAAGGAAAAACTGTTGGGGCAATAGTAAAAAAATGGAAAAATCAAAATGACTGTCAAATTTTACATCGATCTGGGGGACCATGCAAAAACTCACCTTGGGGTATCCTTGATCAAGGAAGGGGAGAGATCAGTCTTTAAAATACATGGGGGAACTTGTTAATGATCTCAAAGGCCGGGACCACGACCCAAGCCATTTGGGGAAACCCGACCCAAAGGTTTAAAAACCTGCAGTGCCTGAAATCCACCTGCCACAAAACACCGTTTCAGCCCATTTAAGTTTAAAAAAAAACAAAAACCATCTTTAAAATTTCAATGGCTGATTAAAACTAAACCCCAAAAAGAGAACCGCCCCTTCATTTAAAAAAAAAAGTCCGAAAATTTTGGCGTTCCCCACCCCACTTTAGGGGGCTTAAAAAAACACAATTTGATTTTAAATAAAATTTTTCCCCTAAGGGTTCATTTTACCCCACCTTTTCGTAAAATCCCTTTTTGTTTTTTGGTTATTTTTTTCCTAGATTTTTCCATCTAAATTTCCAATGAACACCTTTAAGTTCCCCGTTCTTGGGAAATGCTGTTTTCAAAGCAAAAAAGAATCTTTCATTAAATCCTCCCGGTTTTGGAGGAAGAGAAATGCTGCCATAAAAGAACAGTCCCCACGTCAACATGAAGGTGGAAACATTAAAAGTTTGGGATTTCCTAACCAAACTAAATCACCCTCCCCAGTGATTTATTCCTTTTCCCCCCCTGAAAGGGCAAAAAAAGGATCCCTTTTCCGAAAAAAGACCCAAAACATCAGCCCAAAAACAAAGTGGTAAAAAGGCACATTAGGTTCCCTAGGGGCCTATCCCTTAAACCTTAATCCCGAAAATTTTTAGGGAGGGAATCTCCTATTCCGCGACACCAAAAAAATTTTTTTTGAGAACACTCCAAAATGCCAAAATTCCTTCGCATGTGCGCCCTCATCAACACAAAAAATTCTGATCTTGCCCAACGTTTGTTTTCCAAGGGGCTCTTATTTTCACTAAAAAACAAAAATGTATATAATTTAAACAATGTGATTTTCTTTTGGATATTCTATCTCTCAATGTTAAAATGAACCTACCCTTAAAAGTATAGACTGTTCATGTCTTTGTCAGTGGGCAAACTTACACAATCAGCAAGGGATCAAATTATTATTTCCTTCACTGTACATGTCATCTGGCTTAAGTCACTGTATAACCCTAGCCCAACTTTTGTCTTTTAAAATAAAGATTGCAATGTTGCTATTGTAAATAATAAAGGCATATCCCCACGGCAAGGGTTTTTGGCCGTTTTTTCAGCCAGTTTGCGGTTTTTCAGACCGCCTGAGAAAACGGCCGAAAATGAGCACAATGGTGCTCTATGGAAAACCCGTGCAGCAGTCCCCACTGCACGGGTTTTCCGTCCGGCGTTTTTTCTGCCCGCCGTCCGGCCGCAAAACATTGTGCAAGCACAATCTTCCGTCCGGTTTCCAGACGGAATCTGTGCTAGCCAATGTGAAGGGGGCGGGCTTTTCTCCGCTCATCGCGGAGAAAAGCCGTCCTCCCGCGGCTGTGGGGACGGCCGCAGAACAGGACAAATACCGGCCGGCAAACCGGCTGGTATTTGTTCTGTGCCGTGGGAACGCGCCCTAACTGTGAGTGATATACACAACCTAACAAGATTGCAACACAATAGTTGCAAAAAATCCAAACCTGATGCATTTTTGGTAGCAGGTTGCAGGCAAGTTTGGACTGCAATATAAATCATGTGCGACTGTAACTTAGACCCATACACCCAAAATTGAAGAATTTCAAGCAGCACTAAACAGAACAAAGTGATTTTTTATTCTCCCATGCACCTGTTTTAGCTCACTCAGAAGAATTTCTCAGTACCCATATTTTATTCATCTCGTGCTGCTGGCTTCTTTGATATTCTAAGGGTAGGAATACGCTGTGCAGCCAATAGTTTCAGCTTGAAAGGGTCAACCAATGGTCACACGCCATAACAGAAATTTCATGGTATCATTGGGGAACAAATCAGAGGTGGGACTATTGGCAACACTGCAGCTATGCCACAGGCACAGCCACGTCATGTATTCCTAGCAATATGTAATGTGAGTTATAGTTTGACCATATTTACGCATACGTAAGCAGTGGACTCCTGAGATTCAGGCAGGAGACATGGCAATCTTTAGCCACTTGAGGTGTCATGGGTGTTGCAAAAAACTAAATTGCTTGCAACTCAGTCAAATCATTTCCTGAAATAGTTAAAGGGGTTGTCTCACTACACTGATTCCTCTTACCTCAGGCCTGTCTTCTTCGTTTCATTTTAAATTCAGGGGCGTGTTTACTGTCTTCCCCTAGACTGCAGTAGAAGCCAGGTCTGTAGCTATAGCAACCAGTGCTGGCAGCCTATCAGGATAGCTCAAACAGGTCTGTAGCTATAGCAACCTGAGGAGCTGATGTAGCTCATACAAGAGGAGATATATCAGAATAGGTAGGATACGGTCAATGGGCATATATTGCAAAGTGACTTGTTTTTGCAAGATCTTTAACATAAAAAACAATCCTTGTAGTGAGACAACCCCTTTAAGCAACTCTTATGCATCAAAACTCACAAACAAATTGCACACATTTTTGGTAGCACAAATTGCAAGCGACTTAATATCACGCAACCAAAGTCGACATGTGGACCCTAGCCCAAAAATTAAGAAGGATGTATGTTCTCTGCTTTCCACTTAGAAGCTGAATGTGGTGAAATAATTTACTGAAATAGAAGAAATAACTTTTTGAATGTAACTATCGAAGGTTCTCATGCTCTGCAGGTTACAACTTTTAATCATTTAAATAACTTAGAAAAAATAAATGTACCCCTTTAATGTAGGCAGAAGGAAATCTGTTTCGAAATCCTCTTTACATAACGATCAGTGTCAGTCATAAGCAGCTTAATTAACTGGCTTCTCACACTGTGCAGCTGCAAAGCAGTAATTTATGGCAAGCTTCAATTACATTTTATTTTTTATTGTTGCTGCCAGTACTGCATACAAATAAGTTGTCACTGGAAATTGTTACATTTGTGATTTGCAATCAGAATTTGCAGTATAACATCACTTCAAGAATAACTTAACTGGATTCATTTGGCTTCATTTTTCTGTGTGAGAAAACCTACTTCACAATCATGCTTCAGATTTGGTTTCAGCTAATGGCTACATGACAATGAGAAATGTCAAATACTTATTTGAAAAACCTGATAAATTAAATAAATAAGTTCAGATATAAGCACTTCAATTGTACAGTAAGATAAATTAAAGAGGTATTCTCAGTGAGTGTAATGGCCGCTTTAGTAGATGGTAGCAACCGCTGGTGTGTGGGTCCTCTGGACCACCGCAAGCAGTGGGGTAAGCCACATCTGGGAGCAGAGTTTAAGGGGCCCTTGGTTTTCACCAGAGGTTGGGCTTGCTGCAGCAGAAGACCCCCATGTCGCTATCCCTGACGCGACTTGATTGCGGCCAAGTTGTAGCGTGTTACAAAATTGTAAGACAGGATCATGGTCAGGGACAGGCAGTAAGGTGAGGGCTGGCAGCAGATGGAACATGGTCAGAGGATAGAGGCAGAGGTCAAGGTGCACAGTTCACAGGGTCAAATTTCGGCACGCATTTTGCGTCGTATTTGCACTCTAATATGAGCAAGATGCGCGCCAAAATTACTGTAATCAACAGTTCTCATACAGAACTATGGATTATACCTCATCTCCCCGGGCGTACAATACAATCGTATTGTACGCCTGGGGAGATAAGTGACATGTCACTTATTCGCGGCGCTTATGCGCAGCGAATAATGACAGTCTATGGGGTCGGCGGGCTGACGGACCCTCCACGTCGCAGGAGTGTGCGCTGCTCAGCGCGACTCCCAAACACCCGGCGTAATTGAGGGGCGTACTGTACACCCCGCAATTATGCAGTGTGAATATAGCCTAAGACAGTAAACTATAATTTCCTCTAAGACTCAGGGCATTGTAGATCCGGCATGGAGGGAAAGAAGTGATCAGAAGATATAGGGTCAGTGACCGGCAATTAGCCCTAGGGAGTGGGGACCCGGGTGTCAGCAGGCAGAGACGCGCAGAAGCAGAGCGCGGAAAGGAGTTTACATGCAGGCCGCGGCGCCGCTCGTAGCAGTGACCAATAATCCACAACACATTCCATCTCTTGGAGCATAACCAGATAATAGGTGTTAATAAAAGAATTCACCCATGGTCATGATAACATTTTCTAGAACAAGAATACCCCTTTAATTTCCCTTTAAAAAAAAAGCCTGGTCCTGCTCCTCTATTCTCCATTACCTGTTATTGCTGGGTATAGCTATGTCAATAACATTGCAGGACAAATGTAATATTATGTGCCTAACATTCAAATGAATGGCTGACCACGTAATGCATAAATGGACTGGCTCTTATAAAATGGTTCTGTTTTCCGGCATAGAATTGGTTCCTTTTCTCTATGACATTCAGATGATATAAGCTAGGAATCTCATTTGGGCCTATCATTTATGAATTACTATAACTTTTAGTAGACAGTAGTGTTATGCGTTGGATTTAGAATGATATCAAATTCTATCACTTTTAGGCAATTCGAACTGAATTTTGACAAAAATTGCAAAAATAATTACCCCAACTCTAATTTGGGGTTATGGTTATTATGGATTATAATTTTTTATCTTACTGTTTCGCAGTGCTACCAGTGCAGTGTCATGTGTGGCATAACATGAGTTCTGTTTAGCATATCATAAAGGCCTCGTTCACACGGCTTATTCTGGGACTGATTGGAGCCGTACTGCGCGCCGTGTTTGCGCTGCAGTATGGCTCCAATCCGTCCCAGTAACTACGGTAATCCACAGTTCTCATAGAGAACTATGGATTCCGTCTCTCCTTCCCGCTCGGCGAATCCGCCGCGGGGGGAGAAAGTGACATGCACATTATTTACGTCGTGTACGTGCCGTGAATAATGAGTGTCTATGGGACCGGCGAGCTGCCGGCCCTCCCACCCCGCCCCTCCTGCACGGCTGCCGGCGTACTTGCGGGACGAAATCCGTCCCCGCAATTATGTCGGCAATAAGCCATGTGAACATTGCCTAAGGGTAACTCCTTTCTTATGGTAACTGGAAGAGATGTTGGACTGGAGTGCAACCGGATTAGGAGCACCATGGATTGGTAAATTAACCTGTAAAAGCCTGTAAAAATCCTACTCGCAATTTAATGTTTGGTTTACTTATAGGATTAGGGTTAGAGAAAGAATTTCAGTTTGGAATGACCCGAATCTGAATTGTTTCATAAATTTGATTAAACCAATGTTGAATTTAATAGAGACCTAATCGAGCAACACTACTAAACAGTAACAGTTAAACGAAAGGGGGATGCCCCCCCGGCGGGTGCTTAATGGGGGGGTCCGGTGAGGCCCCTTGACTTCGGGGGATCCAGGCCGGGCCCTTGACTCGGGGGCCCGTTGTGGTTGGGCCCTTTTAGCATGGGAAAATTTAAAAAATTGAAAATAATTTCCCCCCTTTTTGGGAGGGGGGATCCTTTTGTTTGCGGGCCCTGGAGTGTGGGGGTTTCGTTGTTCCCCCGGTCCGCGGTTACGGGACTGTTGGGGGATCCCCCGGTTTTTGCGCGCGTGGGAACCTGCCGGGAATCCCGGGTTTGAGCTGCCGCCTTTTTGGGCTGGGGGGAAATCGCCGGGGGAGGGGCGCCTTTTGGGAGTCCGGGGAAATAATGAGTCGGGCCGGGAGCTCCCGGGGGTCCCAGGTTGAATGGGCGTTTGGGGAAAGAACCGCCCCAGCATTAATTGGAAAGGGATGGAAACACCAAGTATCCTTCAAGGAATGGAAGGGGAGGGGGTGGGTAGATAGGAGGACCACGGGTTGGAAAAACCGGAAAACCCTGGTAAAATCCTAAAAGAAATTTAAATGTTGTTAAACTAAAGAATTTGGGTTTGAAAAGTATTTCAGGGAATGCCCCTTTTTTCCAAATTCCGAAAACCCGGATTTTAAAAAGGACCTAAAAGCCCTATAAAAAGTAACATTTTATAAGAAAGCTAGATACAGTGTAGACACTGCTTTATAAGGACTTCTTAATTACTGTCACTTCCAGATATACAAGAAAATAAAACTACTGACTCTGTATTAGACAGAGCAAGTTAACATCTATTCCTTAGTATGGTAACTGTGGTATCACAAAAAGACCAATAATGTAGATGAGTTAATTGGCTGTGCATGAAGAATCCCTTTAAAGGGAATCTGTTACCAATTTTTTTTTTTTTTACTTATTAAAACAAGCCCCTGCTCCATATTCTTTTCTTCTTAGCCGTTTTTATTTTTTGATTGTAGATTTCTCGTCTATATATGATTATGAGGACACCATTCCTGTCTGCACTGCTTTTAACAGCATTTAGAGAGATGCTTCACAGCAGCGTCATGCACATAGAATCCTGTGAACAAGATCAGTCCCATTGACTTCTATAGGAGAGTTTTCTAGCCATGCTCTGTGACCTGGGCAGAAATTAGTGTGCAGGGAGGGGGAGAGGGGGAACTTTGACTATCTCCTATTGTGACTGGTGGATCCTATCTTATCTAAACACATTGGTGTCTCCTTTCGGTTTGAACCTGCTTCTATTGATTATGAGCAGACACTGAAAATCTTTCTCTACAGAACAGGAAGTGTCAGACTATTATTATGCCTTGTGGTCAAAGTTAAAACTGCAGGGCTTAAAAATAAAAAAAAAATATTGAAAATGATAACCAAAAATTCCTAAATAATGTCTTTAACATAAAAATGTGAGTTAACCAATGAGTCATTTTTGATGACACATTCCCTTTAAGCTCTAACATTTTACAAGAGCAGCTAACATGCATTATTTACATCAGACTATTCTATTAAAAATTTTCAGTGGGTCACTATAGTTTGAAAATAACCTGCAATAGTGACATAATAAGCATGTATTATAGCTTTGCATTCTGGAGTGCTTGTTTGTAGTAATGGGATCAGAGCTGCCATATGTCATCTTTGGGCACTATAAAGCTGAAGCATCTGCACCCCCCATCCATTACCAATTCCTATCTTTTTTAAAGTTTGATCAGGGCCCCAGACAAGAGTACTGTGCTGATGGCGCCCCTGGATCTGTGGGAATTAACTCGCTATGGATTTTGATGCCACTTTACATTTCAATCCTGGTACACCATCTAACTGCAAGAAGTCAAATGAAGATCAATGGCCACCTGAAATCAAATCCAGAAAGAAGATACCAGGCCAATATGGGCATGATTTATTATGCTTAGCTTCATAAGTACTCATCTTACCCAAGGGACTAATGTCATTTGATCTTTGAATTTGATAACTAATTTTCAAGGTTATAGACTCATGCTGATGAGAAAAATTTTAATTGTTTTAAATTCATTTTAACTTTGTTTCTTTAAAATGTGTTCTGTAACATAAAAAACTCCATAGATTTGAACATAAATATACTCTCTAATATAACAAATAAACATATGTATTTTAAAGTGCCATTAATTCCAGAGGGGTTACATACATGATGTAAGACCAAAGTACAATGGAAACACTAAGGGCTATATGTATGAAAACTGTTTAGGTCTAAAACTCACTCTTTTGCCCATAGTAACCTATGGACAAAAAAGTGAGTTTTAGACCTAAACAGGTTCATACATGTGGCTCTAAGGGTATGTTCACATGGCTTATTTTGATGTGGCTTTGGACGAGGTTTTCGGAAAGTTTTTTCGCGTTTTGGATGAGGTTTTGGGTGAGGAAACGCTCCGAAAACCTCATCCAAAACCACATCCAAAAAGCCATGTGAACATGGCCTAAGGACCTCATGTATGAAAACTGTCTAGGTGTAAGACTTTCTTTGTTGCCCATAGCAACCAATCAGAGCTCCCGTTTCATTTTTCAGAGCACTATAAGAACTGAAAGGGGAGCTCTGATTGGTTGCAAAGAAAGTCTTACACCTAGACAGTTTTCATACATGCCACCTAAATGACTAACAACTTGTACAGAGGGGACCCTGCCAGTGAAGGCTTACAATCTACAAAGGAGGAGGAATGAAACAGAAGGTGAGGGATAGATGTTTTTGTGGGGTAGTGTATGGGCAGCAGCAGGCTCGGACTGGCCCACAGGTGTATAGGGCAAACCCCCGGTGGGCCCCTGATCATGCCAGACAAGGGGTTGTTTTTTAAACTCTATATACATTCTCAGAAGAGGCAAAAAAGCATAGAAAGCAGAGTATAGGAGGCATCTACAGACATTTACAGTAGCTGCACGGTTGGGCCCATAAAATAATCCACCGGTGGGCCCATAAAAACTCAATTAGTAGGCCCCTATTGACAACTCCACCTGTGGGCCCTAGGCTCCCCAGTCCGACACTGGGCAGCAGGGTTGTTGTAGTGACTAAACTTCACTAAACTTCAAAACTTCACATTTCTACTATTATGTTTGCCAACAATCAAGATGGGCATTTATGGGGTATTGCCAGACATTTTGAGCTGTTCCTAGGATTCCTTTATTAGTTAGCATGTATGCACTATTTATCTATTCCTTAGCTGGTGCAATAACAGTCTATGTAAATATAGCACTTGCTTACGGGTTTATACAGTAACTGACAGATTTTTGTATATGGATTTCCTGTCATTCAACCAACTGATAAGTTGTCTATGCACTCAACAGTGAGGCTGCATCCATACGATAGAGGATAAAATACTGGTTGGATTGTAATAAAAATCAGACCAGTATTTTACACTTGTTTTACGTTTTTGGGGCTTCTTGTTGCAGTTTTCGAGTTTGGGGCGAACCTTTCAAAAGAACAGTACTATAATACACCATTTTCCAGCAGATTATAAAACATGTTCTAGGTTTTTTTTTCGAAACCATCGGTTTTAATTTGGTAAGGGGTTAATTATTTTCAACTAGACTAACACTTTTATAGCAAAAAATTGCGTACATTTTTTGGTGCATTTATTTTCAGCCAATTGCATAGTGTGAATAAATATTCGAGAGTGGGGAAGTAGATATTTTTATCTGTATACTGTTTTTCTTCTTGTTTTTAAATGATTGTGCCCAAAACTACATCTATTAGAAATTCATTTCTTTTAATTACAAAATCCATTAACTAAGCTGATTTCATTTACAGTTTCATAAAATGAGAGCAGAGCATTTACATGAATACCAGCTGCTGGCAAAATCCCCCAATGATAGCCATTCAGCATTCAGTACTTCACATGGAAATCAAGTATTGCTTTTTGTGTAAATTTAGTGATAATAAAGTAACTTTAAACTGAGGTCCACTGAAACTTTTCTGATGTCACTCTACCTGCTGTGATGTTAGATGCATACCTGGATAAGTAGCTGTTATGCCATTAGGACAACCCCTGTCCACATATCCTGATAGAGTATATGGATGTCAAAGAGGGGTGTTTCCTGCTGGAGTAGTAGTGGAGTAGAGATCTTTTTCAGGGCAAAGGTGCAGAAGTTGTACCTGCATTGATCAGCTGATTTCATGGTAGTGCTCACATTAAGGGCAGCATGTATGAGCGGGTTTTTCACCCTTTTCTGGCGTCAAAGTGAGCCGTCAACATTGTCTAATGCATCTAACGAATGTGTAAGGTGCATTGTTCGTAAGACTCAACACTTTTTAATGCGCCTAACATGAGGGTGTGTCCTGGGGGCGTTCCAAGGGCCTGTCGCACCACATTCGTAATATTAGACACATATATATGAATGTGGTTCGGCAAAACTAGGCACATTACTGCTCGGACAGGCAAACCTATTTCAGTGTGGTCTGCCTGAGCCTGAGGAGTCGAAGTGGAGCTAGATTGGCTGTTAGGGCAAAAAATGTCCCTTATTTCTCAAGTTACACCAGTGAAATAATAAAAAGTAATTTATGATAATTATCAAAATATATAAAATTACATTATTTAAATTTAATAAAACACGTTATCATATAAAATAATATAAAAATATATAATATCCCAAAAATATAAAAATCTCCTATAAAATGTATTTAAAATTAAAAGAATCTAAAACTAATTTTACATTAAATAACCTACTGATTATGTTGTTCAGATTTTTTATTTTTACAACATTAAATTTGAAATTTAGTTTTGCTACTCTCACCCTTTATTCTACATACAGCAAGAGACAGCACACCACAGGTCTTGCTGGGACCTGTGGTCCACCAGGCAAGATTGCTATCATAGTTTCTCTTCACTAACATGCTATTCTAAGGACTTTTCTTTGATTTCGAGACTATCTATAGCGTTTATACATGTTTGGTGCATTACTTATGCGCCTAAGTACCATAATGTGCCAAACACACAGGCGAGGCGCAATGAACTTTAGACACCCTTTATGAGCACACAAAAACCACTTTCATATATTCCGGCACATTATACACTAAAAAAAGATGAGAAAATTAACTTCGATACACCTAGTTCCATACATGTCTCCGTAGGTGATTTGTGAAGACACAGCCTCATTACAGGGAACCTGTCTCATTGAACATATTATCTAATCAGAGGGCATAACTAGAAATGGTAGAACACCAGAGCAAACTTTTCAATGGGCTCCAGCCCATGGTGCCTAAATTTTTTAAAATTTATCACGCGTTCTGTCAAGAACGGAAAAATAGTGTACACCAGACACATCCCGCATACACCACTCACACGCTAGACACATCCCGCACAAGCTGGTCACATGCTAGACACATCCCATACATGCCGGTCACATGCTAAGCACATTCCGTACACGCTGGTCACATGCCAGACACATCCCATACACACCAGTCACATACTAGACACATCCCGCACACGCTAGACACATCCCGCACACACCAGTCACACACTAGACACGTCCAGCATATACCAGTGACACACTAGACACATCCCACATATGCCAGTCACACGCTAGACACATCCTGCACTCACATGCTAGACTCATACTGATATTTCTGATATAAGTGGACTGCGATTCTTTGATTGGTTACACAATAGATTTTACTTCATTTTTTTTGTTATGGGAGAGTACTGGTCACTTAAAGAGGTTATCTCACTACAAAGATTGCTTTTTATGTTAAAGATCTTGCAAAAACAAGTCACTTTGCAATATATGTCCATTAGCAGTATCCTACCTATTCTGAGACATCCCCTCTTGTATGGGCTGCCTCAGCTCCTCAGGTCACTATAGCTACAGACCTGTTTGATATATCCTGATAGAATGCCCTCACTAGTTGCTATAGCTACAGACCTGGCTTCTACTGCAGCCTAGTAGAAGACAGTAAACACGCCCCTGAATTCAAAATGAAACCAAGAAAACAGGACTGAGGTAAGATGAATCAATGTAGTGAGACAAGTAGATACTACATACATACAAACATCTACAAACAGATATATATTTATACACACACACACATCACAGACAGACACACATATATACATACAGTCGCATCCATATACACGTATACTTTCTATGGAGTGAAGGTGGCTCATTCAGTCCAAGGAGTCCAGAGGTCTCAGAAAGACATAGAGGGTGGTCACATGGCAGCAGGTGCCTGTCATGAGCTCCTCCACCGTCCCGACTGTCTACAGACACCGAGGGAGCTGCATCAGTATTACAGCAGCTGGAGGCTACTGTAATTCATGTCAGTGTTAGCACAGAGGAGAGGGGAGGAGAGGAATGCTGAGGGACAAGCTCTTTTAAGATACTTTTTAGCAGTCCAGTGACGCTACGTATCTTATGACAGGGCTCTCAGTGAGTGCGGGCCCTGTAGCAGTCACTACGGTTCTATGGCAGTAGTTCCACTGCATCTGCTGGTGGTAGGTTATTGAGGAAGACAACCTGATGAGACCGATATATAGTTCTATTGGGAAAGATTCAGTAGAACTTGTATAGGTTAAATCTCTACTTATTCTGGGTTATGGAATCTAGTAGGCTGTCTTGTCAGTGATTGGCTTTCTATTTCTGTATGCACACTCATACAAAGATGGCTGTCAATCACTGATAACACCGCCCACTGGATGCCTTAACCCAGAATAAGCACGGATTTAAATGAAATACACATTCTACTGCATCTTTCCTCACAGAACAATCAGGGCCGTTCCTAGGCTAAATTTCACTCAGGGCGAGGTGAAGAAATTTCGCTCCCCCCACCCCAAAAAAAATACAAAACAAAACATATGGCGCCATAGTGCGACACATTGTATCACCATATACCAAAGCCAAAATATACAAAAAGCTTTACCACAATGTGCTACGTTTAAAACTACTAAATAATAGTCATACAGTTACCAAATAACACTGCTGCACCAACCAGAATCCCAAGACCACTAAGACCACATATCACCAACACCAGTGACTGAAATAATACCACCACCCATGACCACATATCACCAAAACACAGTGACCGAAAATACCACCACACTATGAAACACATATCACCAACATATAGTGGGCTGAAATAAAAACAAACTGACCATTACTGATTAAAAACCATTATACTAAACCAATATTTAAATGGATACAGTGACCATACCCGTATTGGATACCCGCTGTACACAGGCTCTGCAGACATATAAATGATTACAGTTTAAAGTTTTTACCTAGTTTTCCACAGGGACGCTCTGAAGAGTTGTTCTCTTTCTCTTCTTCTTCTCCATCTGTCCCAGACGCCATGACGACTACTCCCGACTCTTCACTGTAAAATTTATAGAACATCTTAGACTCCTCACTTTATCAGCACTTCTCTACCAATTCCCATCTCTATACAAACTCCCCATCTATAGCACCTCATATGGTAGCCACATAGTAGCCCCCTGTAGCCAGTTGATACCCCCTGTAGCCAGTGATGCCCCCCTGTAGCCAGTGATGCCCCCTGTAGCCAGTGATGCCCCCCTGTAGCCAGTGATGCCCCCTTGAAGCCAGTGATGCCCCCCCGTAGCCAGTGATGGCCCCCCCCTTTAGCCAGTGATGTCCCTGTAGCCAGTATATGCCCCCCCTGTAGCCAGTGATGCCCCCCCTTTTAGCCAGTGATGCCCCCTAAAGCCAGTGATGCCCCTTGTAGCCAGTTTATGTCCCCCTGTGTCCAGTAGATGTCCCCCTGTAGCCAGTGATATGCCCCCTGTAGCCAGTGATGCCCCCTGTAGCCAATAGATGCCCCCCCCTGTAGCCAGTAGATGTCCCTCTGTAGCCGGGTGATGCCCCCTGTAGCCAGTGATGTCCCCCCTGTAGCCAGTAGATGTCCCCCTGTAGCCTGTGATGCCGCCTGTAGCCTGTGATGCCCCCTGTAGCCAGTGATGCCCCCTGTAGCCAGTAGTAGCCCCCTGTAGCCAGTAGTAGCCCCCTGTAGCCAGTAGATGCCCCTCTGTAGCCAGTAGATGCCCCTGTAGCCAGTGATGCCCCCCCTGTAGCCAGTGCCCCTGTAGCCAGTGATGCCCCCAAGTAGCCAGTAGATGCCCCCTTGTAGCCAGTGATGCCCCCTGTAGCCAGTGATGCCCCCTGTAGCCATTACATCCCCCCTGTAGCCAGTGATGCCCCCCCTGTAGCCAGTGATGCCCCCTTGTAGCCAGTGCTGCCCCCCTTGTAGCCAGTGATTCCCCCCTGTAGCCAGTGATGCCCCCTGTAGCCAGTGATGCCCCCTTGTAGTCAGTGATGCCCCCCTGTAGCCAGTGATGCCTCCTGTAGCCAGTGATGCCCCTGTAGCCAATAGATGCCCCCCCCTGTAGCCAGTAGATGTCCCTCTGTAGCCGGGTGATGCCCCCTGCCGCCAGTAGATGTTCCCCCTGTAGCCTGTTTTGCCCCCTGTAGCCTGTGATGCCCCCCTGTAGCCAGTGATGCCCCCTGTAGCCAGTAGATGCCCCCTGTAGCCAGTAATTCCCCCTGTAGCCAGTAGATGCCCCTCTGTAGCCAGTAGATGCCCCCTGTAGCCAGTGATGACACCCCTGTAGCCAGTGATGCCCCCCCTGTAGCCAGTAGATGCTTCCCTGTAGCCAGTGATGCCCCCCTGTAGCCAGTGATGCCCCCTTGTAACAGTGATGCCCCCCTTGTAAACCAGTGAGCCCCCCTGTAGCCAGTGATGCCCCCCCTGTAGCCAGTGATGCCCCTCTTGTAGCTAGTGATGCCCCCCCTGTAGCCAGTGAAGCCCCCCCTGTAGCCAGTAGATGCCCCCCTTTAGCCAGTGATGCCCCCTAAGTAAATATAACATAACAAAAATAGTACTCACCTCGGTCCGCGCGTCCCGGTCCGGAGCTGCTCAGCAGTGGGAGCTGCTTATCGGTGTAAGCAGCGTGACGTCATCACGCTGCTTACGCTGTCACGCAGCTCCCAGAGATCCTCCTCGTCCTGCCTCCTCCCCTGTACTGGCAGCTGCTGGCTAGCCGCGCAGAGTCAGGGGCGCTCCTTCGAACGGGCAGGGCGGCCGCGGCGCCCCCCTCGGGTGAGCGGAGCCTCGGCGCCCCGGGCGGTCGCCCGCCCTGCCCGCCCCTAGGAACGGCCCTGAGAACAATAGCTCAATCTGCTCAGCTCCTCCTGCTCTATGACAGAATAGCATGTTCAATGTGACAGGGTCCCTTTAAAAATGAAAGCAAAATTGTTAAAGGTGAAAATAAATACACTGGCACTACTTTTTACATATAGCAGAGGTTGCTGTGAAAGACTTTGGCTGGCTTGCTGTCAGACACTACTTATTATTTAGTAACCCCAAAACTACAAAGGGTATTTCAAATTTTTCAGCTACTTAAAAAGAACCTATCACCATAAAAATGTTGTGGTTAAAAAGTCAGTAGAACTTGTAACATATTAATTTAAATTTCTGCTCATTTTATGCTTAAGAGTCCTGTGGGCGGTCTCAACAGTCTTTTTTGTCAATCATTGATTGATTAGGACTGCCCACTGGACTGTTAAGCTAAGAAGCAGAAGAAATTTTAATCAAAAAAGTTCCAAAGAATCATTCCCCACAAAGCTATATATCAATCTGCACATCACCTCCTTCTTTTTTTAATTGTTTCAGAATGATATAAAATAATCACAGAAGTCATAGTTACTTTCTAATCCTCCACCTTCCCTGTTCTGATGCTTCCTGCATCCAGATGATCTCTTCACTTCCTAGTCACTGACTACAAGGCTGAATTGCTACAGCCAGTTATTGTCACATGTCCATGTTGAGTGGAAGTAGGAGGTTCAGAGCGTGGCAAGACTCGGGAAGCGGGTTGGTAAAGTCAGTATCACTTCTTTTACTACTTTACATAATTTGGAGTCTGTTAACAATAAAAGTAATGGATAGCCAACCCCTTTAAATGGATACAAAAACATGCAGCAGTATTGGAGGGTTTGCAGTTATCATACTGGGAGAGTCTTACTTTAACTTTTAGTCTTTCAGAGGACTAAGGATAAATGATGTCACCACTGCCCTTCACTTGACAGTTTTGTTCACTGTGCAGATCCAAACAGTTTCTGCATAGTGTAGACACTGCTGAATCTTCCGAACATCACATGCATTCCAGAATAATGCAGATCTTAGATTGACTTGATCTGTGTTTGTATCAGCCCAAAAAGTAGCATCTTCAAAGCCATCTACCTTCTAATCTGGGCTATTACCATAAGAATTCTCTGTGATTTTTTCTCCTTGTTGTTAACATTGCACCTGCTTGCTTAGCATCACATAAATTCTTCGGTCTTCTGACCATTAGTTGTCTCTACCAGAACACGTTATGCATTGTCCTTTAGCCCAATTCAAGTTCTTTAAAATATGACGTATGGATTTCACTTATATCTGAGTTGAGGGCTGGCTGTAACCCATTGCTTGGTGCTTTTGTTGTCCAAGAAAGGGGAACATGTCTCCTTGAGGAGAGCACCAAATTGGTGTGTAGAGTTTTGAATTGCCTTTTTGCCCTCTACAAAGCATCTGCATATCACAAGGCATTATGGGAAGTTAGCTGAGAACCTCAAGCTCCCTCTATTGGATGTAACAAATCCTCAATTTGCTTTTGACCCACTGAGTCTTCAGAAAGCAAAAGGGATATGAGCCAAGCCAGTTTCACTCATCTACAGACATCTGTTTCGGGGTTTTGCCCCTCATCAGTGCAGAGCAGAATGTACTGGCTGGCTGGGTGAGAGGCAATGAGTGGCTCAGAAAGGGGAACATCTCTCCTTGAGGAGAGCACCAAATTGGTGTGTAGAGTTTTGAATTGCCTTTTTGCCCTTTATAAGCATCTACATATCACAAGGCATTATGGGAAAGGAGCAGTGTCCAAGGCAACCATCTGTTTATTTTGATGAGATGATTTTTGCTATATGGACAAGGAAGGATATAGCTAAGTGGTAAACTTTTTATATTGCAGAGGAAATATTATAGCTTAATATAATACAAATAACAATCCAGTCATCAACAGTACAGGGTATAGCTGGGGCCCTCATTTCCAGAAAGGTATGGAGCCCTGGAAAGGCACTGAGAGGTAAGATTAGTTTGTTTAGAGTAGGTCTTCATCTGAACGGAGGCCAACTTGTTAGCGGATGGGCCCCCAGTTTCTATTGTGTGTTTATTCTAAAGAGTGTTTATTTGTCTATTAGCATCTGCAGAATGCTGCTAGTTCATTTCTGTGTGCAAAACAGTAGAGTTGCCAGGGTCTATAAAGATGTATTTACATAAAATAATATATTTTATATACTTAGTGCCCAGGGACAAAAGGAATATCAATGTTTTCTTTTTATTTAACATTTTGACCTTTCAGGATCCTTATCACACCAATCCCCTACAGCTGTTGAATATGAGGCTACCATCATTTTGTAGACAGATCAAATCTGTGGCTATTCTCAATATAACTTTATGACTTGCCAAGTATTTAGCCATAACCTGCTTAGAAAATTATACGCAGAATTCTTGTCATGTATTGCATTGTTACTGTCTTATTCTAAAAATTTTGAATAACAGTTCTAGTTTATTTGGTTATTTTTTTAAATCCAACTTTAGCTGGCCAGACACTCTCACCTGGAATCTTTATGGGTTTTTTAATCAAGATTCAAAGACTTGGTCTCGAGCCAAAATCTGAACCAGTGTTTCGTATCTTCTACTTGTTCCCAATGTTGGTGCAACCTGGCCTCAACCTTCGGGTAATGATTACTGCTTTTTCTTCAACTCTACCCACAAACTGCCATTCACAATTGGGCTTGAGGTCTGGTGACTGTCGGCGGCCAATACCAGACAAGTCTACTTAATTGTCATTGAACCACTCATGTCGCACAACCCTTTAGGTTCAGATTGTTGTCTGCTGGCAATAAACCTATGCTCGTTAGCCATAGATACTCACAGTGTATGAACAGGTAACTCATCTTAGTAGGCTATTCACAATTAGTTCAGCATGCATACCCACAATTGATCGGTTAGGGTCAAGTAATTCAATCATTTATGGACTGTGAAAAAAATTCAAGATCATCAGGCTTCCTCCAAACACGTAATTTAGCAAGTTTCTTCAAATATTCTACATTTTTCACTTTGATTCTCTCCAAGACAAATGTTGCCTCGCCACAAGAGCCCGGTTCTACTTGACTTTACATCTCATAGGTCTTGTTAAAATTATCTAAATTTTCAAACTTCAATACTTTTCTTTTACTTTTTTGTAAACTTGAGATAACAGCTTCTTTGATGATATTAAGAATGTCAAGGGATTACTTCACCTATATTTGCGGACAACCACTATTCCAGACTTGTATATTGTGTGTCACATGGTGCTCTGCCTTTGATGGACGGGAAAAATGTCTCGCTGATCTCATCTCTTTACGAAGCATACGAAGCCGTACCTCCACTGCATATTTGTCGGGCACAGAACTGATTGACCCATAGTGATGACAACTTGTTGCACTGATATTTTGCAGCTGGTCCACATCTTGGTCTTTGGATGAAAATGGTGCGCGACTGTCATTTCATATTCTTACGTTCTAGCAGTTCAGTAGGCACTTCTATAATGGCAGTTTGGATAAATTTCCTTGGTCCTGAAGAAGTTGACTATCAATGAGCAAGGCATGATTTTTCTTTTCTGCTTTTCCTTGAGGAAAATCTTCTTCGTGAGCTGTTCCTCAAACCTAGTGACCTTATCACTTTAGGAATCAACCTAATAACACTCTGACGATATTACGGGGAATATGAGCAACAGGTTTTTACCTTTGTATACAATAGAGAAAAAAGATCTGGTTCCATCACCTGAGGAGTCAAAGCGGGGGAGTAACAAATGCCAGTACTACATGGACAGAATCTGCATAACTAGAATATGTTAAATAGTTAGCAATGTCCAATTTATGTATGAGATGATTGATCTATAAAAGGACGGCGGGTCTCACGTTCAAAACTGTAGTAGGATGGGGAGGTTCTATGGGGCCTGCTGAAAATCCAAAAGTTTGTAAAAACAGCTGTTACCCTTTTTCGCTTTGGCAATGTACATACAAATTGCTAAGAGGTCAATTAATACTATCGCTATGGATAAATATAAATGGATGTTTTTATTACAAGATGACAACATATAACTTGGGTCCGCTCTATCTCCTTTAGGTCCCTTATGCTAATACTTTAGTGTGATCAAAGGGTAACGATTAAGCTCCTGATCTTTATAACCTCTCCATATGAAATTCAAAAGAGTTGTCTAAAAGTTTTTGAAGTACTTGCCCTTTTTATAAAACCGATTTGATAATAATTTGTAATAAATGTATTATTTTAGGTAAATTTAATTATTTTTTATACATTTGAGATAATAGAAGCCTTCTCCATCTTTTAATTTTTATTTTTAACTTCAGAAGATACATGTCAGATCATTGTAAAGTCCATGATTTGAAAGGGGCCTAGTCCAAATTTTAGTTAAAAATTGTAGTTAAATGGGATCAGGGTGGAAAAAAAAAACCCAATACCTCTCCCAACACTGCCATTGTGGGGATCTGCTCCTGTTTATTACCAAGTTCTCATCCCGACACACAGAAGAGGCTTGCGCTCCTGAATGTCAGGACGAGAAGCTGGAAGTGAAGATGAGCAAATTGTGAGGTATCAGTTTTTTCTATTTTTCCCCATCCTGAGCCAGTTTAACTGCAAATTTATTAATCTGGACAACCCTTTTAATTGCCAAATGTTTAACCTGGTCTTTTGCTGATGTTCAACCCTTTCTATTCCTTTCTGGTTTTTCCTATACTGAGCTGTTACTTGAAAGTTATAGTGACTGCATTATTCTGTTATTAATTGACTCGGTTAGAAGGGATGTAGTGATGGAGGTTATATTAAAGTTAGTCAATGTTACAACTAAAAAAGTCAATAATTTGGGGTTGATGTAGTCCATAAGCATGCCTAGGTAAATAAGGTAGAAAAGTTAGATAAGTCAATTTTACTGGAGAAATACTGGAGAAATAGTTCCACCTACTGTCCTTCTTGTAGTGTAGACAATAAGTGAGCACAGTGTTCCTCCTTAGCCACACATTGTGCATACAGTGGTCTCTCAACATACAATATCAATAGATTTCGGTAAAACCATTGTTTATTGACACCATGGGCGACATGTATGAATCTCGCCACATCGGGTACGCGGTGGTGCACCTTTCAGACTGAGTTTTACGGCGAAATCTAGTGCACTTGCATTTATGTCTGGCCGCCGGGGCGCGCTAATACTTTCCATAGTAAGTCCGCCGGAGCCTCCGCCAAGTGTTTGAGGAGACAGCGTGTGGTACTTTGGCCATGCACAGTTGCAGGGACTGCCACGCTCCTAAGTTCTCGTAACACGCCCGAAGGTAGTGCACTCCTATACATGAGAGCGGGAAAAGTCCGCTGGCGCCTCGCCAAGTCAGTGCTTGAGGAGCTAGATGCGAAGGGACTGACGGTCGCCCAGTGCCAGAGCGCTGCCAGCACCTATGATTTCGCCGTATAAGGTCCGAGAGGTTGCACTATACATGGGGGAAAGTTCCTGCGTCTAGCCCAAGTATGTGTGGGGCACAGTGCTTGGGGGAACTTGGAGCATACAGTGCGAGACAGGACATGGGGTGCCAAGTGCTAGTTTGGCAAGACAAAGATGAGTGCGCAGTTGCGGGACTGCGCCCTCACATGCTAATTCCCGATGCTGAAAGAGACAGGACTTTGTGCAAAACAGGCGAAAGAATCATTAAGATGTCCAGTGCTGGCGAAGTATGAATTTAAAAAACATCGCCTTTATAAAGTGGAAAACATTCTCAGAAATAAGCCTACAAACATCAAAAATAAAAAATAATAAAATAAATAATCGACATTTTCAGATATCTAATTCAAGAATTACGGCTAATATGGAAATTGCCCGCGGCGAATTCCTGTAATTCAAATTCCTAAAAGCTTTCTAATTGAGACTGCATGAGAACCGGAACAATCAGGAAATAGAGAGCCCGACAGGCTGAACCATTAAAAACATATGGAGAACAATTGTCCAATCAGAATCATAAGGCTCGGGAAGTTCAAAATACAGTAAAAATGCAGAAATGAGATGATTGGCATCGAGCTAGAGAGGGGTTCTTACTTGGCAATCCTGAGCCAAATCAGAAATAGCGAGCGACAGACCCATTATGATCTCGAAAAGATGGACAGTTTCGTCTGCACCAATCAAAATCAAAGGCAAGGGGACGAGCCTTCAAAAGACAATAAAAATGCCAAGAAAAGAGATGAATTGTGAGTAGCATTGGCTTGGCTATCCCAGTCAATCAGAGCTGGAGCTACTTATCCCATTGTTGTTATTGGATGAGATCGGCGCAAATGACAATCTCCAGGCACGCTCAGCCGCCCGTGCGGGCATGCGAGTAATGAACGAATGAAAAAAAATCATTTTTATTAAGTGTAAATCATTTTCAGATAAAGCTGCCTATGGAAAGCCTTCTATAAATAATAAAGCAGTTGAAACCTGCACATAACAACGCGTTTGTCGCCGAGACCGCCCAAGCCTTCATAAGGATTTGCCAATTAGAGAGAATTGCCGGGAAATTACAGTAATTCAAATTGTTTAAGCTATTCTGAATGCGCCGTTGGCTCGCCATAAACAGCAAGCCAAATCAGAATAGGTGAGCGACAGATGGCCCTATCTCTAACCTATGTATGAGAGAAATGACCAATCAGCAATGAGTGGAGCGACAAAGGGACCCGTATTCTAAACCTATGGAGAATATTGACCACATCAATATTCAAAGGCAACGTGGACACGTTCAAAATACAGGTAAAAAGGCAGAAAAGAGCTGATTGGTTGAGCGGCGGTGCGGGGGCTCGATCCAGCCCTTAGCACCAATCACGAGCGCTGACAGCCTACTTTCTCAATAGAGATTATATGGACTGAAATAGAAATGCAGAGGCGAGCTGCTGTTTGCTGATTTGGCTTAACTTAAAGAACTAAGGCGCTGGGTTATTTGAGACCAATGCGGAGAGCGAGCGTAGCGCCCCTCCTATGGGTTTTTCTTAATTTCAATATGAATAAAACTGCTACATGGCCGAAATCTAACTGATAACTACTGGCCGAAGATTGTCCACCATGAGATGCTGTATATAAAATGAATAATAATATGCGGAGCGGGTAAATAAAATAAATATTTAATTCTAATAAAATCAGGTTTTATTTCTGTCTGCAATCACTTCTGTATGCTTCCTCTCATGCTTCCGTTACTTGCTTCACTTCGCTCTCCGCCGATGGGAGACATTTAGACCAAATAAAACCAGGATCTGCTGTCGGCGAGAATAGATAGCAGACGAGATGCATTGCAGTCAGCGCTTTGCTGTGAACTCTCAGCTGATAGTACATGACACATATCGGAGTTCGTCGATGGGCGCGCTGTCGTCCTCGCCCGGAACGCATACACCCGCTCGCCCATACACCCGACCCTTTTCCTCGCCCCATTCTTGCGCGCCGAGCGCCCAGTGGGTGAAGAATGTGAGGGGCTTGAGCGGCTGCGCGCTAACACTGGAATCCCTGTACAGTCCGCAGGGGATATCGGTCGCGGGAGAGACAGGTGTACTCCAAAAATAAAGGAGCGAAAAGCCCGTTCATACATGTCGCCCCTTATGTCTCATGTAAACTAGCAATTTTGATTTTAGCCCCTAATTTGTCAACACAATGCTTATTAAAAAAAGAAATATAAGCCAATACTGCCAGTATAAAACAAGTTTTTTTTTTATTAATCAGAGAATAACAATCTGAAATAGTTCATCATTTTTCAATTTAAGGATTTTCTCCTGATTTATGTGTAAATTGTCTTTCAATAACAATCTAGACATGTCATGAAGTGCACGTGATCATAAGATTTTGTTTCGGTTGTCAATGTTTAGGATCGTCAATGTACGTCTCGAGTTGCCGCTTAGCCCTTTCTCTGCCTGAATGTTGAAAATTTGCCTCCAGTACTTGCTAGATAACGGTGCTGACATCCAATATTTCCTTGAACTTCTGACACCTAACGTCTATTGAAGCACTTTGAGAATCACACATTCACCAAAAACAACAGTACGATCACCTCTGTGACATTTACGAGTCAAATAGGAATGCGGTTCCTTTCGATCATAGGCCTTGGTTGGCCACTCTCTCAACAATATAACACTTTATGGTTGTGGCCAAAAAAGTTCGAATTTTGTGGGTCTCTCTACTCAAATATTACCTTGTTACTGACAGTTATTAAGGCTTGTCTCTGTGCTAGTTATTTGGAGTTATTGTAGTGCGAGTGGAGAGATACTTTATGGCATTTGACCAACAGTATAATAGGACTTTCTGTCTCTGCGATTCGTATGTATGCCCAGCCATTTTTCTTCAAGTGCCACATCGCTAGTTTTCGAGAGAGTATGAGTTCCTGTATTTCTAAGATGATGTTATTCGTGGGTTTTTCTTTTGCCCCACCCAAAATTTTCTTGACAGTGTGCCCGAAATTTTTGTTGGTCCTACCTGAGCCGTGTTTGAGTTTTTACAGAAGCCCTGATTTTTTCTCATTTCGTTAATCACGAGTGCGTCTTAGAACACTCGCTGACTAGACATTATCAATTACTTTGAATATTCTTTTTGTATCAAATTTCCTGTTTTATACAGTTAACTACTCTTTTCCACAGTAGTATCCATTAACAATTCTTTTTGCTCTTTCCATTGAATCACAATCACAGAAACGTCAGTTGGACTTGATAAAAGATGACAAAAGGCTGCATCTGCGATCCCAGCAAAACTCACTCATGCTTTTAAGGCACACACACTCGATCACAATCATCAGGTCACAGGTGAGCGATGTTAATTTATAAGTAGTGTTCAAACCCATTTGTCTAGCGTACAACTTCTGTGGCATGTTATCAGGCCAAAAATCACCAGGCGTATTAACTTTTGAATCAGGGTCCTTTTAAATGTTTCTGTGTTTTCTGTCATTATGATTTAAAACGAGAAAACATCAGTAGTTTGACAATAACTGGCTTCTCACCACAATCCCCTAACAATGACGAGAGTAAAAAGGAAGTTTGAGTGTTATCATTCATATTCGCCTTAAAAAAACAGAGCCCCAGGAAGTCAAAAGAAAAAATTCTGCCGGGGGTATGTAAACTTTTGAGCACAAAATGTAAATGAAATTTCGGCCACCCACACACCCTAAGCCATTGGACAAACACCGTCAGAAAGCGCTGTCGGACTTTATGTCGATACACAACAGGCGCGGTTTGTTTGTCACTGTTTTCGCCTAAGAACACAAGAAAATGCCATAGGTCGGTTTAAATTTTTTTTGCCTCAACTTTTAATTGCTACGGGTTAAAGTGTCGGCATAAACGAGGGGAGTCGGATTTTTACACAATGCTTCGCTATAAATTCTGCCCGCAGCACCATGAAACGTGCTGAAAAAAAACCGACCTGTGTCAGATTACAGGTCGTTTTTTCTACCCCCAATTAAGGTCTTTAGAGCTCGATAAATGTTACAATCCACCCGTCAGATTTTCTAGCTCAGTTTCAAAACATCTAAATACCGCCAAAACGCATGAAACGTTTTTGTTGGTGCTGTGTGGACTGTCAGAGTGACATGTAACACTGTCAGCCAGTTATGTCTTTGAAAGATTGCATGTCATTCTTTCAAAGACGGACCACCGAGCCTGCGCCTATGGAAAATCAAGCAGCGCGTTGATTGATCTCTCATGTGAAAGCAGTTCTGCTGCGTGTTCCTCATAGCCGCGAGTGATAATCTCTATGAGTAATTGTTTAGACTCCGTCCTTGGGTCCGTCATGTCGTCCCCGAGACGGATGAATTTAAAAAGAGATTAGTAACAGGAGATTAAAACACCGTGGAATGTGAACAAGGCCTCTATGTAAAGGTTATGTTACACAAATGTTCCCCCCCCCCCCCCCCCCCCCCCCCCCCCCCCCCCCCCCACAAACAGTTGTAATATGCAGGGACGTCATTTCACACGCATATTACACCATCCTGTGCCTCGAAAATGCGTAGGCGGGGTTGATATCTTCGTAACTGTGAGCTGGTGGGGAGGTTGTCTTTGTGGCAGGGGACGCTTTTCGCATCGGTGGTAATAATATAGACATTGTCATTTCTGCTACACTCTGCCTCGGCATATTGTGCGAGCAGAGGGATGAGCGAGACGTAATCCATAGTTTCTATATGAGAACTGTGGATTACGTAATGATGGGACATATCTCGCCCTTGTATTTAGCCGCAGTACGGCCGCAAAATACGGAGGGATGATAATCCCAGTTTAAGCTGTAGAACATAGCTAAGGGTTGTTCAAAGCAGTTTTACACTCTGTGTACAACAGACGCTTTTAGGATCCGTCTTGGGGTATTGCTCAGCTAGGTCCCAAAGTCAGAACTAAACAATTCGCATTGAGTTTATCACTGTCACGGTATGACGAACACGCAAGCGGCGTTCCTGAGGATGGGATCGCCGCACTGACGATGTTTTAAAAAGCAGCTAGCTCGGGTGCTTGTCTTGATCGGGGAAGTATTTCACCCTGTAATCTCCGCGCAGTACGGCGCTGCTCGTCTTTGGAATTACACGGCTGAAACACGTCCCAGAATAAGCCATGTGAACATAGCGTAAAAATGGGAATAATAAACAAACAGATCAAAATTTACAAATGAACAATCTGACATTCCAAAGAAAAAAAAAATGACCAATATAGCCATCCTTCTTTTTAATAACAGTCACAAGCCTTCCATCTATGAAGTCTGTTGTTACGGGTGATCCTGTTATTACGACACCGGGCCGGAGCGATATTGCGGGTGATAGGGGGTGCATCTGCCAATCCCTCCTTTCTGAACACTCAAGGCGATGTGAGTGGGTGAGCGGATCCCACAACGATCGGGTCACGGGACACACTTCGTTGATCCAGCCCAGGCTCCTGTACTCCAACTACTCCTTGCTTACTTAGCGTGTCTACTGCTGGCCAGATTTGCGTGTACCCACACCCCTTTGGCAACTACCTGCCGACATCAAAGCTTCAAGTAGCATTTAAAGAGAACCTGTCAACATATTGTTTTTCGCCCCCCTGGTCTAGAGGACAGCACATAGCTGGAATGTTGATGTGTCAGACAATGCTTGTTTTCCAGTCGCTGCTCCTTATTCTGTAACGTTGCTGTAGTTTTTTTTGTGTATTTAATGCTCAAATTCTGCGAGTTTTCAGCCAGAAGAGTCATTTATGAGATGTTCCTTCCAGGAAGTAGGTGCAGATTATTTTCAAAAACGCGCCATTTGGGAGGCTAGCCCCCAGAGCAAATCGGAGGCTAGCCCGACCACCTCAACTGACAATAACCTAGATTACTGTTGATTATAGCCGTAGAAACTTAGTGAATAACTGTCAGTGGCGAAGCAGAGCTAAGCCATTTGCGTTGACGGGTGCGAGCCTAACACCTTTTAATAATAAGTTTGAGCAAATGGGGTAAATGCTGTATAAAAACTGCGCCTAACATCTTTACAAGAAATAAGGGACACAGCGCTTTGGGAACTAAGAACGGTTCTGACACTGCTACTTGTTGCTGTCTACAGCAAGGGGGTGGCCCACAACTATGTGACGGTTACCTTTTAAAGGACCAACACACCGATAATTGATTATTGTCAGGGGCAGACCCTATTTAGTCCTGTCTCTTCCCCATGACCTTGCTGGATCTTCAGTGTCCAGTGCCTTAGAGAAAGAAGTTCATTTGTGTTCCTGTCTTGCTGTGTATCTTGACCTCTGCCTCCGTCCACTGACCATGTTCTGCCTGCCACCTGCCCTGACCTTCCTACCTGTCCACCACCATGAGACTGGCGTACGATTCTGTACTTTGCTACACTTCAGCTGCCAAAGCAAGTAAATTGGGTCAGAGGTGGCGACCTGGGGGTCTCTTGCCACAGCAAGCCCAACCCACTTTGCAGCAGGCTCTGGTGAAAACCAGGGGCACCTTAGACGCTGCTCTCTGATGTGGCTTACACAACCACTTGTGGTGGTCCAGTGGTTCCACTACTCACGGTCATTACATCTGTCAATTTCCTATTCTGTTTATGATCAAATTCTTGAGCAGCAGCAACCAGAGCCTTCCAGACACTGTTCAGAGAGGTTGACTGCTTTTCTTCACTGTAAATCTCCCATTTAAGAAGGGCCCATAAGTTCTCAATAGGGTTTATATCAGGTGAGGAACGGGCTGTGTCATTATTTTTTATCTTTTAATCCTTTCCTGGCAAGCCATGCATTGGAGTACTTTGATGCATGTGATGGCGCATTGTCCTGCATAAAAATCATGGTTTTCTTTAAAGATACAGACTTTTTCCTGTAAAATTGCTTGAAGAAAGTGTCTTTTAAAATTCGGCAGTAGGTTTGGGAGTCGATTTTTGAGTCCATACTCAATTCTAAAAGGTCCAACTATCTTATCCTTCATAATACCAGCCCATAGCAGTACCTCACCTCCACCTTGCTGGTGTCTGAGTTGAATTGGAGGTCTGTGCCCGTTACTGATCAAGCCTCGGGCCCATCCATCCGGACCATCAAGAGTCACTTTCATATTATCAGTCCATAAAATCTTTGAAAAATCTGTCTTAAGACATTTCTTCTTCCAGTTTTGATTTCAACTTCTGTGACTTGTTCAGTGGTGGTCGGGTTCTTCCTTACCTTGACCAGGTCTTTGAGCACTGAACAGCAGTTTTATGGTATACTTTATGCCAAAAAAGTCTGTCGTAGCCCAGTTCTATAGATGTATGAACAGTTGTACGCCAAAACTTGGTGCATTCTGCACCAGACACAACTCTGATACTAATGGGGACCACATGGGTCAGTGTTGGGCCCTATTCTCTTTAGGATTCTGGAGAAGGGTTGTTGATCCAAGGATTTTTCCGATTGCCAGATTGGAGTCTGGAAGGAATTTTTTCCCTAAAATGGCTTTTACCTCATGGGGGTTTTTTGTCTTCCTTTGGATCAACACTTTAGCACAATAGGCTGAACTGGATGGACATCTGTCTTTTTTCAGCCTTACAAACTATGTAACTGTTGAATGTGCCAGGAATGCATCAGTTGGTGCCAGCTTCATACAAGTTGCTAAATGTGGTGAACTCTATTATGTGTGCTGACTGTTGAGCTACTTCATTACGTGACTGCAGTGGCATGTTAGCTAAGTCTTTTGCATGGATACTAGGTGTACCACAGTTCATCTGTGCATCAACTCTCCTGCAGCAGCTCCAACTGCACAGGGGTGGAATATTAACACTGTATATTTTACAAAATGTTAGCACTGGACACGGTGACACTGTTTGACATACATTGCATCTACATTACCATGAAAACCCATGCTCAGGTGCAGTGTCGGACCCGGGCCTACCGGAGGATCCACTGATCCTCTGGTGGGCCGGTCCCACACTGCTCAGGTAACGCTTAAAGGGTTTGTCACACTACACTGATTCATCTTACTTCAGTCCTGGTTTCATTTTGAATTCAGGGGAGTGTTTACTGGCTTCTACTAAGCTGCAGTAGAAGCCAGGTCTGTAGCTATAACAACCAGTGCTGGCAGCCTATCATGAGAGATTGAGCAGGGCTGTAGCTATAGCGACCTGAGGAGCTGATGCAGCCCATACAAGAGGAGATATCTAACATAAAAAGCAATCCTTGTAGTGAGACAACCCCTTTAAAATAAAAAAAAGAGTGTAGGAAATATAGAAATTCTTGTGTTTATCAATAATGGCCACTAGGTGGTAGTATATTACTATAGTTGAAGAAGAGGAGACACGTTAGATACTTGGCTAGATTTTCACTATGGGCCTTCTGTATGAAAACTGTCTAGTGGTAAGACTGTCTTTGTTGCTCATAGCAACCAATCAGAGTTCATCTTTTATTTTTCCAGAGCACTTTATGAAATGAAGGGGTATGTTAGCATACGTTTGTATCTGTTTATGAACAAAAAAATTACCCTGTTTTGTTAAAACGATGATCTCTCATCATGTGATGATTTCTGATGAAATACGCAGACAAAAACATATACATTTGAAGCTAATGTATATCATTACATTTGCATACATTGCTCATAGACTTTAAAGGTGTTGTCTCACTACAAGGATTACTTTTTATGTTAAAGATCTTTCAAAAACAAGTCTCTTTGCAATATGTGTCCATTAACCGTGTCCAACCTATTCCTAGAAATTGAAGCCAAAAAACAATGGCGGAGCTGCGTTTTCCCACACTCCCCACATTTTAATGGCCCAATGCTCAAAAAAACTACAACATCTGTGCGCCCAAAATGCACAATACACCCCTAGATAAGATTCATGAGTGGTGTTGAATCCAAAACGGTGTGACTTCTGGAAGGTGTCACCTGTTCTGGTACTTTGGGGTCTTTGCAAATGCAAAATGGCACCCACCGAAATCTGCATTGCAAAAGCCAAATAGTGCTCTCTCCCTTTTACGCCCTGCGATGCACGCAAACAACAGTTTACACTCACATGTAGGGTATTGCCGAACCTTGAAGAAATTGTGTAACAAAATTTGGGGTGGTTTTTTTTTCCAGGATTCTTTGTAAAAATTAAAAATTTTCAGCTAAAATTGCAGATTGTTGGAAAAAATTTAACTTTTCATTTTCACATCCTAACACAAAAAAAATGTGTGAAACACCTGTGGGGTCGATATACTCACTATACCCCTTGATATATTCTTTAAGGGGTGCAGTTTGCAATATGGGGTCTTTTTAGGGGAGTTTATTAAGTTTTAGTACGTTAGGGTGTCCGCAAAGCTGAAATGGCGCCTAGATAAAAAATTGTATTGAAAATGAGACCCCAGAGTCCAGTATGTGCTGCCCTTATTAAACTGTGATAGTAAGGAAAAAAATTCCTAAATGGCTGGGCAGACTAAACTCACTTTACTTTTGATGCTGCAGGAAATACTTATGTGCATGTGTCTTATTACAAATAGTGGAAATGACATAATGATTAATCTACTGTTCCCTGCACAGGCCTAGATAAATATTAGACTAGACCACAAGGGTAGTACATGAAAGGATAATGGGTTAATCTTTTTTGCACTGGGGAAGTTTCCAGCTTTCCTCACACTTTTCTCTCTCAGGTCCTCAGTGAGCCTGCAAGCGAACAGTCAAGCAATCCTTACTGTTGTGCTATTAGAGCGCACATCAGAGAGACAAACCAGGGAGTTATGTACATACCCTGTTTCCCCGAAAATAAGACAGTGTCTTATATTAATTTTTGCTCCTAAGGATGCTCTATGTCTTATTTTCAGGGGATATCTTATTTTTTCATGAACAAGAATTCACATTTATTGTTGAACAAAAAAAAAAATCATAATTTATTAATATACTATAGTCCTGCCATCCCAAACATCAGCATAAACAGCCCAACTCTGCAGCAACAGGTAACCTCAGTCACACTATCTCATCATTATGCTGTGCATGCAGTGTATGTAGCGAGAGACTCAGATCACCCTGTACAAGCAGCTATGCCCTCATCTCTCGCTGCACAGTTGGTACCTTCCACTGCCTTCTGTAGGATCTCCTGACTTACAAAATGAAAGTAAAAGCCTTCTCCCTGTGACACTGAGGTAAATCTTCTGGATTGTTAATGACATGTATTTGAGAAGTCTTATAATTTCATCTACTATCTATTTGTGTGTGTTTGTGTGGAGGTGATAGGTGCTCTTGTGGCAATGACTGCCGCTAAGTTTTATTTTCAGGGGAGGCCTTATATTTCAAAGCTTGAAAAAAATTGCACTAGGCCTTATTTTCGGGGGATGTCTTATTTTCAGAGAAACACGGTAGGGGGAATGTAAAAAAATTATATACAAAAAAAAAACAACCAGCGAATATGTATACCATCCAGATTTTTTTTCCAGATTGTATATATATATATATATATATATATATATATATATATATATAATGTTGTTAAATATAATATTTTTCACACATTGCTTGTCACAATCTGAAAAAAAAAAATCTGGATGGTGGTATCCGTTTAAATCTTTAAATATTGTATTCGGTCAAATGATTTTTGTGTTTATTAGTCACATCTACTCATAGTGGTTATTGCTATGATTCAACTTATCATTAATCGTGAATGTGCCCAGCTATTGCTTCCCTGTGGTGCTGCTGAAGGTCTTCTTCAGGTTTTTATTGCTTTATTAACTATATGACTCATTGCAGTGTTTTCTTATTGCTGATTAAACATTATCAGCAGCATAAAATACTCCACTATATGCCCACCCACTCCTGCCATACTCAAGCTCCATACAATCCATATCAATTTCTTATCTCCATATAAGTAGGTCAGATGGTTAACGTGCATCTCATTATAGTAAACAGCCCCATAGATGAAGCCTTTGTCTTTGTCTCCGTGGCCATATTAGTATAAGGCTAGGCCCGTACTTGCGTGGAAGGTTCCATTCGAAACCTGGAACCGGATCTGTTTTACAATGGACACCAATGGCCTCTGATGGATATCAGTAATTACAATGGGGTCCATTGGGTTTCAACCATGGTTTCTGTTATTTATCAGAAAAAATAGTGCAGCATGCGATACTATTGTTCCTGCCATTTCTAACGGCGCTTGCTATGGAGGTTCCAGGCAGAACCTCCGACACAAGTGTGAGCCAAGCCTTATACTAGTGTTAAATGAACAACATGTGATGTGTTAGAGTATATTTTTCACCCCTGTGTGTATCTGTTATAGACAGGGCCTGTTTAAGAGAAAATAAAGCAAAAAGTAAGGGTAACTATAGTGCCCAGACATTTGCTGTTGGTCAGTATAGTGTTATCCAAATGTATTTTTCTTTGTGCCCTTTGTTTCTTACCTTTGCTACATTTTTCACATTACAACGTGCTATAGGCATGCATTTATTCAGGCATTTGCCCTTAGGCTTTTTTTCTTTTCTAACTCAAAAATGCTTGAAAAAACATACAGTATTACATGTATGTAGTGTGACATGGGGCAGTATTACATGTATGTAGTGTGGGGCAGTATTACATGTATGTAGTGTGGGGCAGTATTACATGTATGTAGAGTGTGGTGTGGTATTACATGTATGTAGTGTGATGTGGGGCAGTATTACATGTCTATAGTATGATGTGGGACAGTATTAAATGTATATAGTGTGATGTGGGGCAGTATTACATGTCTATAGTGTGATGTGGGGCAGTATTACATGAATGTAGTGTGGGGCAGAATTACATATCTGTAGTGTGATGTGGGGCAGTATTACATGTATGTAGTGTGGGGCAGTATTACATATCTGTAGTGTGATGTGGGGCAGTATTACATGTTTGTAGAGTGTGGTATTACATGTATGTAGTGGGATGTGGGTCAGTATTACATGTATATATTGTGATGTGGGGCAGTATTACATGTATGTAGTGTAACATGGGGCAGTATTACATGTATGTAGTGTGTGATGTAGGGCAGTATTACATGTCTATAGTGTGATGTGGGGCAGTATTACATGTCTATAGTGTGATGTGGGGCAGTATTACATGTATGTAGTGTGGGGAATCTATCCACATCTGTGTGTGATGTGGGCAGTATTACTTTGTTTGTAGAGTTGTGGGTAAAGTAATGTATGTAGTGGGATGTGGGGCAGTATTACATGTATATAGTGTGATGTGGGGCAGTATTACATGTATGTAGTGTGATGTAGTATTACATGTATATAGCGTGATGTGGGGCAGTATTACATGTATGTAGTGTGGGGCAGTATTACATGTATGTAGTGTGATGTGGGGCAGTATTACATGTCTGTAGTGTGATGTGGGGCAGTATTACATGTATGCAATGTGGGGCAGTATTACATGTATGAAGAGTGTGATATTACATGTATGTAGTATGATGTGGGACAGTATTACATATATATTGTGTGATGTGGGGCAGTATTACATGTCTATAGTGTTATGTGGGGCAGTATTACATGAATTTAGTGTGGGGCAGAATTACATATCTGTAGTGTGATGTGGGGCAGTATTACATGTATGTAGTGTGGGGCAGTATTACACATCTGTAGTGTGATGTCGGGCAGTATAACATGTATGTAGAGTCTGGCATTACATGTATGTAGTGGGATGTGGGTCAGTATTACATGTATATAGTGTGATGTGGGGCAGTATTACATGTATGTAGTGTGACATGGGGCAGTATTACATATATGTAGTGTGTGATGTGGGGCAGTATTACATTTATGTAGTGTGATGTGGTGCAGTATTACATGTATGTAGTGTGTGTTGTGGGGCAGTATTACATGTCTATAGTGTGATGTGGGGCAGTATTACATGTATGTAGTGTGATGTGGTGCAGTATTACATGTATGTAGTGTTTGTTGTGGGGCAGTATTACATGTCTATAGTGTGATGTGGGGCAGTATTACATGTATGCAATGTGGGGCAGTATTACATGTATGAAGAGTGTGATATTACATGTATGTAGTATGATGTGGGACAGTATTACATATATATTGTGTGATGTGGGGCAGTATTACATGTCTATAGTGTTATGTGGGGCAGTATTACATGAATTTAGTGTGGGGCAGAATTACATATCTGTAGTGTGATGTGGGGCAGTATTACATGTATGTAGTGTGGGGCAGTATTACACATCTGTAGTGTGATGTTGGGCAGTATATATTGTATGTAGTGTCTGGCATTTACATGTATTGTAGTGGATGTGCGCGTCAGTAATTACATGTATATAGTGTGATGTGGGGCAGTATTACATGTATGTAGTGTGACATGGGGCAGTATTACATATATGTAGTGTGTGATGTGGGGCAGTATTACATTTATGTAGTGTGATGTGGTGCAGTATTACATGTATGTAGTGTGTGTTGTGGGGCAGTATTACATGTCTATAGTGTGATATGGGGCAGTATTACATGTATGCAATGTGGGGCAGTATTACATGTATGTAGAGTGTGGTGTGGTATTACATGTATGTAGTGTGATGTGGGGCAGTATTACATGTCTATAGTATGATGTGGGGCAGTATTACATATATGTAGTGTGTGATGTGGGGAAGTATTACATGTCTATAGTATGATGTGGGGCAGTATTACATGTATGTAGTGTGAGGCAGATTTTAAATATCTTAGTGTGATGTGGGGCAGTTATTACTTTGTTTGTAGAGTGTGGTATTACATGTATGTGTGGGAAGTGGGTGTCAGTATTACATGTATATATTGTGATGTGGGGCAGTATTACATGTATGTAGTGTAACATGGGGCAGTATTACATGTATGTAGTGTGTGATGTAGGGCAGTATTACATGTCTATAGTGTGATGTTGGGCAGTATTACATGTATGTAATGTGTGATGTGGGGCAGTATTACATGTCTATAGTGTGATGTGGGGCAGTATTACATGTATGTAGTGTGATGTGGTGCAGTATTACATGTATGTAGTGTTTGTTGTGGGGCAGTATTACATGTCTATAGTGTGATGTGGGGCAGTATTACATGTATGCAATGTGGGTCAGTATTACATGTATATAGAGTGTGGTATTACATGTATGTAGTATGATGTGGGACAGTATTACATATATATTGTGTGATGTGGGGCAGTATTACATGAATTTAGTGTGGGGCAGAATTACATATCTGTAGTGTGATGTGGGGCAGTATAAAAAAATTAAATTATAAAAAACAAAAAAAATAAATACTACATGTATGTAGTCTGGGGCAGTATTACACATCTGTAGTTTGATGTGGGGCAGTATAACATGTATGTAGAGTCTGGCATTACATGTATATAGTGGGATGTGGGTCAGTATTACATGTATATAGTGTGATGTGGGGCAGTATTACATGTATGTAGTGTGACATGGGGCAGTATTACATATATGTAGTGTGTGATGTGGGGCAGTATTACATGTATGTAGTGTGTGATGTGGGGCAGTATTACATGTCTATAGTGTGATGTGGGGCAGTATTACATGTATGTAGTGTGATGTGGTGCAGTATTATATGTATGTAGTGTGTGTTGTGGGGCAGTATTACATGTCTATAGTGTGATGTGGGGCAGTATTACATGTATGTAGAGTGTGGCATTACATGTATGTAGTGGGATGTGGGTCAGTATTACATGTATATAGTGTGATGTGGGGCAGTATTACATGTATGTAGTGTGACATGGGGCAGTATTACATATATGTAGTGTGTGATGTGTGGCAGTATTACATATATGTAGTGTGTGATGTGGGGCAGTATTACATGTATGTAGTGTGTGATGTGGGGAAGTATTACATGTCTATAGTGTGATGTGGGGCAGTATTACATTTATGTAGTGTGATGTGGTGCAGTATTACATGTATGTAGTGTGTGTTGTGGGGCAGTATTACATGTCTATAGTGTGATATGGGACAGTATTACATGTATGCAATGTGGGGCATTATTACATGCATGTAGAGTGTGGTGTGGTATTGCATGTATATAGTGTGATGTGGGGCAGTATTACATGTCTATAGTGTGATGTGGGTCAGTATTACATGTATGTAGTGTGGGGCAGTATTACACATATGTAGTGTGATGTGGGGCAGTATTACATGTATGTAGTGTGGGGCAGTATTACACATCTGTAGTGTGATGTGGGGCAGTATAACATGTATGTAGAGTGTGGCATTACATGTATGTAGTGGGATGTGGGTCAGTATTACATGTATATAGTGTGATGTGGGGCAGTATTACATGTATGTAGTGTGGTGCAGTATTACATATCTGTAGTGTGATGTGGGGCAGTATTACATATATGTAGAGTGTGGTGTGGTATTACATGTATGTAGTGGGATGTGGGTCAGATTTAAATACATGTTTGTAATTGTGGGCAGTATTACATGTCTGTAGTGTGATGTAGTATTACATGTATGTAGTGTGATGTGGGGCAGTATTACATGTATGTAGAGTGTGGTGTGGGCCAGTATTCTGTAGTGTGGTGTGGGGCAGTGTTACATGTATGTAGTGTGGGGCAGTATTACACATCTGTAGTGTGATGTGGGGCAGTATTACATGTATATAGTGTGATGTGGGGCAGTATTACATATATGTAGTGTGGGGCATTATTACATATCTGTAGTGTGATGTGGGGCAGTATTACATGTATGTAGAGTGTGGTGTGGTATTACATGTATGTAGTGGGATGTGGGTCAGTAATACATGTATGTAATGTGGGGCAGTATTACATGTCTGTACTGTGATGTAGTATTACATGTCTGTAGTGTGATGTGGGGCAGTATTACATGTATGTAGAGTGTGGCGTGGTCCAGTATTTTGTAGTGTGATGTGGGGCAGTATTACATGTATGTAATTGTGGCAGTATTACATGTATGTAGTGTGGGCCAGTATTACATTTATGTAGAGTGTGATGTGGTATTACATGTATGTAGTGTGGGGCAGTATTACATGTATGTAGTGTGATGTGGGGCAGTATAGCATGTCTATAGTATGATGTGGGACAGTATTACATGTATGTAGTGTGATGCGGGGAAGTATTACATGTATATAGTGTGATGTGGGCCAGTATTACATGTATGTAGAGTGTGGTGTGGTATTGCATGTATATAGTGTGATGTGGGGCAGTATAATATGTATACAGTGTGATGTGGGGTAGTATTACATGTATGTAGTGTGGGGCAGTATTACATGTCTATAGTGTGATGTGGGGCAGTATTACATGTATGTAGTGTGTGGCAGTATTACACGTATGTAGTGTGGGCCAGTATTCTGTAGCGTGATGTGGGGCATTATTATATGTATGTAGTGTGGGGCAGTATTACATGTATGTAGTGTGATGTGGGGCAGTATTACATGTATGTAGTGTGATGTGGGGCAGTATTACATGTATGTAGTGTGGGGCAGTATTACACATATGTAGTGTGGGCCAGTATTCTCTAGTGTGATGTGGGGCAGTATTACATGTATGTAGTGTGGGCCAGTATTCTGTAGTGTGATGTGGTGCAGTGTTACATGTATATAGTGTGATGTGGGGCAGTATTACATTTCTGTAGTGTGATGTAGGTCAGTATTACATGTATGTAGTGTGGGGCAGTTTTTCTGGAGTGGGGTTGGGGGGCCCAAGTGTTACATGTTTTATTTTGGGGGGCAGAAATTCCCTGTATGTAGTGGGGGCCCATTTATTACATGTCTGTAGTGTGGGGCAGTATTACATGTATGTAGTGTGGGGCAGTATTACATGTATGTAGTGTGGGGCAGTATTACATGTATGTAGTGTGGGGCAGTGTTACATGTATGTAGTGTGGGGCAGTATTACATGTATGTAGAGTGTGGTGTGGGGCAGTATTCTGTAGTGTGGTGTGGGGCAGTGTTACATGTATGTAGTGTGGGGCAGTATTACATGTATGTAGTGTGGGGCAGTATTACATGTATGTAGTGTGGTGTGGGGCAGTATTACATGTATGTAGTTTTGGGGGCCAGTTCTTTTCCATTAATGTAGTGTGGGGAAGTATTCTGTAGTGGGGTTTGGGGGGCAGGGGTTCATGTATTTTGTGGGGGCAGTTTTAAACATGTATGTAGTGGGGGGGCAGTATTCTGTAGTGTGGTGTGGGGAAGTGTTAAAATGAAAGTAGTGGGGAAGGAACTATTCCCATGCATGTAGTGTGGGGCAGTATTACATGTATGTAGTGTGGGGCAGTATTCTGTAGTGCGGTGTGGGGCAGTATTACATGTATGTAGTGTGGGGCAGCAGTATTCTGTAGTGTGGTGCACTATTACATGTATGTAGTGTGGGGCAGCAGTATTCTGTAGTGCGGTGTGGGGCAGTATTACATGTATGTAGTGTAGGGCAGCAGTATTCTGTAGTGTGGGGGAAACTATTACATGTTTTTGTTGTGGGGGGCCATTTTTTTAAACATGTATGTAGTGTGGGGCAGTATTCTGTAGTGCGGTGTGGGGCAGTGTTACATGTATGTAGTGTGAGGCACTATTACATGCATGTAGTGTGGGGCAGTATTACATGTATGTAGTGTGGGGCAGCAGTATTCTGTAGTGTGGTGTGGGGCAGTATTACATGTATGTAGTGTGGGGCAGCAGTATTCTGTAGTGTGGTGCACTATTACATGTATGTAGTGTGGGGCAGCAGTATTCTGTAGTGTGGTGCACTATTACATGTATGTAGTGTGGGGCAGTATTACATGTATGTAGTGTGGGGCAGTATTCTGTAGTGCGGTGTGGGGCAGTATTACATGTATGTAGTGTGAGGCCCCAAATTTCTGTTAGTCCCGGGGGGGGGGGAAAGTTTTCTTTTATGAAAGTGGGGGTGCAGTATTCTGTATTTGGTGGGGGGAAGTTTTCTGTATGTGTGGGGGGAAAGTATTAAATGTATGTGTGGGGGGCCCGTTTTTCCCCATGTATTTTGTGTGGGGCATTTATTCGGGTTGTGGGGGGGGCAGTGTTACTTGTATGGGGTGGGGCGTTTTAAAAATGTATGTAGTGTGGGGCAGTGTTACATGTATGTAGTGTGGGGCAGTATTCTGTAGTGTGGGGCAGTATTACATGTATGTAGTGTGGGGCAGTATTCTGTAGTGTGGGGCAGTATTACATGTATGTAGTGTGGGGCAGTATTACATGTATGTAGTGTGGGGCAGTTTTTCCCTTGTTTGTAGTTTTGGGGCCCGTTTTTACATTTTTTGTTTTTGTGGGGAAAGTATTCTGGAGCGCGGTGTGGGGCAGTATTACATGTATGTAGTGTGGGGCAGTGTTACATGTATGTAGTGTGGGGCAGTATTCTGGAGCGCGGTGTGGGGCAGTATTACATGTATGTAGTGTGGGGCAGTGTTACATGTATGTAGTGTGGGGCAGTATTAAAATATATGTAGTGGGGGGCAGTTTTTCCCGGGATGTAGTGGGGGGGCAGTGTTACTTGTTGTAGTTTTTTCCCAGGGGAGTTTACATGTATGTAGTGTGGGGCAGTATTCTGGAGCGCGGTTGGGGGGCAGAAATTAAAAATGTATGTAGTGTGGGGCAGTGTTACATGTATTTAGTGTGGGGCAGTATTCGGGAGCCCCGGTGGGGGGCATTTATTACTTTGTTTTGTAGTGGGGGGGGCCATTTTTAAATGTATGTATTTGGGGGGCAGTTTTTAAATGTAGGGTAGTGTGGGGCAGTTTTCTGGAGCGCGGTGTGGGGCAGTGTTACATGTATGTAGTGTGGGGCAGTGTTACTTGTATGTAGTGTGGGGCAGTTTTCTGGAGCCCCGGGTGTGGGGGCAGTAAAAAATGTATTTTAGTGCGGGGGCGTGTTCTGTATGTAGTGTGGGGCAGTATTACATGTATGTAGTGTGGGGCAGTGTTACATGTATGTAGTGTGGGGCAGTTTTAAATGTATGTATTTGTGGGGCGTTTTTCTGTAGTGGGGGGCGTATTACAGAGGGTTGTGGGGGGCAGTATTTCTGAAAGGTGGGGGCAGTATTACATGTATGTAGTGTGGGGCAGTATTCTGTAGTGTGGGGCAGTATTACATGTATGTAGTGTGGGGCAGTATTACATGTATGTAGAGTGGGGCAGTATTACATGTATGTAGTGTGGGGCAGTGTTACATGTATTTTAGTGATGGGGAAGATTCTGGAGGCCGGTGTGGGGCATTTATTACATGATGAGTGTGGGGCGTATTACATGCTATGTGGGATTTGGGGGCAGTATTACATGTATGTAGTGTGGGGCAGTGTTACATGTATGTAGTGTGGGGCAGTATTCTGGAGCGCGGTGTGGGGCAGTATTACATGTATGTAGTGTGGGGCAGTGTTACATGTATGTAGTGTGGGGCAGTATTACATGTATGTAGTGTGGGGCAGTGTTACATGTATGTAGTGTGGGGCAGTATTCTGGAGCGCGGTGTGGGGCAGTGTTACATGTATGTAGTGTGGGGCAGTATTACATGTATGTAGTGTGGGGCAGTGTTACAGGGTATTTTAGTGGGGGGCCAAGGGGGGTTTAAAATGTTTGTAGTGGGGGGCCAGATTTTTGTAGTGTGGGGCAGTTTTACATGTATGTAGTGGGGGGGCAGTGTTACTTTGAAATGTAGTGGGGGGGCCAGAAATTTTTGGGAGCGCGGTGGGGGGCATTTTATTAAAAAGGGTATTTTGTTTTGGGGCAGTGTTCCCAATTTAGGTATTTGTGGGGAAAAGTATTTACTTGTATGTGTTTTGGGGCTTTTGTTAAAATGTATGTAGTGTGGGGGCAGTTTTTGGGAAACCCGGTGGTGTGGGGGCAGTGTTACATGTGAATTTTAGTGGGGGGAAGTTTTTAAAGGGTAGGGAAGTGTGGGGCAGTATTTTCCCCATGTATGTTAGTGTGGGGCAGTGTTACATGTTGGTAGTGGGGGGCAGTATTACATGTATGTAGTGAGGGGCAGTCTTACATGTATGTAGTTTTGGGGCGTGTTCTGGGTGGGCCCCCGGTGGGGGGGAAAAAGTTTTTAAACATGTTTTAAGTGTGGGGCAGTGTTACATGTTTGTAGTGTGGGGCCCATTAAAATTTTCTGGAGCCCCCCCCCCGGTGGGGGCCCCCCCCAATGTTAATTTAAAAAATGTTGGGGGAGTATTTTGGAAACCCCCCCCCCCCCCCCTGGGGGGCGTATTACTTGTATGTATTTGGGGGGCAGTGTTAATGAAATGTAGTGGGGGGGCAGTTTTTCTGGAGCGGGGTTTGGGGGGGCAGTATTCCCATGTATGAAAGGGGGGGGGCCAGTGTTACATGTATTTTGTGGGGGGGCAGTGTTACATGTATGTAGTGTGGGGCAGTGTTACATGTTTGTAGTGTGGGGCAGTGTTACATGTATGTAGTGTGGGGCAGTCCCCCTGGAGCGTTGGTGTGGGGCGATTACTTGAAAGTATTTGGGGGGGCAGTTTTACTTGTATGTAGTGGGGGGCTGTGTTACATGTATGTAGTGTGGGCGTTTTAAATTTGAAAGGGTAGTGGGGGGCCCCGTTTTCGGGAAAACGCGGGGGTGGGGAAAGTGTTAATTTTATGTAGTGGGGGGCGTTTTTCATGTAGGGTAGTGTGGGGAAAGTTTAAAATTTAAATGTAGTGTGGGGCAGTGTTACATGTATGTAGTGTGGGGCAGTTTTACATGTATGTAGTGTGGGGCAGTATTACATGTATGTAGTGTGGGGCAGTGTTACATGTATTTTGTTTGGGGCTTTTATTAAAATTTATGTAGTGTGGGGCAGTGTTAAATGTATGTAGTGTGGGGAAGTATTACTTGTATGTTGTGTGGGGCAGTTTTCTGTAGTTTTGGGGAAGTTTTAAAATTGTATGAATTTGTGGGGCAGTTTTTCCATGATGTAGTGTGGGGCATTTGTTACATTTTATGTAGTGGGGGGCCCAGAAATTACATGTATGTTGTGTGGGGCAGTGTTACTTGTATGTTGTGTGGGGCAGTTTTACATGTATGTAGTGTGGGGCAGTGTTAATGTTTGTAGGGGGGGGGCAGTGTTACATGTATGTAGTGTGGGGCAGTGTTACATGTATGTAGTGTGGGGCAGTATTACATGTATGTAGTGTGGGGCAGTGTTACATGTATGTAGTGTGGGGCAGTGTTACATGTATGTAGTGTGGGGCAGTGTTACATGTATGTAGTGTGGGGCAGTATTACATGTATGTAGTGTGGGGCAGTGTTACATGTATGTAGTGTGGGGCAGTGTTACATGTATGTAGTGTGGGGCAGTATTCTGTAGTGTGGGGCAGTATTACATGTATGTAGTGTGGGGCAGTGTTAATGCAGTGTGTGGGGGAAGTTTTTAATGTATGTAGTGTGGGGCCAGTTTTCCCATGTATGAAAGTGTGGGGCAGTTTTAAAATTGATTGTAGTGGGGGGCCAGTGTTTACATGCTGAGTTTTGGGGGAAAGGTTTCGTAGTGTGGGCTTTGTTACATGTATGTAGTGTGGGGTAGTGTTACATGTATGTAATGTGGGGCAGTGTTACATGTTGTATTTGTGGGGAAATATTACATGTTGAAAGGTGGGGCATTATTTGGAGCGCGGTTTGTGCGGGCCTGTAGCTGTAAACTCCCCTGGCACTTTTTTTCCCGGGCCCTTCCGGCGCAGCATCGTGGAAGGTCCCTTCCCTCCTGCCAGCAGCCTCCGCCCGCTCCCAGCTGTAGCCCCAATGCTCCAGGGATGTGCCGCTGCCAATCAGAGGAGGCGCCCTCCTTGTGTGAGGTTGGTGGGGGCTATTGTTCCCTCGCCTGATTGTTGGGAGAAGCTGCCTGGCTTCCTTATTGCTACATCCAGGGTGGGACCTGTCCGTGCTGTCCGCGGCCACAGCTGCTTCCTGCCACCGGCGGCGACCATCGTAGAGCAGCAGCTGCCCGGCGGCGCTGTCAGCCTGGAGTCCCTATGTACGACGACCTGTACATCCATGGCTTCGAGGACTCGGAGGTGGTGAGTGCGGCTCCTTTCCGTTCTATGCTGTGTAGTGTGTAGCGGGCACACCCCGGCACTAATGGGCACATGCAACAGATACTAGTGCCCCATGCTCCGCTGCAGAGGTGGCAGGAGCGCACATGGACGCCTCCGTGCCATACAAGTGCTGGTAATCACCCACTGGACTGTTCTTACTGTGTACAGACAATAAATATACCACAGCACATACATTGTACAAGGTGTAGATTACCATACGATTTAAAACTATACCGCAAAAATACACCAAATAATGTACGCGGTGAGAAATTTACATACATAAAATTTAAAAAACACCAATATATGTTTTCTGTACAAAGTGCCAGGGTTTCACATTCCCTAAAATAAATACACCCCCAAAATATGTACTGTAACGGTTTAGATTATACATATACCATAAATTATAACATACACCACATATACTGATACTGTACACGGTGTAGAATATACATATACCATACATTATAACATAACACAATACATACACCATATATACTGATACATACGGTACACAGTGTAAAATATTTATATGCCATAAATTATAACAACACAGTACATACACCATATATACTGATACATACTGTACACAGTGTAAAATATACATATGCCATAAATTATAACATAACACAGTACATACACAATATATACTGATACATACTGTACACAGTGTAGAATATACATATACCATACATTTTAACATAACACAGTACATACACCATATATACTGATACATACTGTGCATGGTGTAGAGTATACATGTGCCATAAATTATAACATAACAGTACATACAACATATATACTGATTCATACTGTACACAGTGTAAAATTATAATATCCCATAAAATTTATAACATAACACAGTACATACACGATATATAATGATACATACTGTACACGGTGTAGAGTATACATATAACATAAATTCTAACATACACCATATATACTGATACTGTACACTGTGTAGAATATACATATACCATACATTATAAAATACACCATATATACTGATACTGTACACAGTGTACAGTGTACATATACCGTACATTATAACATAACACAGTACATACACCATATATACTGATACATAAGTTATACGGTGTAGAATATACATATACCATACATTATAAAATACACCATATATACTGATACTGTACACGGTGTAGCATATACATATACCATACATTATAACATACACCACATATACTGATACTGTACACGGTGTAGAGTATACATATACCATAAAATATAACATAACACAGTACATACACCATATGTACTGATTCATACTGTACACAGTGTAAAATATACATATACCATAAATTATAATATAACAGTACATACACCATATATACTGATTTATACTGTACACGGTGTAAAGTATACATATACCTTAAATTATAACATAACAGTACATACACCATATATACTGATTCATACTGTACATGGTGTAAAGTATACATATACCATAAATTATAACATACACCACATATGCTGATACTGTACACGGTGTAGAATATACATATACCATACATTATAACATAACACAGTACATGCACCATATATACTGATACATACTGTACACGGTGTAGAGTATACATATGCCATAAATTATAACATAACAGTACATACAACATATATACTGATTCATACTGTACACAGTGTAAAATATACATATGCCATAAATTATAACATAACACAGTACATACACCATATATAATGATACATACTGTACACGGTGTAGAGTATACATATACCATAAATTCTAACATACAACATATATACTAATACTGTACACTGCATAGAATATACATATACCATACATTATAACATAACACAGTACATGCACCATATATACTGATACATACTGTACACGGTGTAGAGTACACATATGCCATAAATTATAACATAACATTACATACAACATATATACTGGTTCATACTGTACACAGTGTAAAATATACATATGCAATAAATTATAACATAACACAGTACATACACCATATATACTGATACATACTGTACATCGTGTAGAGTATACATATACCATAAATTATAACATACACCATATATACTTATACTGTACACTGTGTAGAATATACATATACCATACATTATAACATAACACAGTACATACACCATATATACTGATACCAAAGTTATACGGTGTAGTATATACATATACCATAAATTATAACATAACACAGTACATACACTATATATACTGATACATACTGTACATGGTGTAGAGTATATATATACAATAAATTATAACATAACACAGTACATACACCATATAAACTGATACATAAGGTATACGGTGTAGTATATACATATACCATAAATTATAACATACACCATATATACTGATACTGTACACGGTGTAGCATATACATATACCATACATTATAACAAAACAGAGTACATACACCATATATACTAATTCATACTGTACACAGTGTAAAATATACATATACCATAAATTATAACATAACACAGTACATACACTTTATATACTGATACATAGTGTACACGGTGTAGAGTATACGTATACCATAAATTATAACATAACAGAGTACATACACCATATATACTGATACATACTGTACACGGTGTAGCATATACATATGCCATACATTATAACATAACACAGTACATACACCTTATATACTTATACATACTGTACACGGTGTAAAGTATACGTATACCATAAATTATAACATAACACAGTACATACTCCATATATACTGATACATAGTGTACACGGTGTAGAGTATAAATTATAACAGTACATACACCATATATAATGATACATACTGTACACAGTGTATAAATTAGACCTCATATGAACAGTAACACATACCACCATGTCATGACTAAAATGAAGCCAAAATGAAAAAGCCATGTATAAAAGTATGCCTGTGAATCAATATCTTGTAGAAGCACCTTTAGCAGCAATAACTGTCGCATGACCCAGCTTTGGCCAAGTTTAGCTGTTGGATAGATGGCCTGACATACGACTCTAGAATACAAGTCAATTCAAACTGCAATGTGCCTTAGTCATGTGGCTGCAAAACAAGTCCAACTCCTCACCACTCCACCACTGGGCTTGACAGTAGGTGTGCATTGTATGTGCTGGTATGCTGTGTTTAGTTTTTGCCAAACGTGGTGCTGTGCATTTGAGAACAGAACATCTTCACTGTGGCTGTCCAAAGGACATTGCTTGAGAAGTTTTGTGATTTAGTCAGATGCAATTTTGCAAACTTAAGCTATCTTCCATGTTCCTGTTAGGGTGCTTTCACACGGTGCGTTTTTGGTGCGTTTTTGATGCGTTTTTCAATGCATTTTTTGTGCAGGAAGGTACAGCAATTAATGCTGTACATTGCTGCACAAAAATTGCGTCAAAAATCGCAGTAATTATCGCGATTTTACCACGAATTTACCGCGATTTTTGCCGAGATTGGTGTGCAGTAATGTACAGCATTAGTTGCTGTACCTTCCTGCACAAAAAAATGCATTGAAAAATGCATCAAAAACGCACCGTGTGAAAGCGCCCTTAGAAGGAATAGTTGTTTCCTAGCTATCCGTCCAAACAAACCACACTTGTTCAGTCTTTTTCTAATTGTACTTTCTTGAACATGAACATTTATCATATTAACTAAGAATAGTAGAGTCTGACATATAGCTCTTGGGTATTTCTCTGAGCATGGCACACTCTGAATTCTGGGTAAATTTGCTGGGACGCCCACTCCTGGAAAGATTGTCAACTGTATTTAATTTTTTTCACTTGAGAATAATCTTTCTCGTTGTAGAATGATGAACTTCAAATTGTTTAAAAATGGCCTCTTAAGCCTTCTCACATTGATGGGCAGCAGTTATTGCTTCTCTAAGATCAGTGCTGATGTTTTTCCTTCTTGACATAGTGTTAAAACATGCCTGAATGCTCCAGATCAGCAAACTGTTGAAACTTCTTCTTTTAAAGAGGTGGTCACAATTGCTGATGATCAATTAATCAGGGACATTTGATTTGCAGCACCTGACTGCTACTTACTTTTTTTAATTCTTATGGAAGCAGGAAGGGTACTTTCACATGACATAATTTTGAAATGTAAATTTACGCTTTAAAATGAGCTTCAAAATTCCACCCAGGCTTTCTGGCTGATGTCTTGAGATGTTGCTTCAGTATTGCCACATAATCTTCTTTCCTCATGAGGCCATCTATTTTGTGAAGTGCACCAGTCCCTCCTGCAGCAAAACAACCCCACAACATGATGGTACCACCCCCATGTTTCACAGTTGGGATGGTTCTTAGGCTTCCAAGCTTGTCCCTTTTTCCTCCAAATGAAACAATTGTCATTTAGACCAAACAGTTCAATTTTAGTTTTGTCACACCACAGGACATGTAGGTGTTTATTCCTGTGTGCATTTGCAAATGTCAATCTGGCTTTTATGTTTCTTTTGGAGTAATGGGTTCTTCCTGGCAGAGTGGCCTTTCAGCCCATGTTGATACAGTACTTGTTTCACTGTGGATCTTACCAGCACAATCTTACCAGCTTCCAATAGTATCTTCACAAGGTATTTTGCTTTTGTTCTTGGGTTGATATGCACATGTCGGACCAAAGCACGTTCATCTATGAGACACACAAGTACATCTTGATTGTACTTGTGTATAATTATTTGTACAGATGAACGAGGCACCTGGAAATTGCACCAAAGGATGATCCAGACTTGTGCAAGTCCACAATTCTCATCCTGATATCTTGGCTGATTTCTTTAGACTTTCCCATGATGTTACACATAGAAGCAGTGGGTTTCTGGTGTGTTTTAAAATAAATCCACAGGAGTGTCTCTAACTCATATGTTGGCAATAAACCTATCAGAAGCTTCCAAATACATGACATCATCATATGGGCTGTCCGAAATTGTTTAAAGGCATAGTAATCCTAGTGTATGTAAACTTTTGACTTTGCAGAAAGTAATAAAAATGCCTTTTCTCTCATTATTCTGGCATTTGGCAAATATAAATAATCTTGGTAATCCTTATCGACCTAAAATGGGTAAAGTTTGTTCTGATTCCATGTCAGATAGTGACAAGAACTTGCATATTTTTCTTTTTATATAGTGTATGTTGACTTCTGGTTTCAACTGTGTGTCTGTGTGTATATATATATATATATATATATATATGTGTATATATATATATGTGTGTGTATATTTATATATATGTGTGTGTGTATATATACATATATTATATACATGTGCCATGGTAAATTGAGTAATATACCTATAATATACCTATACCGTACATATTCAAACTTATATATCCAATAACACCGATTTAGAACAAAGATACATAACATACCAGTGCTTCATATATATATATATATATATATACACTCACCGGCCACTTTATTAGGTACACCATGCTAAATAGCGGGGTTGGACCCCCTTTTGCCTTCAGACTGCCTCAATTCTTCGTGGGATAGATTCCACAAGGTGTTTTCAAAAGATGCTCAATTGGTACCAAGGGGCCCAAAGAGTGCCCAAGAAAATATTCCCCACCCATGACACCACCAAACCCCCAGCCTGAAAACCCTTGATACAAGGCAGGATGGATCCATGCTTTCATTTTTGTTGACGCCAAATTCTGACCCTACCATCCGAATGTCGCAGCAGAAATCGAGACTTTATCAGACCAGGGAACGTTTTTCCAATCTTCTACTGTCCAATTTCGATGAGCTTGGGCAAATTGGAGCCTCATTTCCTGTTCTTAGCTGAAAGGAGTGGCACCCGGTGTGGTCTTCTGCTGCTGTAGCCCATCTGCCTCAAAGTTGGCCGTACTGTGTGTTCAGAGATGCTCTTCTGCCTACCTTGGTTGTAACGGGTGGGCTATTTGAGTCACTGTTGCCTTTCTATCAGCTCGAACCAGTCTGCCATTCTCCTTTGACCTCTGGCATCAACAAGGCATTTCCGCCCACAGGACTGCCGCTCACTGGATGTTTTTTCTTTTTCGGACCATTCTCTGTAAACCCTAGAGATGGTTGTGCGTGAAAAATCCCAGAAGATCAGCAGTTTCTGAAATACTCAGACCAGCCCTTCTGCACCAACAACCATGCCCGTTAAAGGCACTCAAATCACCTTTCTTCCCCATACTGATGCTCGGTTTGAACTGCAGGAGATTGTCTTGACCATGTCTATATGCTTTAAATGCACTGAGTTGCCGCCATGTGATTGGCTGATATAAATTAAGTGTTAATGAGCAGTTGGACAGGTGTACCTAATAAAGTGACCGGTGAGTGTATATATATATATATATATATATATATATATATATATATATATATATATATATATATAAATATTTGTATATATTATTATTATTATTTATTTTAAAGCGCTATTGATTCCAGGGCGCTGTACATTCGAGGGGGTTACATACATTACATATATATATATATAGATAGATAGATAGATAGATAGATAGATAGATAGATAGATAGATATCTTTAGTGTCACTGTTTTAGTACTGCAGACTGTTTGTGTACTGAGAAAGAAGATTATTTATGGAGGGATATAATGAAGAAGCATTCCGTAAAATCTCTTCACTTCAGCAGGTCTAAGGCTGGAATTACACACAGTGCCATTCTGGTGCCAGGCAAAAAAAAAGTCTCATCATTCTCATATTCCCTATGTGCCATCCATCAAAATCTTCACATCCAGATCAGAAATTGGAAAACAATTGTCCTGATCTGCAACTAATCATTAGACCCTATTATGTTTAATGGTGCAGGAAATATCCAGCAGTTATAGCAAATAATGATTACAATATTACCAATTCCATTATAAATGTCATAGGAAATGTTTAGTCAGTGTCAACCGTGAATGAAGTAAGAACTAATACACAATTTTGTTACCTTATTAAAAATATATGAGACCTTTGTGCCAGTTTTGTGGGGCACAGCTTCAGATTGTGCTATAATTTGCAATTTATTTCACTTTTGATTCAAAGAAAAGTAGTGGTGTTAACAGAAGGGTGTGCCAACAAGCTTACAACAGATTTATGGTTGTAAAAGGTATTAAATTGCCTTATAGCAAACAATGATTTTATTTTTCATCTTTAAGGCCATGTTCACACGGCTTATTTGGGCACGTATTTCAGCCCATAATTTGCGACGTACTGCACGAATTACGGGCTGAAATACGTCCCAGTCATTACGGTAATCCACAGTTCTCATAGAGAACTATGGATTACGTCTCCTCTCCCCGCCCGGCGAATCCGCCGCAGGGGGAGATAAGTGACGGGTCATTTACTAGCAGCGTATACCGTATACGCGCCACTAGTAATGATAGTCTATGGGCCGGCAAAGTTCCGGCCCCCCGCTCCCACCCCCGTCCACACGGCGTAATTGCGGGGCGTAATTACACCCCGCAATTAAGCCGTGTGAACATGGCCTAAGGATGCTTTCACACAGAGCATTTTTTTGTGCGTTAATGGGCCGGCCAAAATCCGAAAACCAACCACAAAATCCACACAAAAAATGCAGTAAAAAACTAAAACTACTTGTAAAATACTGGTCGAATTCTATAACAGAATCTGACAGTATTTTATTATTGCCATGTGGACGCAGCCTAGTATTCACCTTGTAAAAAAACTAATTGACACCAACTACAAAAACCATCATCTTTAAAATGAGTACTCTATATAGGACTATGCAACCTGCTGCATAGTCCTATATCACACATACAGAGAGTATTAACCTAAAAACAGCATAGCATTGAGCGTAACCTGAAAATGGAGTTGTGACAGTTAGGCTATGTTTACACGTCTGATTCACGGCGTAATTGCAGGACTGATTTTGCCCGCAATTACACCGTGTGCCTGGCAGTGGGAGCGGGGCGGGGGGGCTGTCAGCTCGCCTGCCCCATAGACATTTATTATCCGCGGCGCGTATGCCGCCGGGATAATTGAAGTGTCACTTTCTCCCCACTCGCCGTATTTCGCAAGCGGGGAGAGGAGACGGAATCCATAGTTCTCTATGAGAATTGTGGATTACCGTAATGACTGGGACGGATTTCACCCATAATTCGCGCAGTACGGTGCGAAATACGGAACGAAATCCGTCCCAAAATAAGCCATGTGAACATAGCCTTACTCTTTATCTGGTTTAGAGCAAGGTCTCTGGTGCCATCTATTGGAAGGAGTGCCCCTCTCAGTCAATTCCCATTAAAGAGCCCTGGAGCATGACTGGAGATTTAAAGCCAAACCTTTAACTCCCTCATAAGGAAAAGCAATGTTAAAGGCTTCTCACCTAGCCAACCAGAACTCTGCATTCAAGCGGTAGGATATGCCATCAATGTCATTCCGGTGCAGATTCAACCTTTAGAACCTGCACCTATCTCCAGAATCGGCACCCCACTACTCCCCATTCTAAATGGAGAAGTGACTGCTCAAGTGATTGTCGCTCTTCATTCATTTCAATGGGAGTTCTGAATTCAGCTAAGTGGTTGTATTCGGCTGCACTCAGAATTATGATAAAAATGGAGAGTGGCCATGCTTGCCCAGTCACTTCTTCATTTAGAATGGAGAGGTTCGCCAGCCTGTTCTGGAGGTAAGTACCTCACATTGATGGCATATTCTATTGATATTTCATCAATGTCTATGATAGCTTCTAGTTATGTTTCAAGGCTTCTTAATAGAACAGATGTGACTAAAAGGGGCTACTTCCGATAAGGGGCACCAGAGACTCTTCCCTAAAGCTTGTTTGCATATTTAATTTTCCCAGGTAGCATTGCATGACCAATGAGTCCTACACCTTTATGGTGCTTTCATCAAAAACGTTACCTCCTTAAAGAGAACCTGTCACATAGTTTATGGCCCCTTGTTGAGGACAGCACAAGCTAGTGTCAGACCTGCTGTTTCCAGCGCTGTGTCCCTTATTCTGTAAGATGCTGTAGTTTGCGAGTACTTAGTGCTCAAATTTGCAGTTTTCAACCGGAAAAGAGTCATGAAAGGAGTCTGTTTTTTTCAAACCCCGCCCACCTGCAGCTAGCCCCGCCCATCTCAACTGATAAACCTATTACTTTGAATAGGTAGAAACACGTGAATAACTGCCAGGTGGGCGGGGCTAACACCTGCTCATGAGTAAGATTTGAGCATTAAAGGGGTTGTATCACTACAAAGATCGTGTCTCAGATTATGGGGACAGTGAAAATAAGCACTTTTGTAATTGGCTTGCATTACCTCAGTCACTTGGTTTAGCAGATATCTGTGTTCTATTTCTGCTGTTGCTGGTCGGACATGCCCCCTGGATGTTTCCCACGTCCTAGACACGCCCCCTGCACTGTGATTGGCTGCCTACACACTCTGTGCTTTCTCCCCTCTGAGCTATTAAAATCGATAGTGAAACCAAAGTCTGCTGGCTCTATACATCTCCCAGATCTAGGGTGAATGATCTGGGCAATGGAACTGCCTGTTTTAAGTCACAGGTTCCCCTCATATAAAAACGTATTAAAAGAGTCTCCAGGGGGAGACGAGGAGGGGGAGGGCAGTGTGCATTCCTCCAGATAAAACAGTAAGGCTATGTCTACACTGCACAGAAAAACGTCCGTTTTTTTAGCGTTTTTCGTTTTTTAAAAACGCTGGAAAAACGACTGTAATCATCTCCCATAGACTTCTATTGTAAAAAGTCCTGCTGTCTACACTGAGCTTCTCCCTTTTTTGCTCGTTTTTTTTACTGGTCGTATTTTGCAACATGCTCTAAAAAACGCCAGAGCAGGGCAGAAAATTTACTACAGGAGTAGTTTTTTGGCGCGTTTTCGCGGCGTTTTTTGCCGCGATTTTTCAATGAAAACCCTCCCAGAGACCCGAGTCACACCTATAATGGGTGGTAACAAAGGTTAATCCTTATCAAATTTGCATACAAGTGTCTTATGTGTCCTTTTTTGTACCTTTTGTAATAAAATGATCATGCTTTGGTCGCTAACGATTTTCGAAATTTTCATTTTTTTTTTTCTCAAAAATAAGTTTTTTACAGATTTTGGCATCAGAACATTTTTTTTTTTACAGTTTTTTGATACTAAAACCCCTTCTTTTAACATTTTTGGCGCTAATAAAGTTATCTCGCTTCTGACGCCAGAAATACGTTTTTTTGCGGACTAAAATAATTTCACGCACTAAAATAATAATAATAATAAAATTTTACGCACTAAAATAATTTTTTTTACAGATTTTGGCGCTAATAAAGTTATCCCGCTTCTATACCAAAAATACGTTTTTTTTACGGTTTTTGGGGCGCAAGAATCCTTTTTCCTTTTTTTGGCAAAAAAAATTTTTTTTTTTACAGATTTTGGCGCAAATAACTTATTTTGCTTCGACCCCAAAAAATACGTTTTTTTTTTACAGATTTTGGCGCAATAACTGTTTTTTTACCCGTTTTTTGGCACTAAAATAATTTTTTTTACGTTTTTTTGGCGCTAATAAAGTTACTCGCTTTAGGGAAAAAAATACTTTCTTTAGGGATTTTGGCACAAGATCCTTTTTTTTACTTTTTTTGGCACTAAAATAATTTTTTTAAAGTTTTTGGCGCTAATAACGTTATCCCCCCTTTGCCCCCAAAAATAAGTTTTTTTTACGGTTTTTTGGCGCATAAAACCGTTTTTTTTACTTTTTTTTGCACTAAAATAATTGTTTTTCAATTTGGCGCTAATAACTTAACTCGCCTCTGACGAAAAAATATTTTTTTTTACTGTTTTGGGCGCTGAATCCTTTTTTTTTTTACGTTTTTTGGCACTAAAAAAATTTTTTTTTTACAGTTTTTGACGCAAAACTTTTTCTCGCTTCTTAGGGCAAAATTCTTTTTTTTTTAGGTTTTTGGCGCAAGAACCTTTTTTTTACGTTTTTTGGCACTAAAAAATTTTTTTTTTTCAGTTTTTTTGGCGCTAAAAATGACTCGTTGACACTAAAAATTTTTTTTTACGGAATTTGGCGCAATAATGCATTTTTTGGGGATTTTGGCGCTAAAATCCTTTTCTTTACAGATTTTGACGCTAATACAGTTATCTTGCTGTATTCAAAGATAATGTGGGTTTTTGTGGATTTTGGTGCAAGAAACTGGTGCAAAATTAAAGTAGAAGCACACAAAGGACAATGTGCTCACAATGGCTACAGTGATCTAAAGGAAGTGACTACTTAACATGTTAACTCCACCTGTAGGGTGTAGTTTACATCCAATGGCTTAATTTGTGCATACATTAAAAAGCAGAGCAAAGACGCTTCAAAAAACGCTTCAAAAAATGCTCCAAAAAACGAAAAACGCGCCAAAAAACGGCCGTTTTTTCAGCTGCTTTTGACATGCAGTGGATAGAAAACTCAGTTTCATGAACGTTTTTAGTAATTCGTTTTCAGGTCGTTTTTTGTCCACTGCAGTGTAGACATAGCCTAACACAGACTGCAGCCTGCAGGGGGGGCAGTGTATACTCCTCACATGTCTCATCAGTTCAGGCTGTGTGTATAACTGCTTATAGCCCAGCAAGGAGCTTGTGGAGTCAGCCTGAAGCCCTGCAGACACAGGAGCAGCATGCAGGAGGCTGAGGAGCTGTCCTCTGCAGACATCCTTCTGCTTCTACTGCCTAACTCAGAATGATGATGTGACAGGTCTTCAGTGAGGAGAGACACGCCTGCTGAGAGAAGAGACTCGCCCCTAAATTTCAATCTCAGCTGAAGAGCACGAACAGTTCAAACGATAAAACTCCTAAAACTCCAGCATCTTACAGAGTAAAGGACACAGCGCTGGGAACAGAAGGTCTGACACTAGCTTGTGCTGTCCTCAGCAAGGGGGGCATAACCTATGTGACAGGTTCTCTTTAAGAACCTGCTCTTATTATGTCAAACCCACAAGACTAAAGCAAACTGAGATAAAGGCAGTCCCCGGGTTTCGAACCCGATTGGGAAAGTAGGTTTGTTCTAAAGTTAAAGGGGTTGTCTCACTACATTGCTTCATCTCACCTCAGTCCTGTTTTCTTTGTTTCATTTTGAATTCAGGGGCGTGTTTACTGGCTTCTACTACACTGCAATAGAAGCCAGGTCAGTAGCTATAGCAACCAATGCTGACATCCTATTATGAGAGAGTAAACAGGACTGTAGCTATAGCGACCTGAGGAGCTGATGCAGCCCATACAAGAGGGGATATCTCAGAATAGGGAGGACTCTGCTAATGGACATATATTGCAAAATGACTTGTTTTTGCAAGATCTTTAACATAAAAAGCAAATCACTGTAGTGAGACAACCCCTTTAAATTTAGAGGAAAGCTCGCGACGTTCCGGCATTATTGTGTGAAGTGGCTCAGATGTCAGCACGCTGAGCCGCGTCCTGTAAGATACAGTAGATATAAGTCAGAATGTTGTAAATCAGGGACTGCCTATCATCCTTCTACAGAGGAGCTTTACAAGTCATGGAAGAAGTTGTGGTCACGTGATTTTCTGGCCGTCATCTAACCAGTTAGTGCAAAAACATATGTGTAGTAAAGTTTTTTAAAATGAAATCTAAATCTTAATACATCCTCACCAGTTATTTAAAGAGTTCAATGGTTCCAGTGTGGCTGCTTTTTAGGAAATTTATTTGTCTGAGTGTTATACTAAGTTTTTGTCATTGAGCCTATGTCTTATAGAAGATACTCTTCAACTGCCAGTAAGCTCTTGTAAGTTGCATAATCACATTTAGGTAGCTCCTTTATACAGGAAGCAGCATTTGTAAATGTAGTTCTGAACCAAGTATGCCACTGCCCTTCTTTCCTAGAGGATGGGGAGGAGGAGGCAAGATTGCCCCAAGATATGGCGGCATCTTTTTTCCCTATTACTGCCCCTGGGCATGAATATGTATTTTCAGATATAATGCTCTATTGACAGCAGATTGTTGTCTATTACTGACCTTGAATGTGTAGTGATCAGGGTACATTTCATCCCCTGAATTGTATAAAATATTGTATAATCAGGTGAATATTTATTATGTAATAATAAATACTTATTTGATTACACCTGTCAGGAGGAAGCAGTAGTGTGCTGTTGATCTTATTATTTATGGTTCAATGGGATTGAAATTTCCGACAACAAGCACCCTGTGAAACCAGATGACAGAGTTCTGCACATAATAAAATCTATTATAATCTATAAGATATTGTGTAAGTACCGTGTTTCCCCGAAAGTAAGACAGCATCTTACATTCTTTTTACCCTCAAAAGTCCCACTATGTCTTACTTTCGGGGTATGTCTTATATTGGCAGGTATATGGCCCCATACGCAGGTATATGGCAGGCTGTAGGCAGGGTATAGGGCCGGCTGTAGGCAGGTATAGGGCTGGTATAGGCAGCTGTAGGCAGGTTTAGGGCCGGCTGTAGGCTGGTATAGGGCCGGCTGTAGGCAGGTAGAGGCAGCTGTAGGCAGGTAGAGGGCAGGTATAAGGCAGGTATAGGCAGCTGTAGGCAGGTATAGGGCTGGCTGTAGGCAATAATATCAAAATAAAAAAACAATCACTTACCTGGATCCCCGCTGCTCCGTCTCCCGCGCTCTCGGCTCTGCTCTATCTTCTTGCTGGCACAGGCGGGTGACATCATCAGGCCGCGCACGCAGCGTGATGACACACGCTGCCTGTGCCGGAAACTCCGGACAGCCGCGAGTCTGCGGTCGCCCGGAGGCCACTGCGGAGCACGGAGCGCTCGCTCTGTGCCCCGCAGTGGTATCCCTTCACCTATATGCGCTCCGGAGGAGTCGCATATAGGTGAAGGAATCGCGCACAGTGCCCGGGCCAGCGCAGCGCCCTGACACTGTGCGCTGTACTCGGCATTCAACTATATGCGCTCCCTGAGGAGCCGCATATAGCTGAAGCGTCCCTGTCGGAGCCCGGCCATCACAGCGCCCGAGCGCAGACAAAGTATATTTATTAACTACGTCTTACTTCGGGGTACGTCTTACATTAGTCGACCTCCCTAAACTCCCCGCTACGTCTTACTATCGGGGGTGTCTTACTATCGGGGAAACACGGTACTACGCTGTCTAGTTTTGTGGTTAAGTGAATATAATTCTACTCGTTGCAGTCCATTGTTGGTTCTGGATATTACACACATGTACAGCAGATCACCTCTTTGATATTTAGCAATGGACGGGGTTAATTTTTTGTGACTGTTTCTGCCCTCTGACTCAGTGCCTTACGGGAATGAACTGAACATCTCCAAGGGGTATTGCCCATCCCACAGGCTGTCACATAGCAGGTCTGTTTCCAGTAATGAAGAACATATAGGTTGGTCTTTTAAGGAAGACTATGCTGTTTGTGGCGGGGATACAGTCTTCATATTTCTAGAACAGTGCGTTTTAGCAGAAATTCATATGCATTATATATAACCCCACATTTTACATTATTATTTATTTATATGGCGCACGCATGTTCCACAGCAATGTGCATGGCTGTTCATGGTTTAACTAAAATACGAAATACTCGCCCCTCCCCCACCCCTTTTATTTGGGTATAAATCTTAATATAACACATTTGTAAATCTGCCTATAGAGGTTAAATAACTATCGGCCAGATGCTTGTTCAGCCGACAACTGAGGTAAGATGTATCAGTGCCTCCCATGGAATTTTTGGATCTGACGGTGGAATATAGGGCTGTCATAATTAGTGAAGTCATATCTATCTATGTATCTATCTATCTATGTATCTATCTATCTCATATATTGCTATCTATCTATCTATCTATCTGATATTTTTCTTTCTGTCTGTCTATCTCATATATTTATTTCTATCTATATATCTTTCTATCTTTCTCTTTTCTATATATCTATATATCTTTCTATCTTTCTATCTATCTATCTATCTATCTATCTATCTACCCATCCACATAATCAAACTGACATCTGTTTCAATATATCATTCTTCTATTATTTATGTCATTGATATCTGCATAAGCTTTATGATGTTTACACCTTTTGTGATGCATTAATAATTTTGGGGTTGACATACTCCTTACAATTGGAGGATTTTGTGGCCCTTTAACACTGAGGGTATATAGGCGTCTGTACTTCTTTTGTATACCCCAGTGGTTTTAATTTCACCTGTTTATGGTATACAATCTTTTTGTCCTTCTTGTTACCCCGTTATTTGTCCCATGAGGAGATTCATAGATTATTGGGGAGGATCGAAACATGTTGGGACTTTGTTATGGAGGGACTTTTAGGGTTATCTGAGTGCTTTGGGGTTAGGTTCCAGGCAGGGACACCCTTGTTGGGTTTACTAGGGTGAGACTCCTTATTTTTGTTGCTTTGTTTTGTCCCACATTTTTGGTGTATTGCACATTGCATTACTTACAGATACTTGTGCTGTGTCTGTATTATACATTTTTAGATTCTATCAAGGCTGTGGAGTTGGAGTCAGTGTCCATTTTAATGGAGTCAAAGTCGTTATAAAATGGACCAATTCCCAAAATATATAATAAATTGATCCAATTAGTTCAATGCAGTGCCAAGAGCAAGAGGAATTGGGTCTTGCCAGTGCTACTGCTCTGATATCTTCAGCCTCATCATATATGGAGTTTAATTTTGAAAAGTATTTGGATGACATGGAGCAGGCAAAGTGCAGGGGAAAAGATTCTGCTCTCATAGCAAACAGATTGACTAGATTTCAGCAAAATTTTGTACCTACTCTCAAAGAAGTATAAGAGTTCATCAAACCTGACTGTGCTTGAGGCAATTCCTTTATACCCTGAAATTGTTAGAGATGTTTCCCATGTGGTCACCGCTTTTCCACCAACCCAAGTTAGTGTAGAGAGGCCGTTCTCTAGCCTGGAAATAATGAGATCAGATTTAAGGTTATCTATGAAGGAGGATCTGATTGATGTAGGCAATACTATTTCCCAGAACAAATCCATAGACTCAACAAATGTTATTCCAGACATTTTTGTTGAAGACTGTTTTTTTCCACTTACTGCAGTGTTTTGCATACTTACAATTTATTAAAGTTTTTTTATGTTCTTAAGTTTTATCCAATGTAAATGTATTTTATACCAACAAGCAAAAGGGTAACAATGTTTTGAACTTTTGACTTTCTCTCCATCCACTACAGTTTTGAATGTGAGACTACCATTACTTTAAGAACAATTATCCTGGCTACCTCATAGCTAAATTTGACTTGCAGAATATGAAATGAAGTACATCCATTCAAAAGCCAAGAGGTGGACGTCCAGGCAAAATATCAGAGTCAACAAGTCGGCTCATCATAAGGTCGATCAGTTCTAACGTGACAGACACTACAGTGGAGGTGGCTCTTATGCTTCATAGTAGTGACATCACAGGCGTCCATGCAAGCACTGTGCAACGCACATTACACAAGTCTGAAATAATGGCCCGATAAAAGATAAAGAAGCCTTGACTTCAGTCTCCTCATAAGAAGCATCAACTCGAGTTTGCAAAAAAGTATTAAAAGTGGAGGATTGGAAAGGGGTGATTTGGAGTGATGAGATAAAAGTCAATAGATCGGGCTCTGATGGGGGCAATTGGGTTTGGAAGAATCAAGGGAAAAGGAAGCTAATTTATCGAGAAATTGAAGGAATTGTCAAGTTTGGTGGAGGAAGCCTGATGATATGGAGATGTTTCACAGCCAAGTTGATCTCAATGCTGAGCTATGAGTGTATCCTACAAGATGAGTTACTTAGTATACTCCAGTACTAGGTATGAAAAGGATGACAGAGTGTCCCAGCAGGACAACTACCCGAGGCAAACGCTAAGTTTGCCGCAGAAATGGTCAATGACAATGAAGTAGAGTTGCTGTATTGGCCTCCACAGTCCCCAGACCTCAACCCAATCGATAGAGTTGAACAAAAAGCTGTATTCCTACCTAAGTGAGTCAACCAGTATGCACCAACATAGGAAATGTATAGAAGAGACCTGGGATCAGATTTCGGTAGAGACATGTTTGAATCTGATTGAAAGCATGCCCAGAGGGATTCAGGTAGTGCTGAAAGTCAAAGGTGGATTTACCAAATACTAAAAAAATACTAAAAATAAATTTTTTAGGAGCTAAACAGTAACAATGCAGTTACATGACAAGAACCTACAGAACTGAGCAGATGCTAAAAACTTGAGTCAAATGTATATATAAGATACTGTAGCTAAGATGATTGTCTATAAAATGATGGGAGTCTCATGTACAAAGCTGTAGCAGATGGTAAGATATGAAGCCTGAAATTCAAAACATTGTTACCCTTTTGCTTGTCAGTGTATGTTTTACCTAAATAGCTTGATTATTGTATCATAAGGTGATTAAAAGCCAGATGTTACCATTTTACTACAGTAAAGTTATCACTTAAACATGCTCCATGGATGAGGGAATGGGAGTCAAAGTTTGGGAAATTAAGGAGTCGCAGTTGGAGTCAGAGCTTTGCTTAACGACTCCACAGCCCTGTATTTTATTATTAAAAGTTATTTTGTACTATTTTCCCTTTGTGTATACTTACATCAATTATCAGGGATAATAGTGGCAGTAATGGTGCCATTAACATTGGTGACTATAAACTGCTGCCAGGTTTTTCAGACAGTGGCTATTCTTCCATGGGAACAAAAGTTGGCTATGTTAAAATGCCACATGCCCAATCCTTCCTTCCTTTGAAAACTGTCAAAGGAGAGTTGGGTGGTCTCCCAGTATCTGTTAATGCAACTGAAATTGATGGGTTCAGCCATATATCATCTATTGTGTATGGCCGTCTTTTTAAACACCATAAAATAATGGACAACTTTAAGATCAGCTGAGTCATCAGTTTCCCTCTGGCCCTTGTTTCTTATAATTCTAATACAGATGTGAAACGTTTGTTGGGGTAAATGTTAGGCCTCGTTCACACAGCTTATTTCTGGAACGAATTTCAGCCGTATTGTGCGCCATACTGTGCTGCAGTAGGGCTGAAATCCGTGCCAGGCATTACGGTAATCCACAGTTCTCATAGAGAACTATGGATTCCGTCTCTCCTCCCTCCTCGGCGAATACACCGAGGGTGGCAGAAAGTGACATGCACATTATCCTGGCCGAGCTGTTGGCCCCTCGCCCCACCCCCACTGCACGGAGTCGGCGTAATTGCGGGACGAAATCCATCCCCGCAATTACGTTGGCAATAAGCTGTGTGAATTTAGCCCTAGATTCATGTAAGCATCTGCCATTTTTGCATACTCTGCATATTTGTGGTACTTTCATGTTATACACATTAGTTATTCTTTATGGTTTCTATTACTTTGTTGCAGATTTATTACTTTATGGGATTAGGATTGTTAATCTCGATCTTCTTTATTTGGTGTTGTGCTACTTATCATTTACACTATAGTACTTACATTTCCTTAAATTGTTGAAGTATTAGGCTATGTTCACACGGCTTATTTGCGGGGAGTAATTACGCCCCGCAATTACGCTGTGTTGACGGGGAGCGGGGAAGGAGTGGGAGGGTGTGGTGTGGGGCACCATCCAGCCGGCCCATAGACTTATCAGGGGGAGGTGGTGGTGGTGGTGGGGTGGGGGGGGGTGGGGAGTTGTGGCTTACCAGCGTGCGTATACGCTGCTATAATTCTCACATGTCACTTATCTCCCCCCCGCGGCGTATTCGCCCGAGCAGGAAGGAGACGTAATCCATGAGTTCTCTATGAGAACTGTGGTTACCGTAATGACTGGACGTATTCCAGCGTAATTCGCGCACTACAGCGTGTAATTACGGACTGAAATACGTCCCATTTTAAGTCATGTGAACATAGCCTTAGGCCTCGTTCACATGGCTTATTGCCGACAGATTTGTGAGCGCAATCCGGCTCACAAATCCACCGTGAATAAGGGGCGGGGCGGGGGCGGGGCCAGAGCGCGGCAGGAGCGCCGCTCCCCGACCCCATAGACTTGCATTATCCACGGCGCGTATTGCGACTGGATAATGTGCATGTCACTTTCTCCCGCCCGGCGGATTCTCCGAGCAGGGTGGACGACGGAATCCACTGTTCTCTATAGAGCATGGATTACCGTAATTACTCGCGACGGATTGGCGCCGTACCTGCAGCGCAAATCCGGCGCGCATACGCGCCAATCCGAGCAAAATAAGGCCGTGTGAACGAGGCCTAGAGTAAATCTACACATCGGACCTTTCCTAACTGAAAAATCTGATGTGTAATACAAGCCAGAAATCTGAGACGAGACCTCGGATTTCTGATGACAATTTTTCCTTTATAGAGGCGGTATTCACCTCTTATTTGGATGCAGGTAACCCAATTCCATTAGCGCTAACCCATGCCGCTCCAGCCCGAGTGGGATCCTATGGAGAAACACTCACAAGAAAGGCAGTGGGGAAGATCTGTGTTGGATTCGAACTTGCTATTAAATTGAATGTCTGTCAATTTACATGAGGATTTTAACAAGGAATCGAACGCCAAACCTGCATTGGATTCCTTGTTAAAATCCATTGTGTGAACATACCTTTAGGGTGCACTCCCATATTTCAACTGCAGAGGAAACCACAGTCACATGCAGTGGCCAATGCCTGCATGATTTTGCCAATATCACTGCATTGGGGACCGCTGCACCGATTTTCTATTAAGGTCCATGTAAAAGTTTAGCAGACGGTTTTCAAAATCGAAAACTGGAAAACAGTGCAGTGGGGACATGCCTGACTGATTCAGTCAAATGGGTGTTACTGTTGGGGTTCAGGCAGGGTGGATTTGATTTAAATCTAACTGATTTAAATCACGATTTAAATCACTAGTCAGTAAGGCTTGATTTAAATCAGTGATTTAGATTCAAAGTTTCTACCTAAACAGTTCTTGCTATTTTAACATGCAAGTAGATGAAGATTTTTAGAATGCACTTTTTATATTTACTTTTTCTCCCGCAGTTTAATGGGTTTAATCATCTCATATTGGACACCACTGTTCTGTTGTGTACTTAGGAAGGAGTAAAACAATAATCCTGACCTTAATAACAAATTTAAATAGATTTTTTCAACCTGAAACAATAACAACATTACGCATAATTATTGCTTAAACAAACATACATGTTTGTTAACTAGTTTGGCTTAACAAAATATATATATATTTTAAGAACTGTTAGACTGTCAGCCCAGTCCGACACATGAAAAACTTAAATACTACTGTCCCCTGCCTGTCCTCTGTAGCCTCACTTGTCGGTCATCTTCATCATCATCAACTTCTTGTTTCCTATTCATAAACTGGAAAAGAAAAACAAGCTTTCCCTGCTTTATTGGGTCCCAACGATTTCTCAATTTAGAAGGAATGAGTCCAAAGGAAGAGAATATTCTTTCAACGCCTGCAGAAGAAGCTACTGCTGTTAAAGTGGAATCATTTACTTGAACAGTCTCTAAAATCCAAGCACTTAAGTGAACTTCCACCAGTATACTTGGTGTGACCTTCCTTAAAATATCTTCAGCAAACATATATTTCTTGAATGGTTCCCGCCTAGCTCTGAATTTTTATTATAGTTGGCATAAAGATGGATGATTGCTGGTACCCATGTCATAGCTAACTCCCTTCTCAGCACTTAGCTTTTAACCCTGATATTGTATATTGTGACAATATTTGCCAAAAAATGAGCTGGAGTCAGTGCTTTCCCATTCGTTTGTTTACTGCTGGTAATTTAAATTCCTGTCCATGTTGGAGTTCTGTTATTTAAGTGTTCACTCAGATCTTCCAAATTTCAACAGCATCCGCAATAAAACAGCTATTTTTTCTGTATTTTTGTTTAAAGGTTTTTTGTTTTTTTTTGTGAGAAGATGGGTTTTCAGAAGCTCAGCATATTTATCAACCATTTCTCTTAAGCCCAATGTTGAGGATTGTGGCCGTGAACAGTGGCCATCTATTTTATCTCGATTTTTCTTCACAATAGTGTCATCCCCCAGAATAGGCCAGTTTTTTGAATATACTGCTCAAAACAGTCCACCACAGAGTTCCATCTAACATCTTGTGGGAGCGTTTAGCTTGTTCCACCCATCCTTTTTCAGAGCTGCTTGCAGCAAAATGATTATTACGGAAGTATTTTACAATTTTCAACAACATTAGCCTTTATTTCTGGAACACTAAGTCTTTGCTAAGAGGTGCATCCAAATGAGGCACTGCAAGCCATATGTTATTAGCAGCTTTGTATTCCTCCTCCCTGCTCTTCTAAATCTCATTCTCATCTTGGATACGTTATATGGCAGCATTGTAGTGACCAATCTGCGTACTAGACATTTGAATTTTTTCACATGTCGTTATAGCGTTTTTACTGCACTTCTTGTAAGTATTCTGCTGTGTGTGCATTTCCTGACGTATCAGTTGGTTTTGTGCAAAGGAAGACTTTTACTTTCTTCTGTTTTATACACGCACATACAATTGGATCATTGGGGACATTACTGAGCACCCATAATACTTATGGTTGAACATTTTACTCTCCCAGAGCTGTTTGCACATTGCCCATTTCTCTGTCTACACTTTATCCACAGTTTCCCTGCAAACATCAGCTCGCGGGTGACTGTAATCCTGGTCTCAGTGACTGAACCATATTAAATGAAAATGTTGGTTCTCAGTCAGACGAAAGGAAAGTTTCGTTGCATAAAATAACGGGCAATTTATTTCATCAATCAACTCTTTTTCTGAATCTGCTAGTTCATAGCCAACAAACCTATCTATGGTGGTTTACCAGGAGTAAAGTTTTTTTATTCCTTTGGGTGATGGTGATATGTGGCTGTGGTGTCCCTGATGATGACGCTGCTGCTAATGAAGCACTACCTGGATGATAACTCTGAAACTGTAGAACGGATGATGGTGATCTTGAGGTGGATAGTTTTCCAGAATCCATGAATTCCCCCTAAACAAAAAAAGTTCAATGCTGTTATTTTATTGTTTATCCAATTTTCTGCTTATTGTAACACAACACATCTACTGCCCCCCTGCCCAAAAGGAATATTTGTTTTTCACTTCATCATAACTGTACCAAATGACAGTTACATGCAGTAATAATAAGAAATATAATATTTCTTCACAACTGACAGTTCAGTCTTAGAAATAGGGTTCAATAAAAAATGTTTACCAACCTGAAGATCCTGCTGATCATAAGTGTTTTCTTTGGTCATCTTCATCACCGCACTTCTCATGATTTGGCCTCATTCGCGCCACCAGGCCTTGCATCTCTTTGTTGCATCGTTTGCATTTTGCACGCATGCCCTCCTTAACGATTAGGCGAAGGAGCTTCGTTAAAATATTCCCAAACTGGTCTCTTTTACGGCCTGCTGCCATTATAAGGAAATAATGTAATAAACCTCAGATCATACACACAAACAGATCCAGACTTTGTCTGTCTGTGGCTATGCTGCAGTATTGTGCTCAAAGTTTCACTTTTCATTTCTTTCTGCCTTGCCCTTCCTCAGCCTCACACTTAATTCACATTCTTCTTGTGTTGTGGGCAGATCTTAATTCCACTCCAAACAATCAAGAAACATCTTGTCTAACTTCTTGGACTTTGGCACTGAAGGGGTTGATTCTGATTCATCATGTTAGTAGAACAATAGGATTAAGGGTCCTTTTTTCTCAACTCTGTTCATGTTTTAACATTTGTTGCTGTGAAGAAGAGAGCTGGGACCTCTGCGGAGTCAAATTCCCAGTTTTGAGAACTGCGTAAGTAAAGTGATCGTCAGTGATAATATAGGAGAGAAATGCCCACTAATCCTACACAACCTCTGAAGAGCATGGCATTGTGAAATGTTACACAAATACAGCCTTTTTTTATCTACTTGAGTTAAACAACTCAGCTTCCATGATGGTAAGGAACTTTGGATAGTAAAATATTTTCCTCAAAAAGCAGTTTATTGAAAAAAATCTGATTTAAATAAAAAAAATCAGATTTAAATAAAAAAAAATCCGATTTTTTTGATTTTTTTTTTTAAAAAAACATTGTTTTTTATCCACCCTGGGTTCAGGGTGTACACAGCATGACCACTGTCTGTCCAAATGAACACTGAGTGCCGGCATGAAAAGACACCAAAACACATAATCTGGTAATGAGTTCCTTCTCATGTAAAGCAGCCCAGAATGAATTACTTTATTACAATACAAATGGTTTTTTACAAACAGGCTTCAGTGCTGTGGCTAATTTTCTTGTTATCTTGCAGTCGAGTCAGGAATGTGGCACTATTGATTGGTTTATCCTCCAGATATTGTCATGGTTTTCCACCCAGGTCCAGCTGGCACATAGTTGGGAGTGGGTCCAGGAAGCAGGCGCCATCTTGGAGTATCTGTACTGTTCAGCTAAGCTTATATGTGTAATAATGTTTTTGCAATTCAATATGACAAAGGTGGACCCGTATATTAGGAAAATTATTCTTCTTTATTCCAAAAACGACATACTTTCATACAATCAATAAAAGCATCGCATCTGTATCCAGTCAAACAGACAAGTAAGCGTAGGTTGCATAACAGGTAAATACCTTAGTAGCGCTTCACTGCATTTTTTTTGCACCACAAACTTTTTTTGCAACACAAACTTCATTACAAAAGCATTAGAAAAATATATGTTTCCCTTAACAATCCCCCCTAAAACATTATTACACTCTGACCCTGAGTTGTTTTCACATTGTTTCTTCCCTAATGTAAAATCCACCCTATGCCTGCCAAAGCTGGCGGGAAAAGGATGTGGATGCTTCACCAGGTTTGATATGAGCCACTCCTAAGCGAGTGACCCCCCCTTTGTAGTTGGGCTTTCCAAGCCCTGACAGGCCCCTATTTCTTTCCCTTTAATCAACTGGAACCAATCTTGGTCACGCCCTTAAATTCAATGTTGCTAAGTGCAGAAAACAGCATTGGCCACAGCTTACAGGCGAAAACAAAATTTAAAATAAAAAAATAAATTTAAAAATAGGTTCTGTTTGTAAAAGATCTCTCTTTAGTCTGTAGAAGTCGTATATCTTCTAGACTCTAAACAACATGAGTGGAATCAGGAAAGTGCAGGGGTTATTGTGCCCTATCACAACCCGTTTGATAAAACGACATAGCCTTGTCTCCACTGGTGATTGATAGGATTTGGGAAGTGAGTGCCAGACATAATAGGCCCCTTGGCTTGTATCATGCCGGTGCATAACGAGGTCGGTCAGTGATACAGTGCTTGGCGCAGACATGGCGATCAGCACTGGCGTCGGCGTGGATCCAACACCTGGCGCAGACATGGCGTCAATACGGCGTAGACATGGCGACTTGTGCAGACATGGCGATCAACACTTGGCCAGACATGGCGATCAACACGGTGCGACGAGGTGGCTTGTGCAGACATGGCAATCACACTGGTCTCTTTTGCGAATCTTTTTGTTGTCTGTGAGCTGCTCCTGGCACCTTTGTAATCCCCATCATCTTCAGGCTCCTGGCCCCTTGGCAATCTGTGTGAAGATGAACCTAAAAAACAAACTTGAATCCTTGTGGGTATCGCACAACAATGACTCCCATTCAATTTCATTGTCCTGTGCTGTGCGGAGGGTGGGGTACATGGCACTCTGTTTTAATCTCCCCCAATCACATATACCCAGTCACATAAGAGCAGTAGAATAATCTGCCTCTCCTCCACTAGATCTTCAAAACCCCTGCAGAGAATGAATCCGGTAATAAAAATTTAAAATAATAAAAAAAAAAAACTCTGCCCATATTGGCCTTTGAAGCTTTCTGACACAGCAAGATGTACTTCAGAATAATAAAACGCTTCTCATCACATGAACAATCTAACTACTATGAAAATAATATTCCTATTAAAACTCATATAATTATTATCAACATAAAAACACAAGAACAAAACCAAATCTATCATCCTCTTCTCACTCTGTAGGCGCGCAACATATCAAAACATTCTCATCAGTAAATTTTTTCTAACAGGTCTTCTCATGTTTCTTATTTGTGTGATGCATATAGTATATATATATATTCACTAATTCATGAATTTTCTTTCAACATTAACATATTATCTGCAATTGCCTAATCTGCCCTCCTCATATCTACTTCATCTAATCTGTCCACTGAATAAAAACCCTTCAATTCTTTTCTATGTCATCATAAAACATATAAACCACTCTTCACCTTTTAACTGTGTTGAAACAAATTAACTTAAAACCCCCTAATATCATATTTTTAACTTTTGCCTTATCACCCTATGTCCGGAAACTCACTGCTTTTGCTAGGATAAAACATGTTTTTGTGGTCTTATCTACCATTGCAAACAATGCATAAGGATTCATTGAACAGGATTTAAGACATACAACATGATCAAACAGCAAACAAGGACAATGACCCAATTCACACAATTTCACATTCTCCTCTCAAAAAAGAAAAATTAACTCTTTATTATCTGGAGCTCCAAACAAAAAGAAATAAAAATAAAGCAAAAATGATCTTCTAATTATGACTGTGCAGTCGTTTTTAATCTGGTTGAACAAAAACCTTTACTAAAAAGTAATAGGGGGTAGTAAAACCAAAAAGAAACAAAAAAACCCAAAAACCAAAGTTTACCTTTATACCCCCGGGGCTTTGTTTAACAAGTGAATGTCACTGAGGTCTTTCATGAGATCTCACACTAGAAATCTCTTCTTTACTCCTGCAAATAAACAACAATTTAATCACATCCCCTAGACATGTAAACATTTGGGAAGGGGAAAATAAAAAGTATTTTATTAAGTAGGCGCCGTCGTGCTCTGCTGGAAACTGGGCTATATCATAAAAAGCAACCCTGTAAGGTCCAAAAGAAAATATGCACACAATGTCAAGAATATTAAATGATCTCAGTAAAATACCCACGTGATATTTTTTTTTAATTTATTGTAACTCCAATTTAATAAAGACGTCTACTTCAAGTATGGTTACTCCTAAATAAAGCACAAGCAAGTCATTGATATTATACGACAGTAACATTTCCTATATTTCAGTTCATTAAAAACATGCAACAATGTAAACTCCAGCTTTCTAACTACATATCCCTGCAATATAAGTAGCTGTAAAACGCATTATCTCATATAATGGACCATGCACATTCAGAATTTATAAATTATACAATAGATAGCAAATTTTATATACAAACTATACGATATCCTTCCTTGGTCTAACAGAAACCTACTTATACCCTCTCACACAACTTATCTCTGCTGTACTCTCTTATGGTAAGCTTAGGGCGGAAGGGACAGGATCAAGATGACTCTTCAGGTGATGAGGAAGTGGAACTGGAGTTGTGGGAGTGAGAGATAGTGGGAGGGACAGAGGCACTGGAAATGTTTTTGGTACAGGAAGGATCAGGATTTTGGACTTCCTCTCACATGCAACACAATACTCAGCAGGGGCGGATTTTGCTCCCAGCACTTAGAATATCAGCTCGATTATAAGTGGTGTGACATTTGTCAGCGGGACGATACTTATAACCAAGAACATTTCCTTTCTTATGTCACTACATTCAGTCTCGACCATCCTTCTTTGATATCTCTCAGCTGTCTTTTTTCAACTAAATGCATCATCTAAAAGCTTGCATCGTCAACCCTCCCTTGTTGTCTTTCACAGCTAACACTCACAATTGAGTTGAAGTCCTAACCCTCCTGGTGACATGTTTCATTAACTTTTTTAACCTTCTCTACATTTCTCACTTTCTTATCTCTACATGCTTCTTTTCTTCCCTCCACTAGATCCTGCGGACCTGACTGAGCCCTAAAACGGGGTCGCGTTTTTTACCCCTCCATGAAACTGATAACCTAATCATATTCAACGCTTATTAAAACCACACATCCTAGCGTACTCTCCTTCTCGAGCTACGGTTAGCTGGGAGTCCTTCTGCTAGAATTTTATCCCCTACTCTCAATTGGCGCTGTCCTGATCTAGCTAGAGTCTTGTCTATCTTGCAACTTGTCAACATCTCCATTGTGTAATCCAAATCCCGCTAGAACTTCCTCTAGTCTGCAACCAGCAACCATGTTGTCTTCAGTCTAGCTAGAATTTCCCCTACCATTTCCTATCTGCAACTGACAGCATCAAGCCCAAAAATCTAGGTAGGATTTCCAAATTAACCCCGTGTTTCTGTCCTTGTCCGCAGGATCTACCAACTGATACACAGACAGTAGTCAGGCAGGCTCGCATCTGGGAATCAGTTCTAGAACAGTACAGCGAACGCTCTGTGCCGGCCAGAAACCCCGGGCTGACCAGACAAACACCCCGACCCAACCAGAACTGTCCAAATACACTAGGCAAGCTACAGATTTTCAATCGAAAACCAGTAGACTTAACGGTTTTCAAGTGGAGGTGATCAGTCTTTTGTGACAGTCCGAAGAAAGTCCAGTGGTTCACCCGTCAGGTCCCGCCAAGAAATGCGTACCCTTCTGGATGCCCCACGTTGGGCGCAAAATGTTTGGTGTTCAGGGTACACCGCATGACTACTGTTGTCGCAAATTTGAACACTGAATGCCGGCATGAAGAAATGGACACCAAAACACAGAGAGCGGGTATGATTTCCCTTTCTCAGTGTAAAGCAGGCCAAAATGAATGACTTTATTAAAAATTACAATGGTTTTTTTACAAACGGGCCCTTCAGGCGGGGGTTAATTTCCCTTTTGTTTCTTGCAGCTTCGGAAATGTCACTAATTGATTGGTTCTCCCAGATATGGTCATGGTTTAAGGAATAAGTTTTTTAACAAACTTCATTACAAAAAGCTAAAAAATAAATTTTTCCCCCTTAACATTACCAGTTGTGGTATGTACTGCGCAGTTTGGCGCTGACAGGGTAAAGGTGTCCCGGGGACAAACCCCTTTTTGGAAAACAAAAATGGAAAAAACCCATCTGAAAATTCAGTAATCTGAAAATTTTTAGGGAGGAATAACAGGGGAAAATACACAACCACAGTGAAAAATTAAAAAAGAACCCCAAAAATTTTTAAAAACAAAAGGGAACAAAAGGGATTTACAAAAACAGCCCTTTTCACGAGATGTCCCCAGGTCTTTTTTAAAGATTTTAGAAAAAAGAGGCTTTTGTTTATTGTTTCCCTCCTTGCTGTGGAGAGAAACAAGAATAGACAGCACTTACGTCAGGGCTTTCCTGTCCCTGGAGTTTTTACTTTTGTTGATGTCACAGCTCAGTATATTTTCAGTGCCTTTACCACTTGTCAAAGGAAAATAGGACTCGCTAAAAGCCGCATTTTTAATTTTTAAGGGTCATTATTTCATTTTTCCAAACTTCTGATCTTTTAACGGGGCTGGGGACAAGGGGGGGGCACAATACTTCAAAATTTCTCTGACAAATCATTTTTGGTCTGCTTGAAATCAAGGCTAATCTCTGGCATCATTCAGATCTATGTAATTAACTCAAATAAGGAACACTATGGGCCACATGTTGGTTTGCTGGACGGTATTTGTCCTGTTTTGCGGCCGTCCCCCGGGCGGGCCTTTTCTCCCGCGATAAAAAACCGGGAGGGAAAAATTGTGCTTGCTCAATTTTTTTGGGGGCCGGGAAACCGCGGGGGAAAAAAACCGCCGGACAGAAAACCCGTGCCGTGGGGACATGCCCTAAGACTTTCCTTGTTGCCTTTAGCAACCAATCAATCAGAGCTCCCTTTATATAGTGCTCTAAAAAAGGGGGGGGCTCTGTTTGGGGTTTCTATGGAAAACCCAAAACAGTCTTTCCCTAGACAGTTTTCTAAAGCCCCTCCTATGTTTGGGGAATTTGGGTTTATGAAAATTGGGTTTCCATCGGGTTTTGAAATCAGATTTTTTGTTGTACATCGGGGGAAAGGGTTTTTTAAAACGGGGGGACAGACCCATTATCTGGAGTTGGGGACGCAATGAAAAAGAAAGTGTTGTTTTACTCATATAGGGGGAAATAGATGGGGAAATTGTACATTGAAAATTGGGTCTGTTTTTATATTGTCCATCAAAAAAATCCTTTAAAATTTTTAAAAAACATTTTGGGACGCGCGGGGCCTGGGGTCTTTTCAAGCTAAAACAAAAATGTAAATTTTTAAGGTATGTTTCCCTTTGGGGGGACAATGGAACAGCTGGTTTTTTTTTTTTTTTTTAATTTTTTGAAACATATTTGTTAGGGGGTTTTTTTAGGTTTTGTTTTTTCCCATGTTGTAAACGTCATAAAGATATAAACAAATCTACCCAATAAAATTGCAAAGAAAAACGGGTGACAGACCATAACAACACTAGTTAAAAATTGCTTAAAAAAATGGTTTTCAAATTGCCCCAAAACCAATGCACTTTTGGCATATGTTTAGGTATTTTTTTAAAAACCTTACTGTTTTGACATATGTTTAAATGCACTAAGTGTGCACTAACCTTTTTGGGGTATGTTCACAACAAATTTGGGGGCCGAAATTTTTAAGTGCGTTTTTTGGCTCCCAACCCAACCACCTAAAAATGCCCCCCTAAATTACGGGTATTTCTTTAGTTCTCACAGAGAGCTATGAATCACCTCCATCTTCCCTAGTGCGAAATTAAAATTTGCATTTTCCCCCCCCGAAACGCTTTAAAGTATACGCTGCCCAGCATATTAGCCCCCCCCCGTGTGAACACAGCCTTATATTTTTTCCCAAAAAGGGGAAAAATTCCCGGGCCAAAGGGGTAAAGGGGAAATTGCCCAAAGGATACCAACATTTAACAGTTTAGGAGTTGATGCTTCAAGTAAGGTTGCTATCCATCTAATCGAGATTCATGCACAGCATTTTGCTAATTTTTTGTGACATTTTCATTGGCATTTTTACTATGGTTCTTTTGGAGTTATAATCCTACAGCCAGATATTACTTTAAAGTAGATTTATAGTTTCGCTAGGGAAATTTCGGGGGAATTACAGCGGGAACAGGTAAACAGATTTTTCAAAAAGTGGAATACCTGTTCCAGAACTGTCGCCCGGGGGCCTTTTGAATGCGGTGTTTTTTTGACCCGTTTTAAGAGGTTTTCATAAATCAGGCGCATTCATGCCTTTTTTTTATTCGCCTAAAATTTTGGGCCCATTTACAAAACCAAAATTTCATGATGCCCCCCCATAGTGAACCCCTTTTAAAATGCCCTTAAAAATTCCCAAAACATTTACTGCATGCCTCTAGAGAGGCACCAAAATGATCAAACAATGTGAACCACAGTGATAAGAATGCCTGGTCTAGGTTTTAGGCTATGTCTCCACCGCAAAGGATTACGATTGTATCTTCAGCGCTTTTAGTTTTTTAGAAGACATGATCGTTCCTGCAGCCCCATAAACGACAATAGAAAAGAAGAGCTGCAGTCTCCACAGCTTGTCTTTTTTTTGTCATTTTTTTGGGGCAGGGGCGTATTATCAACTTTTTATAATCGCTGGGGGCTTTTTTTTTTCCCTTTCCGTTTTCCCCCGCTTTGGAAAAAAAAAAGCCCGCTTTTGGGAAAATTTTTTGATGCAGTTGGGTCTTTTGGGGTTTATTTTTAATTTTTTAAAAATCAAAAAAACCGCATGCTCGGGGTATGTTTTTTTTTGGGGTTTTTTTTTATAAAAACCAAAATTTAAACCCATTTTTATTTTAAAAAAGTGGTCCTCGGGTTTTTTGTTTTGGGGTATAGTGGAAAGAAAACTAAAAAAAGAGTGTCTCTTGCTCGGGGGGACCGGGCCCTTTTCCCTGCGCAAACACAGTCAACTAATTGATTTGAAGGGGACATTTTTGTAATGTTTATATACCTGAAAGTGGTGCTGCGGGGAAAATTTTAACATTTTACGGGCAATAATTTCCTATTTTTCGGAGGGCCATGTATCTTCTACAAATGTTGGTGTATTCTGGAAAAACTCATTTGGGTTTACGAATTCAGTTTTTTTCTTAAACTGTACCTAAAAAAGTTTTGTTTGGGGTTGGGGGTCAAAAGGGACTGTGGCCTGCAACTCAACTTCTTTTGTCTTTTGAACCGTTTCTTTCACTAATTTTTATGTATGCTTCGGGTCATTTTTCCTTCTATTGCCCTTTTTCAAACCATATTACTCGGGGTTAGAAGTTCCTAACCTTGTAAAATTTACTCGGAGAAAGCTCACATTGAAAACCACCATTAATCTTGGTCAAGTATCCAACCCCCTTTGGGGCCAAAAACATCAGGTTTCCCCACGGGAATTTGACGGGTTCCTTTAATTTGGGGGGCCGTTAGCCCTTTTTTCCCCTTTTGAGTTTAAAGTTTAAATTTTCCCCATCAGAGCCTGGTCAAATTTGACTTTCATGTAATGCTCCGAATCACCCTTTTCTTTTTTTGCATATTTAGTAGGGGTTGAAAGAAACATGTGTCCATCAAGTTCAACCAAGGGGGGAAAAAAGGGGGTTGAGGGGGGAGAACAAGGACTTTAAGCCCAGCCTCCCCAAATGGTTTTTATCCCCAAAAACCCCACAAGGAAAAAACCCAAACTGCTCCTTTGGGAGACCTATTCTGCCCCCCCAGACCTCCCCCCCAAGCCAACCCAAAAAATTTCCCAATTTTCCACTTTTCCTTTACTTTTTTCAAACCCCAAAGCCAACACTTCTTATGACGATATTGAAATTGTGAATTTTTCACCTGTTTTTGGGCCACAATTCCAGACAAGTATAATGCACATCGCACATATATAGACCATTTGATGAGCACCTGTTGTTTCATATATTTTGCCCTTTGGGCCTCTTTCCCTTTTTAATTGAGGGGCCTTTTTTCCATTATTCCCGCTGTCATGGCCCCCCAAAAGATGCATTTGGGGAATTTTTTTGGGTTTAGAGACCACTATTGATGGGGCTGGGTAATGCGGTCTCTTTTCTTTGGAAACTTCTTCATTGCTTTAATTTCCCTTTATTGGAAAATACTTTTTTTCTTTGGGGAAACAACCCCAAAACCCTGTTTCCCCCCAAAATAAGACAAATGTCCCTTTATTAATTTTTTTTCTCCTAAAGGGCGAGCTAAGACTTTTTTTTAGGGGGTGTTTTTTTTTTTAAAGAACAATAATTCCATTTATGTTGAAAAAAAAACATGAAAAATGTATTAAAATAAATGTATTTATTTCATCACAAACATCAGCAAAAACAGCCAAACTTTTTTGAATTGATCAAAAAAAAGCACCATAAAACGTATTTTTTTAGGGGGTTTTTATTTTTGGGGAAAAAGGGGAAAAAAAACTGACTTTAGGGAATTGAGGAAACATTGAAATTTATACATACAAGAAAAAAAACAGTTGTCCCCCCACCGGAAACAAAAACCCGGGAAGAAAAGCAGTGACATGTTTAAAATAACATAACTAAGATATTCAAATAGTTTTCAAGTTCCCAAAAGATTTATGAATAGCCAAAATGATTGTCAAAAATGATGGGATTTCATATTTCCCAAAACGTAGTGGATGATGGATTGGAGCCTGAAAACAAAAGTTCAAAACATTGTTTCCCCTTTTTTCTTGGGCATGAAATTTAAAAAGGGGTTTTTATAATAAAGGCAATTTAATTGCAATGCAGTACTGCAAGTGAAAAACCACACTGTGTGAAAGCACCTCTAGACTTTCATTGTCACAAAATTTGCCCCTGGGGCCTGCTAACAAGGCTTTCCCTTACTTTCCTTCCCCGCAGACCAAAAACAAATGGGGGATTCCTTCCTTTGTAATAGTTAAAGGGGGGGTAGAACTTTTAATGATAATTAATCAATTAATACCCCTAAAAAGACCAGGGGGACCTGCCTCTGGTATGGTTTTCTCTTGCTTATATGGACAAAAGACAGATTTGGTTTCTACTTGGTTTGCTAAATTAGAAGTGCAGGGGGTGAAATGCTCTCCTTCTTACCTAGGGGGCCATAGTTGTTGTGGTTTCATAAAAGTATTTTTATATATGTGGGGTGTACATCAGTGTTTACATTTTTTTGTTTTTTTTTAAAAAAAAATCTACAGCTAAATATTGTAGAAATTTTTAAAAACCCATATTCTACAATACCAATTAAAAAGTTTATTTTGCTGCCTAACAATACCAAAATGTATTTAAAAAGGATAAGTTATTGAAAGGACGTTTAAAATATGGCAAATGTTTAAAACCCCCAGGAAATATAGAAAATTTGTAATAAAAATTTAAAAAAAAACAAAATTTGGATCAAAAATTTTTTAGCAAAGTTTGTCCTTTTTGACCAGGCCCTTTCAGAAATTAAAATTTAAAGGGGGTTTTGGAAAGAAGGGTTCCTTACCTCTATCTGCTCAAGGGGGGAGAAGATAAAACTTCAGGTTGATGGAACGGGTAAAGGGTGAGAGGGAGGGGGTTTTTCCCAAAAGCAGGAAGAAGGGAGCATTTTGCAATGTTTACCAAATAAAAAACATTACCAAAAACACAAAAAAAATAAAAAAAAAATACCCCCAAAGTTTGTGCTTTTTCCTTAACCCCCTAAATTTTTTCAAAAACCCCACCCCTTTTAAAAAAAATAAACCCTTTTTTTAATAAGCTCCCTTAAAAATTTTTAAAAAAATAATTTAAAACACTAAAAAACAATAAATACCTATGGCAACTCTAAAAATTTCTATCCCCTTATCTATTCCCTAACAAAACCTAAAAAAATCGGGGCAAAAAGTTCCCCCAAAAAAACCCGGCCCCACCCCCCCGGAGGGCTAACCCTAAAAAATCCCAATTATCCCCCCAAAAGTATTTTAATCCTTCCACTTTTACAAATACACTTACAAATTTTAAGGGGAAAAACATAAAAAGGGAAAAAGAAAAAAAATCACCAATTTAACTTCCCCCTTTAAAAACAACCTTTTTAAAATTTCCCATACTTTTTTATTCCCCTTTCCACAATAGAGGGAATTTTTACAGTTTAACCCAGGGGATATAACAGGGTTTTTTTTTCATCCGCTAATGGGGATTAAATAAAATTTAAATCAATCTGTTTTTTCCCTCATACGACCCTTTCCCAATAGCTAAAAAAAAAATCCTTCAGTTTCCCTTCATGAAACACTTTTTTGGATGCCGAAACTTAGTTGTTTTATTAAATTTTCTATTACGAACAACTAAGTATCGGAAACCCAAAGCTTGCAGAAATTCCCCCCGATGAACCCCCGGGAATCCATTTTGGGGGGGGAAAAAATTCCGGGGCAAGGGGACCCCTCTCAGCTGCTTAAAAATGGGCGGATTATAAAAATTGATAAAGTAAACTCATAATGGGACTGAAGAATTTTTTTTTCAGCTTTCTGGGTAGTTGGGTTTATGAAGAAAACAGATTGGTTATCATTTAATCCCTCATTAGCGGGGGAGACCCAAGACTGCTTTAAACCTGAGTGTATCTGTACAATCCCTCTATTGTAGGAAGGATAAAAAAGTATCGCTAACTATAAAAGGTTGTATTTAAAGGGAAGTTAAATTGGTGATCTTTTTCATTTCCCTGTTTATGATTATGCCTATATTATAAGTGTATTTGTAGAGTGGAAGGGACTTAGATGCTGTAGAGGGATAATTAGGATTCTTTAGGGTTAGTCTCCGGAGGTGGGGCCGTCCTTTTTGGGACGATGACCCTGCTTTTGTTAGGTTTTGTCTAGGGAATAGATAAGGGATAGAAATTTAGATTTGCATAGGTATCTTAGTTGTTTATTAGTGATTTATTATTCTTTAAAATTTTAAGAGCATATTAATAAAAGGTATATTTTAGAGGTAGGGTTTGTTGAAAGATTTACAGTGATCAAATAATTACATTACAACAGTGGATTCTCTATACAAAAGACACAGCCTCATATACTACACTTTCCAGCCCCTTGCAAGCTCCTTCATGTTCCCTGTCATCAGATAAGAAGTGCAAACACACAAGCGCGGCCAGATCAGCTCCTGTCAGTGTCCTGGTCGTGTCTAATGTAAACTTTATGTGTTGCCCATAGCAGCAAATCAGAGCTCCCTCTTCATTTCATATAGTGCTCTGAAAAAAACCAAAGGGGAGCTTGGATTGGTTGCTGTGGGCAACAAATAAAGTCTTAAACCTAAAGAGTTTTCATATATAAGGCCCTAAGTTTTTAAAATTCTTCATTAAAGTGTACATTCAATTAATAACGTTTTTCCAGAAATCAGAAGTACAAGCAAAGGTAAACTTTATCATGCAATTTTATTAAGGAAAAATGCCTTTATCTTCACTTGTGTGACTCCTCCTCTCCTCCTTTTTTGCCTTCTGCACTTGATTACTAATAATGAATTTGAGGTGAAGAGAAGATGGATTTTCAGCTTTACTGAGAGATCAGACTACAGCTTATTATAGAAGTCTATGGAGACGGGAAGGGAAGAAGATAGTAGTTGCAGATTGCCGTGCAGCCCCCTTTTTGTGGCTGTTGATGCAGCCGCTAGCCGCTGCTCTGTTTTATACTGTGTTGATTTCTAGTTCCTAACTTTAGCTTATTCCCTGACCTTGTTTCATGGCCGATGCCTACCCCAGCCTTCGGCTTGATTTCTGACTATGAACAAACACCGCCTGCCCTCACCATAATCTTGTCTGTCACTATTCTTCTCATCTACTTCTCCAGTACCTCTGGAGGTAGCGACCTGAGATTCCGCTGCAGTGAAGTCTAGATACCTGGGGAGAGGTTAGATGTTGCAAAACAGGGGGCTTCTTAGGCTATGTTCACACGGCTTATTTTGGGATGTATTTCAGCCCGTAATTCGCGCCGTACTGCACAAATTACGGGCTGAAATACGTCCCAGTCCTTACGGTAATCCACAGTTCTCATAGAGAACCATGGATTACGTCTCCTCTCCCGGGGAGAGGTGACATGTCAGTTATTCACGGCCTATATGCGCCGAGAATAATGAATGTCTATGCCCGCCGACCCCGCTGCCCCGCCCTGCTCCCGCCCCTGTACACACGGCATAATTGCGGGGCGAAATACGTCCCACACTTAAGCCGTGTGAACGTAGCCTTAGGGGCCATTCACACGGCTTATTTCGCCGCGGATTGGAGCCGTACTGCACACCGGATTTGCGCTGCAGTACGGCTCCAATCTGTCGCGGTAATTACGGTAATCCACAGTTCTCATAGAGAACAGTGGATTCCGTCGCTCCTTCCCGCTCGGCGAATCCGCCGGGCGGGGAGAAAGACACCTGCACATTATCCAGGCGCAATACGCGCCGCGGATAATGCAAGTCTATGGGGTCGGCAGGCAGCGCCCCCGCCCCGCCCCTTATTCAAGCCGGAATTGCGAGCGCAATTGTTACACAGATGCTGATGCTTCTGCTCACATATATGTTAATTCAGCACTGGGGATGAGACATTTTAGATTTGTAACAGATTTTGCCATAAATATCATGCAGAAATCTGTGTCAAATCCAATGACAAATTACTTCCCATACATGTAAATGAGTTTTGAAACCCTGTACATGTTTCAGGATATTTCAATGTGGGTTTTTTTTTGCACTTAAAAAAAAAAAAAAAAACTGCCACAAAAATAAGTGGCATATGATATATTTTGGACTCAAAATGACAATGCTCTTGAGAACCTGCTTCATACGTTTAGTACATACATAGAGCATCTTTAAACGTCAATGCTTGTTAATAAACTTTAAGGGCGACATGTATGAACGGGGCTGTGCTAGTTTTCTGGCATCATAAAGCTGTAGTAGACCTGTTTTATAGATGTATGAACATTCACATTCCAAACTTTGGCACAATAAGCAACTGTGCGACACTATTGCACCAAAGATTTGGGGCGTTCTGGGGTCGTGTCGCACCACATTCTTAGAAGTAGACACATTTATGATTCTTTGACGCCAAACCTAGATACATAACAGTTAGAACAGCCAGACCAGGTTAAAGGTGGTGCCTGAGCCAGACTTGTCGTATTGGCACTAGACTGCGCCTGTATGTATGACCTGCAGAAGAACAGGGTCATACATTCTGGAGCATTCTACACTGCCTTAAAGCTATTTAGAACTGGCCTGTCATCACCAACCTTCATAAATGTCGCCCTAAAGTTATGTTCACATGGCTTATTTTTAGGTGTAATTGCGGAAGTTTTTTGCGGTATTGGCTTAAAAAACGGGGGCGGGGTTCCCGGGGCCAAAAATTACTTTTAATCCAAAACCTAATAGAGATTAGGGTTTACACCCCCAACCCCAACCACCCCCCGGTCATTAGGTTTTGGAAAAGGGGGCATGTCAGTTTTTTTGCCGGCGCCCCCCATTGATAAAACTTTTTCGGGAAAAAACACCTGCCGTATTGTGGTGCGAAATTTTTTACGGCCCCAATTAGGGTTTTGGGGAATTTTCCCTTTTGGGCTATTTCCTCGGCTTATTGCGGGGACGTTTTTTTGCCCCGAAATTTTCCCCGGTTGCCTTTTGCGGGGGGGGCGGGGGGCGGCAGCTCCCCACCCCCATAAAACTTTTTCATTATTAAAAGGCGGGGAAACATGCCGTAAAAAATGTGCTTTTTCAGGGGAGAGGGAAACCCCTTTTCTCTTTTAAAAATGGGGAATTCCCGAAATTGCCGGGGAAATGATTTCAGCTGTTTTGGAGCGCAAATACGGGGGGGAAATTATGGCAAAAATCAGTCCCAGAATCAGCCGTGTGAACGAGCCCTAAGTTTTTGTATTAAAAAGAATTTATTTTTTTTGGGGAAAAATTGGTCATTTAACGTGCAATACTTTTCTGGGAATATCCCCCCTTTTTCTCACTTGTATTCTGAATACCCGTGTATAAATTTTTTTATGTGTTCCCTTAAATTGTTTTTACACCCCTTTCTTAAAAAACCATTCTATTTTATGCTGACAGTTTGCCAGATGAGACCTGAAGTTGATTATTTTGGGGGTTTCAGTAGCGCCCATACTTTCTCTATTTTTAAAATTTTTGGCATCTCTGAAAATTTAAATTTTTCTTAGGGGTTTTTTCTTGTACCCTATTTTTAAAGGGGGGGGGGAAAAAGCTTAAGGAAAATGTTTTAGGGTCTCCAAGAAAAAACAATACCCACAGTCAGCAAAATAAATTTACATTGTACCTGCCAAAAAACAAAGAAGGTAGGGTTTATGTTTCATTGCAAGTAAAGAATTTAAAAAAAAAGAGGGACTAATTTTTTTTATTGTTAGATTAGGCCGGGCTGTGGTATGCAAATTAGTGTGGGGTTTGTTTAGGGGAAATTTCCCGGGGGTATCCTTTAGATTTTTAAAAAATTTTTTAAAAGGGGGGGAAAAAAATGTTTAAAAAACCAAAAAAAACCCCAAAACGGGGCTACCCTTAAAATTTGCTTTTTGGGGGATTGTCCATGCCGAACCCTATCTTTTTTGCTAAATACTTGGGTTCTCTGTGAAATAACAAATCTGGAGCATTTTTTTTCAGATTTTTGGAAATTCCCCTTTTATTCCTTTTGGGAGAACTTTATTACCCAAAAGGTTTAAAAAGGGGGGTTACCCCAAAAGGGGTTGGGGTCCCGCACAGTCTGAATACAGGGGATGACCCATCGTGTGGGACCGAGACCCCCCCTTAAAAAATGGGAAAGGGAACCCCATTTTACAGATTTTAAATAATACATTTCTAAAAGGAAAAACGAGGGGAACAGCAAAAAAAAGAGTTATAAGAGAAAATGCTCCAAATTTTAGTTTTTTTCATGGAGAAACTAAATATCTAATAAAAAAAGGGGCAGGTCCTCTTTAAAAAAGGGGTTTTTCCAAGCCATAAAATTTTCTCGTTTGTTATATGGTACAGTAGAAAAAAGAAGACTCACACTTACCTCCCCGGGGGTTTTCCCTTTTTCTCCCGGTGGGCCGTGGTTCTTAAAGGGGTGAAGAAATTTAAGTCCTTGGGTGGTGGCCCCCCGGGTTTTCAATAGGGTAAATTGTGAACTCAAAAGGTGAAGTTGATTCTTTGGGGCCCCCCAGTGAAATTTTAAATCTTTAGACCCCTTTTTCCCGCTATGTCATGCTTCTTGCCCTTTTCCCTTTAAGGTTCCCTTTTTTTGGGGTTCCCCCTTTTTTAGGGGCCCCCGATTTCCAACGGGGTCACCAAGGGTTTCCCCTGCTCCCGACTTGGCCCCAAAATTGATGCCAAGGGGAGGGGAAAAGTTTAAACCCAGGGGCTCCCTTTTTCTTTGTGGTTTCCATTTAAATTGGGGCATTCACTGATCATAAAGTTGTGGCATAAACCTTTAAAGAGAATTACCCCTTCAGGGTAATGTTGTAAAATAGTAATTTTGAGGTGAAAAAGGGTAGATAGAATTTGAATTTCCCTGTTTCCCCGAAAAAAGGGCCGTGTTTATTTAATTTTTTTCTTCCCTTTAAAACGAATTTTGGGGATTTTTTTCCCATTTAGGGTTTTTGGCCCGGTTTTTTTAAACCGGTTCAGAAACCCCGAATAAAACCCCCCCGAAAATGGCACAACGGTGCCCCTATGGAAAACCGTGCAGCAGGGCCCCAATGCAAAGTGGGTTTTTTGCCCGGCTTGGGTTTCCCCGGCGGGGTTTTGGCAAACAAAAAACATTGAGAAAACACAAATTTTTCCCTCCGAAAAACCCGGAAGGGGAAAATGTGGGTTCTCAATGGGGGGGGGGCTCTTCTTTTGCTCAAAGCGGAGGGCGCCCCCCCCCCGCGGCCTTTGGGGGCAGGGCCGCCCAAAAAGGGCCATTTATAACCGGGGGAAAGCGCCCAAAAACTTATTTTTTGGGGATTTTTTTTTCTTTTGAAAAAATAATTCAAATTTTTTGTTGAAAAAAACATCAATGTATTAATTTAATGAGTGTTTTTATCACAAACAGCAGCTTAAGCAGCCAAACTCTTTTAAATTTTTTAAAACTGAAATGACTTGTCTTATTTTCGGGGAAAAAGGGTTTGTTTTTTTTTAGAATTTTTTCTAGGTGGGTTTTAGTGGGAAATTATTTTTAAAAAGGCATGTTTTTTTTTTATTTTGGGTTTGGGGACTTAAACCGGCAGCTAACATCCAAAGCCAGAAAACAGGGGAGAGAGGGTGGAAGGGGGGAAAAACTTTTACTGAAATCTTTTCAGTTTTGCTATGGAAATTTCCAAGGCAACGAAATGAGGGGAGTGATTGTCCTTACTTAAGATATCTTTCCATTTAGTTGGGCCCTTTCCCCCTCAGACAGGAAAGGTTTAAAAGGTTCCCAAAAAAGGTGGGGGAATGATATAATGTACCTTCCTAATTATCTTTTTACAAAAATAAACTTTTGCCAAATTTATTTTTTTTTGGGTAAAGGGGTTTTTTCGTTAAAAAGGGTTGTTTTTTGTTAAAAATCTTGCAAAAAAAATTCAATTTGCAAAATATTCCCTTAACAGTTTTCCTACCTATTCCCAGATATCCTCTTTTATGGGCTGGTCAGCTCCTTTAGAAACGCTATAGTTACAGACATGTTCAAAACTCTTTCCCGTTGGCTGTCCCGTTGCGGTCATATAGCTACAGATCTGGTTTGCCCTCAGCTGCTTGTCACTTTAGCCATTTTGGGGGCCAGTAAACCTGCCCCTAAATTTAAAAAAGGGAAAATTTGCAAACGAACTGAAGTGAGATGAATAAATTGTAGTCGGGAAAAACCCTTTTTTAATTTGGTCACACAAGGGGTAGCTTTTTTCATGAATGTGACTTCAGGACCAGTCTCTTAGACCCCCGATCTCCTGTTATAGAAAGTGCCAGTAAAGAATATTAGTTCATAATTTATAATTGGGCTGATACTGGTTTATTAGATTGTTGTTATCCAAATTATAATGTAAAAGGTTTATAGGGGGAAAGGGGGCCCTTTGGGGGAAATAATTTATCTGTTTGAGAAACCAATGCGCTAAAAAAACAGAAATGGCAAAAATTGACTTTAATTTTCCCTGTTACAAAAAAGGGACCCCATTAAATAAATACTGCGATTTTGTTGGGAAATGTTCCCCAACTACCTTTTGGTTGGGTTTACATCCCCCCAGCCCACTTCATTTATGGGGTTTTTCCTTGTTCTCCTGGGTGTTTTGGGGGGGTTTTCCCTCGGAATCCCCTTTTTTTCCCTCACACCCCCAAAAAATTATACCGTATATACTCGAGTAAAAAGCCAACCCGTTTAAGCTGAGGAAACCTTTTCCAAACCAAAAAAAGGGGAAAACTTATTGACCCCCCCAGTTTAACCCTAGGTTAAAAATTGAAATTTTTATGGTAAATTTCAAAAAAAAAAATTTTTTACCAAAAAAATTGACATAGGCGGTATGGGCATTTTAAAGTCCCCTTTGGCGGGGATAGGCATTTTAAAGGTCCCCTTCTTGGGCAGGATATGCCCCCCCCAATAGGCGGGTTTTAAGGCGGGGTTATATTTTAAAAATTAAAAAATTCAAGTATCGCGCTCCCCCCCGGGCCTTTTCCCGGGTTTCTTCCCCCCCCAGGGAGCGTGTGTCATAAAGGGCAGGAAAGGAAAAGCGGGGATGACTTGAAATCCCGCCTGTGCCGGATCCCAGGGAAATTTGGGTTTCTTCGCTGTATGGGGCCCCAGAGGAATTTCCCATACAGCTGAAGAGATCGCTGCCGGCGGCCAGGCCATTGCAAAACCTGGACGCTGACGAGTGACTTGAGTGTCAGCTCTAGGCGCTCCCAGAGGAGAAAAGAAATCGCCACTGGAGATCGAGTACTGCTTATTCGAGTATAAGCTGAGGAGGGCTTTTTCAGCACATTTTTTGTGCTAAAAAAACTCGGCTTATACCGAGAAAGGGAAAGATGGGTTATTAGAAATTATTGAGAGCCCCAATGGGGCGGGGACTAATGTGAATAATGACAATCTCTGTACAACACTGTGAAATATAAAAGCACTATAAAAATTCAAAAATATAGTAAGGTTTAAAGGGATTTCACATCACAGACATTTATCAATGCCTGATGGCTGAGGGTCTCACCACTGAGAACACCGCTGATTACTAAAATGTAAAGACAACTTGTCTACAAATTATGAAAATAAAGGGTATTTTTCCTAGGAGTCAGCATCCTGCATCTCAGTTCAAAAATGTCATCCCAGCTTTGAAGCATGTTGGGTGTTGAGACTTCTATACATAAGGGCTGTTTGCAGGTTTGAAGCGTACCTTGGATTGTATGTTAAAGGGGGAAAATTTGTCATCAAAAATGACTTTTGGTTAAGGGGTCCATTTTTATTTTAAACACATTTTGTAGAATTTTTGGTTATTTTTTTTTTTAAATTTTAGATCACTTTCAAATTTTTTTTATTTTCTTAAGTCCTGGTTTTCATTTTGGGCCCCAAAAAAACCCTTAATTCGTTTGACATTCCTGTTTTGTTTAGAGAGCTTTTCAGCAGTGGCTCATTAAGTAAAGCAGGGTCACACGAAAGGAGACCCCTTTGTTTTCGATACACAAGAATCCACCGTACAAGGGGTGCCCCGCCCCCCCCCCCCCTTTCAACAATAAATACCTTTCAACAATCTTGGGACAAAATTTGCCCTTAAGTTCCTATGTGAAAAGAAGTGCGTAAAGTGCTCTCTGACTGCTTTAAAGATGCAAGCAAAAAAAGCCCTTCCCCACAATCCTAAATAAGGCCGATGAGAAAAATCTACAATCAAAAAATAAAACGGCTCAGGGAAAAAAATTGGATCAGGGGCTTGTTTTAATAAGAAAAAAAAAAAAAAAAAAAATTGCCGACAGATTCCTTTAAGTTTCCAACCAAGGAGTTATTTTATGGACCATCTATCGATGCTGCAACATGACCTTAAGGCCCTGTTCACACGGCTTATTTTGGCGCTGATTTCAGCGTTGCGCACCCTATTTGCGCGCAAACGGGGGAATCCCTCCCAGTCATTTTCGGTAATCCCAAATTCCATGAGGCTATGGATTCCGTTCCCCCTCCCCGTCGGCGAATCCGCCGTGGGGGGAAAAGTGTGCACTTATTTACGGAGTGTACGCGGGGGAAATAATAATGTCTATGGGCCTTAGCGCCGGCCCCCCGCCCCCCCCCCGTGCATGGCTGCCGGCGAATTTCGGGGCGAAAATCCCTCCCCGCAAATTTCGTCGGCATTTAAGCCGTGTGCTTGCCTAAAAGGACTGTGCATGAAGGGGTTTTTCCACTTGCGTACGTGGATTTCCTGGTTTTTACTTTCAATTTTGGTTTGTCCTTTTTCTCCCGCATTTGGATTTTTACATAAAGAGATCTAAAAGATATGCGTTATGGGAAGTTTTTTGTTTAAATTTAGTTTGATTTTGTTTGTTTATTAAATTTTGCTAAATTTTCAACAAGGTCCAATTTTTAAATAATTCAAAAAATCCTGTAATTCCAAAAAGGGGTTTATTACTTTTTCTTATCCGATATGGCCAGATTTTATGTACAAGATTTAACTTGAGAAGAATTAAAATGCAAACAAATCCCTACTGAGAGGAGGCCTGCTGATTGTTATCCAGTGTTCTCTTTAAAGACCTTCATGGAAATGCAGGCTAACGTATTCTGCAGTCAAATTTTCAGGTTACATAATTCAATATTCAATATGCTATGCAGTGCTGTACATCTATTGGGGCGCATTTTCTCTTATTGTTACACCAGAAAAGTGTTGTAAGAGGTGCATTTTTTTTACAAAACTTTTGGTGATGGGCGACATGTCAGAAAAGGGCGCCCCCCACGCCATTGTAAGGCGCTTTAAATGAGTTAATGTGCCTAAATATGGAAGAACCTTCAAAAATCTGGCATCGGGTATACTTCCTAGTATAATTGATGTCCCTATCTAGGTGCTGCAAAAATGTAAGCACATAGCATATCTTTGCTAGCATAATTGATGTGTCTATTTAGGCCATTAAAATTTTCCCCAAGGTGAATAATGCGCTTGTTTTTTGGTTATGACATTCATTTTATGAGAATAGGGCATCAACCTTTTTTGGGGTAAATCCCCAAGAAAATGAACTTCAATATCAAAAGTAAAAATAGATCAACCAGATCAGGGATAATAAAACTCTTTAGGCCTCTTGGACATTAACGCAAACAGAATTGTATTCTGCAGTACAAAATACCAAGCTCATCCAGATACTGTCTGGCACATTTCCAGTTTTTAAAATCCCCGATAACACTGGGTTAAGTACTCCATCCATATCCCCCCCAATCCCCACCAGTCCCAAACAATAACCCCCACCCCACCCCCACATACAATATTCGCTCCCCCACCACCCAATAAAACCCTCCCCCCCCCTTTCCCCTACAATACCCCTTTACCCCACCGTCCCCCTATAAATCTGCTCCCTCACCAGCTCACATACAATATCCACCCCCCCACCAGTCTCCATATAATATCTGCTTCCCCCCCCACCAGCTTCCATACAATATCTGCTCCCTCAGCCCACATCCAATATCTGCTCCCCCACCAGCCCACATACAATATCCGCTCCCCCCACCGCCCACATACACTTCCTCGCCACCCCCCAGCCCACATAAATATCCACTCCCCCACCACCAGTCCCACAAAACTGTATCTGCTCCCCCAACCAGCCCAAATACAATATCCGCTCCCCCACCAGCCCACATACAATATCCGCTCCCCCACCATTCCACATACAATATTCGCTCCCCCCACCATTCCACATACAATATCCATTTACCCCACCAGTCCCCATATAATATCTGCTCCCTCACCAGCTCACATACAATATCCACCCCCCCCACCAGTCTCCATACTGTATCTGCTTCCCCCCACCGGCTTCCATACAATATCTGCTCCCTCAGCCCACATCCAATATCTGCTCCCCCACCAGCCCACATCCAATATCTGCTCCCTCCACCCACCCACCTACAAAAATCCGCTCCACCCCCCCTCCACCCCAACAAATTCCGCTCCTCCACCAGCCCAAATACAATATCTGCTCCTTCACCAGTCACATACAATATCCACTCCCCCCCCCACCCACATACAATATCCGCTCCCCCCCACCGGCCACATACAATATCTGCTCCCCACCAGCCCACATACAATATCTGCTCCCCCCACCCAGCCCACATACAATATCTGCTCCCTCCACCCCAGCCCACATACAATTATCCACCACCCCGCCCACCCATACAATTTTCCGCTCCCCCCCACCGCCCACATACAAATATCCCCCTCTCCCCACAGCCCACATACAAAAATTCGCTCCTCCCCACCAGCCACCACACAAATCCCTTCCCCCACCAGCCCACATACAATATTCCGCTCCCCCACCAGCCCAACATACAATTCCGCTCCCACCGCCAACCACATACAATACCCATCTCCCCACCAGCCGCATACAATATCCGCTCCCCCACCCCACCGCATACAATATCCGCCCCCACAGACCGCATACAATATCCACTCCCCCACCAGACCCCATACAATATCCACTCCCCCCACCAGCCCACATACAATATCCGCTCCCCCACCAGACCACATACAATATCCGCTCCCCCACCAGACCGCATACAATATCCGCTCCCCCACCAGACCGCATACAATATCCGCTCCCCACCAGTCCCCATCAGTTCCTATCTGGCACCATATCAGAAGGCCCATTTTCTTTTAAATTTAATCAGGCACCCTAACGAGTACTTTCAATACTGCCCTGATGGCAAACCTTGAGTCACGAGTTGTACCTGAGGGCTATCAACACAATACTAAGGCACAACAGCCCAGTGCAAGGAGTATCCAATGCAGACACCTAGGTCCAGGATAAAGCACGTTAATAACTACAGACAGCATTTAGAATGTGAGGCCCGTAGCAGGACACTCAAATAATTTATCACGGACATGTGTAGCCTAACAAAGAAAAAATCTAAAATCCCCACTGTCTAGAAGATATTCTTCATTTAAATGTATAGCAGGAAACATTTATTTATTAAGTTTCCTATAATAAAAGTGAAGGTTCATCAAACATTGATCTGTAGAGTGAATGCATTTTGGTGGTTGATTTGTAGTAGGCAGAGATAACCCCGAGATCTACACACTTCTGTGATAATATGTCATGGTCATCTGTGTTACAGAAATGCATTTCATCACTGTTAGGGCTTGTTCACACGGCGTTTTGGATCCTTTTTACGGATTCGTTTTTGACAGTTGAAAAGCGCATCCGGAAAACTCAGCAGTTGTTACTTTATTTGGATCCATTTTTAATGCTTTTTTCATTTCGTTTTACGCATCCCCCTTTCCCCCATGTGTTTTCAGCACAGCCGAGCCACACCCCCTTTTCAGCACTGCCGACCCCAACCATTGTCAGCACAGCCCCAACCCAAACCACTTGTCGCAAAGCCGGGCCCCAAAACCCCTTGAAACGCCGAGCCCAACAAACCCTTTTCACACTGCCGAGCCCAACACCCCTTTTCCCCGCCCGGCCCACACCATTTTCACCTGCCACCCAACAACCCTTGTCACACAGCCGAGCCCGACACCCTTGTCGCACTGCCAGCCCAACACCACTTTTCCGCACTGCCGAGCCCGACACCACTTGTCGACTGCGAGGCCCACCCCTTGTCAGCCAGCCCAGCCCGACACCACTTGTCGCACAGCCGAGCCCGGACCCAAATTGTCAGCAACAGCCGAGCCCGACACCACTTGTCAACACAGCACCTCGCCCAATTCAAATCTCCCCCCCCCTCCCGCAATTCAAATCTCCCGCACCTCGCAGCACCTCCATTCACTGACCGCGTCCCCCGCTGTTCGCCGCCGCCGCTCACCTGCGATCCAGCCGCTCACCTGCGATCCCCCGGCCGCCCACTGCGCTTTTCGCATCCGCTTTCAGGATGCAAAGCGCAGCTGATACGTACCCGGAGTGTGGGGGCTTTTGGACAGGTGCCAAAAGCGGGCCATTATCTCCCTAGGGCTTTCACTTTGTAAACGCAATAAGAATTGACATGTTCAATTCTTAAAGGATGCGAAAAGCAGCAGAAGAGCCCTCAAAAGCGCATCAGCGATCTCCCGTGAGAACAGCGATGCGCTTTTGCCATTGAACTCAATGTTAATCACACTGACAATTGTTAGATCCGTTTTGCGGATCCTGTAACTGCATTGTTACTGTTTTGCTCCTAAAAGTCAAAATACTATTTTTTATTATTTTGTTAGTATTTGGTAAATCCATCTTTGACTTTCAATACTGCCTGAATCCTTCTGGGCTCTGGATCAGATTCAAGCATGTCTTGACCAAAATCTGGTCCGAATACAGCTTTTTCTTCAACTCTACCAGTGTTTGATTGAGTTAAGGGACTGAGGAGGCCAATACAGCAACTCTACTTCATTGTGATTGAACCATTCCTTCTCCAACCTTGAAGTCTGCTTCAGGTCGCTGTCCTGCTAGAACACTATGTTGTCTTTTTCATACCCATAGTACTCAAAGGTTTGAAGTATCTGATCATGAAGGATTCTGCCACATGGCTCAGTATTGAGGTCAACAGCGATCCTGGTCAAGTATCCAACATCTTTGACTGTGAAACATCCCCATATCATCAGGCTTCCTTCACCGAAGTTGGCAGTTTCTCCAATTACTCCATACTTCCAAACCCATTTGCCCCATCAGAGCCCGGTCTATTGACTTTCATCTCATCGCTCCAAATCGCCCATTTCCAATCTTCCATTTTTCATACTTTTTTGCAAGCTCGAGCCAACGCTTCTTCACCTTTTTTGGGCCATCATTCCAGACCTGTGTAATGCGTGTTGCAAGCATACGAGCAACCTCCACTGCCGTGTCTGTTGCATTAGAACTGATAGACTTTGTGATGAGCCAACTTGTTGACTCTGACATTTTGCCTGGATGTCCATCTCTTGGCTTTTGAATGGATGGACAGACTTAATTTCATATTCTTCCAGCTGTCATGGCCTCACATGATGCAGTTTGGCAATTTTCTTGTCCGAGAGGCCACTTTCGAAGAACTGGATGATGCTGCTTCTCTTTTCTTGGGAAATCTTCATGGCTGCTCGAACCAGTGACCTTTCGCTTGGGAATCAACCTAATAACACACTGAGCTATTAGCGAATGTAAGAACAGGTTGTAATTTGTAGTAACAAGAAGAAAAAGATTGTCAAACCACCAGGAGCAAAACAGTAACAATGCAGTTACATGACAAGAATCTGCAGAACTAAGCATATGCTAAATATTTGCAGGTCAAAGTTATGTATGAGATCGCCAAGATGATTGTCTATAAAATGATGGTAGTCTCACATTGAAAGCTGTAGTGGATGGTGAGGTATGGAGCCTGAAAGTCAAAAGATCAAACATCTCAAACAATCTCAGGGTATAAAGGAACTGTCCAGTCAGTTTTGATGAACTCTCCTACTTCTTTGAAAGCAAGTGAAAAATTTTGCTGAAATCTGGTCAATCTGTTTGCTATGGGAGCGGAATATTTTCGCCTGCGGTAACGCTTTGCCTGCTCCATGTCATCCAAATACTTTTCAAAATAGAAAGATATGGTAGCAGTAGCACTGACAAGACCTAATTCCTCTTGCTCGTGGCACTGCATTGAACTAATTGTACCAATTTATTAGATATTTTGGGAGTTTATCCATTTTATAACGATAACGACTTCTGCAAAATGGGTACCAACATCACAACTCCACAGCCGTGCTCTCCCTACATGCCAAAAGCTAATCATTGTGGTAAGAAAACCCCTTTAAATTAGGAAGTTCAGTTTAATGATGACCAAGTGCCGTCAAGTTAATTTCAACTCATATCGTTGTTGTAGATTGTTGTTCCAAGCTATGCTCAGTTTTCAAACAAGCAGCAAACTTTAGAATGTTTGGCCTCCATATGCTTTTTCATTGCTGGCCTACCTCTTTTTCATTGACCTCCTACCTTGCCAATCATAATGTCTTTCTTTAATGATCTTTCTCTTTCCTCGTTGTATCCAAAGTATGAGAGTCATAGTCATTGTCCTCTAAAGAAATTACAGGTTATGTCTCTACTGCTACAGATTTGTTTGTTCTTCTATTATTCTATGACACACGTAGTTCTCTTTTCCAGCACCATAAAACCATTCAAAATAATGTTAAATATAGTATTGTACCTCTGAGAATAAAATGATCACTGACTGACTCTTGGTTGTCACATTGTTTCTAGGTTGTTCTATGTAGTTAAAATATACCTGCCCGTTACACAAAGGAATTTACCAAAAAAAAAAAAAAAAAAAGGGGGGGTGGTATATTTCTGGAAAAAGTGGGGAAAGGTTTGGTCAATGTCCTTGGTTGGTTGGTTTTCATTAGAACAAATGCATAATAACGTGAGCTAATATTTTTGGTTTCTGGTAACGTCGCACCTATGGTCTTCCAATATTTTGCCATTGTCACCGGTCACGCCGCAGCCAGGCGCACCCGTGCTCCCACTGGCCCCCGTGCGAGCGTATTTACTGCACCACGCTCCTGCTTCCCCGCGTCCGACGGCTGCCGCGCGCGCGCGTGCGCCGGCTCTTTAAAATTTAAAGGGCCAGCGCGCTGGTAATTGGTGATTGCCGGCCGTTGACCCTATATATTGGCTCCACCTCAAGCATACCCTTGCCGAGTCCATAGTGCCTGTACCTATGCGAGGAAGCCTTCTAGAAGTCCGGTTAGCCTTCTCCGTGTACAGTCCCGTTTGCGCACGTCCTTCGACCAAGAACCTTCACTGCTTGTCCCCGACTACGAGTTCGCCTGCCCATTCTGTACCTACTGCCGCAGGTAAGTCACATCAGGGGTAGCGACCTGGTGGAATTCCGCCGTAGAAAGTCCATCCCGCTTTGCGGCAGGCTCTGGTGAAAACCGGGACCCACTTAGACTCCGCTCCCTGGTGGGGCCCGTACCATCGCCTCCGGTGGCCCAGTGCATCCACTACTCCCAGTCGTTACAGCCATGCTGGTACTGAGGATTATTGCTAACGATCTTCATTTTTGATCATACATAGAAAACAAAATATTAATATGATTGTTCTACCAACAGCATTTATTATTTAGCATAGCTGTCCCTCCATCAGAGGCAGAGATAGTGAATGAAGTAGCAGTAGCCACACGCAATCTTCATGCATTTGGGGAGTTCCAACGGTTGGCCATATAGGTAGGCAGGCAGGGTTTAGGGAGAGTATAGGGTCCATAAAGATAGGTAGGCAGGGTTAAGGTAGAGCATAGGGGCCATATAAGTAGGGAATAGGGACCTTATATGTAGGCAGACAGGGTTTAGGTAGCTATAGGAGCCCCATATATGCAGACAGTTTAGGTAGCTATAGGGGCCCCATATAGGTAGGCAGGATTTAGGTAGCTATAGGGGCCCCATATAGGTAGGTAGCTATAAGGGTCATATAGGTAGGCAGCTATAGGGGTCATATAGGTAGGCAGCTATAGGGGTCATATAGGTAGGCAGGGCTGTTAAACAAAATAAGAAATAGCTTAATTACCTCTCTCCATGCTCCCTGCCAGTCTCTGTGCTCGGCATGGGTCGCGCGATGATGTGTGTCATCACTCTGCGCACGTCACAAGTGTAGGCTGGTGAATGGTAGGCTTAAGGCCTTAGGCCTATCCGGGAGATTAGCAGAGCAGACACAGGCCCCGTAGCAGCTGCTGCGTCCGCTACCCCGGGACTTATGCCCCTGGCTGTAAACTATAATCATCCACATTAAAATAAATATTCATTTGAAATATATCGCTTTGTGTGTAATGAGTCTATACAATAGATAGGTTTGTCTATTTGATACGAATTAAGGAAATAAATTAACTTTTAGATGATATACTAATTTTTGAGATACACTTTTACATTCACAATATCGTCAGTTTAAATTCCAGGACTAAACATTGTACATTTAGAGTGCATGGTTTATGGTAATCTTCTTGTATTTTACATGTCGTAACCAGGCACAGGTACAGATTCGACAGTTTAGGCCCTACCTTCACTGCACTGGTTTTTCATCGGATTTTTATGCGGATTCAGTATTTGAAATCCGCAAAAATCCGACTATAATCAGTGCACCATTGACCGCAATCGAAAATCCAAGCTGTAGTCTACACAGCTTGGATTTTTTACTGCCAGATTTTTAATCCGTAATACAGCGGATTCTAGTACAGTTCTATGTAATGGACCAGCCAAAATCTGAAAACAGACTGCGTTTTTTTGGCGCAAACCTGTGCCAGAAACCATGGTAAAGCGATGTTAAAATACCATCTGATTTCTGACGTCATTTTAACATTGCCATGAAGACATAGGGCGACATGTATGAACGGGCTTTTCGCCTGTCTTTTGGCGTAACCTGCGCCTCCCGGGATGAATCCCCCTGTCGGATGCAGGGATGCGGTGTTAGGCGCATCATTCGCCACTTTCAGCTGCGCCCCGCATGAAGGGGCGGGCAATGGGCGCGGTGTGGGCGCGGTGTAGGCGTTTCGGGGCGGGACGCGGCGCACTCGAAAACTCCGGGACATGTACGATCGCGAGTCGGCAAAGTGCGGCGCATTACAGCGCTCGGCAGCTCTGACAGGCAGACCTGGTTTATTTTGGTCTAAATGCTCCGGCAGAGGCGAAGTGAAGCAAGAACGGAACATGCGAGGAAGCAGATAGAAGATCGCAAGAGAAATCTCGGCGCTCAGCTCCATGCGGCATGGAGTATGATTCCGAAAAATCGCCTTTATAAAGGTGGAAAACATTCTCAGAAAAGAGCTTAAACCTCAAAAATAAAAACGACATTAAAAAAATCACTTTACAAAAATCTAGAACGGCACAATATCAAGAATTAGGGTGTTGGAAATTGCCGGGAAATACAGTATCTCAAATTCTGAAAGCTATTCTCATTGGTCGGCAGAAACCGGCCAATCAGAATAGGAGCGACAGTAAACCATTAAAACCTATGGAGAACGATTGACCAATCAGAATCAAAGGCGGGACAGTTCAAAATACAGTAAAAATGCAGAAAAGAGCTGATTGCTGAGCTAGCGGGGCTTGGGTATCTCGGCCAATCAGAATAGGAGCGACAGGGACCCATTCTAGCCTATGGAGAAGTTTAAACCAATCAAAATCAAAGGCGAGACAGTTCAAAATACAGTAAAAATGCATTTTTCTTTATTTTCGTTAGCCAAGGATCAATAGTATTGGTGTAACGAAAATAAAGAAATAAACAGGTAATAAACAGGAAATCTCAGCGCTGAGAGCCGAGATTTCATTGCGCCGATCTCTCCATGGACTACAATGGGAGAAGTAGCTCGCGCTCTGATTGGCCGGGATAGCCAAGCCCCCGCTAGCTCAACCAATCAGCTCTTTTTCTGCATTTTTTACTGTATTTTGAACTGTCCCGCCTTTGATTTTGATTGGTTCAAACTTCTCCATAGGCTATAATGGGTCCGTGTCGCTCCTATTCTGATTGGTCGGGATAGCCAAGCCCCCGCTAGCTCAGCCAATCAGCTCTTTTCTGCATTTTTACTGTATTTTGAACTGTGCCGCCTTTGATTCTGATTGGTCAATAGTTCTCCATAGGTTTTAATGGTTCACTTTCGCTCCTATTCTGATTGGCCAGTTTCTGCCGACCAATGAGAATAGCTTTCAGAATTTGAATTACTGTATTTCCCGGCAATTTCCAATATTCTAATTCTTGACTTAGGATATTGGAAAGTGATTTTGTTTTATGTATTTTTTATTTTTGAGGTTTGAGCTCTTTTTCTGAGAATGTTTATAAAGGCGATTTTTGATTCATACTCCGCACCGACATGTGGAATGATTTCTTGCTGTTTTCCAGCCTGTCTCGCATCGGAACAGATTTTCGGTGCAGTCCCTTCTGCGCCTAAGTCCCGCACTGCACCCCACACACTGGCGAGGCGCAGGGAACTTTTCCCTGTATGTATGAGCGCACCTCCTCGGACGGCGAATCTTAGACACAGCCCCGCACTGTGCCTCAGACCCGCACTGCGCCTCACACATTGGCGAGGCGCAGGGAACTTTTCCCCGCATGTATGAGTGCACTACCTCGGGCGGCGAATCATAGGCGCAGCGCCGCACTGCGCCTTAGTCCCGCACTGCGCCCCAAACACTGGAGAGGCGCGGCGGACTTTACATGGAATGTATGAGCGCGACCTGGTGCCGACATAAATCAGGCGCAGATTTCGCCGGAAAACCGGCGGAAAGGTGCACCCCGAAGTGGCGAGACTCATACATGTCGCCCATTGCCTTAAGGACCCTACAAACAGCAAATTAAATCTCAGCTTCTTAAACTGAAGTAAATTTCACTAGTGGAGATCAGGACATTAGGGAAATGTGTGAAGTGATTTACGCCAGCATTCTGGCATTAAAAAGTTGCTAATTCATGCACAAATGACATTTGTTCAAAAAATGCTGTTAACGACAAGTGTGCCAATTTTTTGAAAAGTGGGAAGAGCTCAGCAAAAATGGTCATGGTCTTGCAATTCCTGTCAAATTTACTAAAGTTTGCTCCAAATTAAGCCAAGAGCCTATTCAGGTCCCAGATAGATTACGGGCGGTATGTATAAACTGGGCAGCGCCAGATATCTGGCATCTTTTCAGCCCAATATCAGGCACAGCCACGTTTACTTCACTGAAATCCCTCCCGCACGCCAGAATCAAGCAGACTACAGAGCGTCAGTGGCACTTTGTAATGCGCCTGCTTTCAGCAGGGGCGTGCAGGAGGCGGGGCGCACTAGAACCATACGTAGCTTCATATTTATAGCTTCAGTACGGCAAATCCAGGCACATTACTGTTGGAACAGGTAGAGCACTTTCAAAGTGGTTTACCTGAGCCAGAATTGTCGTACAAGCGCTAGAATGCACCTGATTTCTGATGGCTGTAGAGCAGGTTCATAAATCAGGCGCATTCTATATTAATATTATGCGCATGAAATTTGGCGATTCAACACCAAATTTCATACATGCCGCCTTACATTTTTTTTTTTAGACATGAGCATGAACACTGAAAGATGCACCAAATTTATTAAAGGAGTTTTGCCACAAAGTGAGTTCCTTACCTCCTTATCAGCTCAGGGGAGAATATAAACAAATCATGCTGAGCCATGAATGCTGCAGGGGTGAGAGGGAGGGGGTAATCAGAGAATGAGGAAGAAGGGAGCGTCTCAAAAGTTTACTCAAATAATAACATTACAACAGTGGATTCTCTATACAGCAGATAGTCTCATACACTGCACATTTCTCCCCAGCCCCTTGGAAGCTCATTCATGTTCACGGTCATCAGATAAGAAGTGCAAACACGCAAGCGCAGCCAGATCAGCTCCTATCAGCTCCTCTGGTCGTGTCTAATGTAAACTTTCAGGAAACTAAGGGGGACTGAGCAATGCTGTAGCTCTCACAGGCTTCACTTTTTGTAATCACATATATTTAGAAAAGTGATTAAATACCCATTTTGGAGGATCCCATGTCAACATTACATCGTGGCAAAACCCCTTTAAGTCTTAATACATTTGCCACATTTTACTCCTGTGCACTTTTCTGCCAGTCTTAATACATTTACCCCTTTGTCATAGTCCATGTTCTCATTCGCATCTGAGGCTTCTCCACATATTTTGCTACTGCATGCAGTTCCTTTGTTACTGAATAGCTTACTGTGTGAACAGCAAACACAGAATAAGCAATACAGTATACTAAATAAAATGACAAATACTCATACATAAATATAATACACATTATAAACATAAATAGCTGAATATATCACATACATTTTTGTTGTTTATTTTAGTTGGCTGGAAAAATAGTTGAGTATAATGTATGTGACAGCCAATGTAAAGTAATAAATAAATGAATTTTTCATTTGGACATTATGGGCAGCATGTATGAACCTAGCACTAACTCGCCAGTTCTACCCCTGTGTTTAATAATGTGAGATCCGACAGTATGTATAAGTATGTATGAGTATGTGTCTCACAGCACTTTATAAATGTGTCCCGTTCTATGCCAAAAGTAGTCTCAGCCATGTCACTTTGAAACTGGAATGGATTTCTACGACAATTTTGCACCAAATTTTGGTGCATTTTTGGTGCAGATTGTGCCAGATTGTGCCAAGTTTTGGCTCACACATCTATAGAACAGGGCTATGACCATTTGTTTTGCACAAAGAACGCAGCCCCGTTCATACATGTCCCCTTGTGTTTTAGAAATCATTGATGGAAAGCATAGTCCTTTTGAGCTCTTTTAAAATCTTTGTAGCGGTGTTGAAATTCCTGTACATTAGAAGCTTGATAAATGGCAAGTAAATGGTTAATGCAATTATCTCCTCTAATAAGAGAGGGGATGGGAGAGATGAAAGAACAAGAGACATTTAGCTGTCAGCCCTTTCCTCTTAGGTAAGGAGTGAGAGTGGCAGCAGAGGAAGGCAGGGTCCTCGCTGCGAGATGAGGATGTGGTATGCACTAATGTTAGCAGTATTCAGCGGGAGCTCATGAATAATAAATATCACTCAATGTTTATGCGCTTCCCATGCCACAGGACGTTCATAATTACACCCTTGGCACACACCACACAATGGTCTGAGTAAGAGGATGAAACATAAAACCATGATAAATGCATAATAATACTGATATATAATACTGAATAGTCCAAATAATTATATTGTGTACATTAGCTGTGCTATTGTATAACGACTTGACTCCCGCTATAGGTACTGGACGCAGTAAAATAAGTTATGTACTACTCTGCTCTGCACACGACCAGATCTTACTTATTACATTATCCGTCAGTGTTTGTAGAAACATCCAGCACTCTTAGGCCCTGTTCACATGATGGATTCGAACGAGGTTATGGCCGCGGGTTCCGACGCGGTTTCCGCGGCCAAAACCACGTCCAAATCGCGCCCAGTTTATTAACACGGTTTCCTATTGCAAACCGTGTTAATATTCACTTGCCGCGCGTGTTTGAGAACTCTCTTGACAATTCTTGACAGGGAGTCCTCAGCGCGGCGCCCGCGCTGTGTTGCTGCGGGTGGTGAGGGTAGGACGAGGTTTGGCCGTGGCTGAACCCGCGGCCAAAATCATTGTGTGAACATGCCCTTAGGGGCCGTTGACACGGCACAGGACAAATACCGGTCGGTTTATCCGACCGCAGGGGATGGCTTTTCTCCGCGATCCGTCCAAAAACCGGTCGGAAGAATGAACATGTTATATGTTTTTCGGACAGCCGGCGGTCTGGAAAAACCGCTGGGTGGAAAACCCGTGCAGTGGGGACTGCTGCATGGGTTTTCCATAGCGGTCCATTGAAAAGTTTGCGGCCGGTTGCAGCCGCAAACCCGTGTTGTGGGGGCATGGCCTTAGACCATGCGAGCAACACAAATCCACGTTAAAAAATAAGTTGCTTTATCATATCCTTTTAAAAAGTATGCATAGACACGTGCACTGCAGGAATAAAAAAGCGAGCAACCAACGCGTTTCGGCAATAAAGCGTTGGTTGCTCGCTTTTTTATTCCTGCAGTGCACGTGTCTATGTATACTAAAAAAGGATGTAATAAAGCAAGTTATTTTTTAACGTGGATTTGTGCTGCTCACATGGTCTGAGGCTGCATCCCCACGGCACTGGGTAAAAATGACTGAAAACCATTGCAATGGGGACAAGTCCTTACATGTTCTGAAAGTTTGCTTTTTTATCATGTTATTAATTCTAATCCTGCTAATCCCACATACTTTTTATTTGCTCTTTAAAATTTAGATTTCTTCCGACAATGATCTAGAAAAATGATCCACCCCTACCCTCTTGTAGGTAGATGTGACAGTACTTCAAATGTTTTATTTGTTCTGATTGGTACACATCCCTGCCCTTGTGGTGGGTCTGGGAATGGTTCACATAAACCACAGTTGGCACTCACAAAATGCTACATATTTCTACCAATTCCTTGGTTCTCACCTCTACTTATACTATTGGATTGTTTTGGTGAGCCACTTTTGTATTGCCAGATCTGGGTAAAATTGGAGATCAGAATGGATACACTTTTGTGTTCTTCTGGAATCACTACTTTATTTGGGTTATATGTTTCTTCAACCGTCAAACCACAAAAATGTATCCATTCTGATCTCCAATTTTACTCAGATCTGGCAATACTTCAAATTTCAATTCAAAATAAATGCATCACCATTATCATCCATGTTTTAGAATCCCATTAAACACCCCTATCAGACTTTATCATAGACAGTTTCATTGGTAGAAGCTACTGTAAATCCAGCTTCATTTGAGTAGAGGGCACCAATGCTGTCAAAGTATTATATGTCCTCGCTTCTACAGTTATCGCCAGGGATACCATCTGTTGGACTTTCCCTACAATTGTCGCATTTTGGCAGGAGGTTATCCAGCTGATACCCTGCATCTTCCACAAACAATGCCCTTCAATGCCCACTGATATGTTTCTTGGCAATTAGGATAATCCATGGTGTAATTACTTAGATTAGCACATTGATCAAGTTTAGAAACATAGCTACCATAATATATCACAGCAAATTGAAGAGCAGCCACACCTTTACACAGGTTAAAGGGGTTTTGCCAGGATGTGCCTTATCTGCCAAGAAGCTAATGCAAACAAGCCATGCTGAGCTGATAGAGTGAGAGACAAAGCCAGAGCACAGAGCCATGCATAAGGGATCGTGTGAAATGTTCACTCACATAATCAAACTACAACTAGTGGATTCTATATACAAAAGACAACACCTTTTCTCCACAGCAGCTTGAAAGCTTCTTCATGTTCTCTGTCATCAGATAAAGCAGGGATCTACTCAGATAATCACCTTACAACTAGTGCATTCTGTATACAAAAGACAACATATTTCTACCCGGTGCCTTGAAAGCTTCTTCAGCTCCCTTTCATCAGATAAGAAGTGTGCTCTGTGCAAGCCTGGCCAGCAGCTCTTGTCAGGTCGTATCTAATAGAAGCTTTTAAGTAACTAAGGGCAGGTAAGGCAGCCTGTAGCTCTGTCAGGCTGCAATTTTTGGAATCACATATATTTAGAAAAGTGATTAAATACCCATTTTGGAGGATCCCACGTCAACATTACATCATGGCAAAACCCCTTTAAGCAGTGAATGAATCTTATGAAAAAAATATGGAAGTGGATGAACTCGCATCCATTTGCTTGACCTATGTTTCCCATGAGACCTCACTTGCCATGCCGGAAGCCCTCCAAATCTTTACCTAAGCCATACTTTACTACATCTACATCATCTGTTTGTGGATATGCAAACCAAGCATTTTAAGCAATGGCAGCCAAGCACAGGCTTCTATAGCGTTCATTTAGTATTCTTATCATTTGCCGTTTGCCACCTTTTCTGCCTGTAGTTATTTTTTTATATCCTGTATCATAAATCTTGTTCCCAGTGTTGTAAAATTATTCAAAGGCAATCCTGCTGTGTATTCTTCTTGTCCAATAGCTTATTAAAAGGGTTTTCCGCAGTCATAAAAAAACTGAGCAAAGGGAGAAAATGTAATAAAATTATTATAGAACTGCTAGTCACCTGATAAATCTCCATGATCGCTATTGGTCTTTTTTTTACTTGTGTACTTGGCTGCAGTGATTATGTCCCCATGTACAGTTGTGCTCAATAGTTTACATACCCCCGCAGAATTTTTGCTTTTGTGGCCTTTTTTCAGAGAATATGAATGATAACACAAAAACTTTTTTTCCACTCATGGTTAGTGGTTTGGTGAAGCCATTTATTGTCAAACTACTGTGTTTTCTCTTTTTTAAATCATAATGACAACCAAAAACCCCTCTAACATCAATGACAGCTTGAAGTCTTTCGTGGTAGTTGTGGATGAGGCTCTTTATTTTCTCAGATGGTAAAGCTGCCCATTCTGCTTGGTAAAAAGCCTCCAGTTCCTGTACATTCCTGGGCTGTCTTGCATGAACTGCGCGCTTGAGATGTCCCCAGAGTGGCTCAATGATATTGAGGTCAGGAGACTGAGATGACCACTCCAGAACCTTCACTTTGTTCTGCCATAGCCAATGACAGGTCGACTTGGCCTTGTGTTTTGGATTGTTGTCATGTTGGAACGTCCAAGTACTTCCCATGCGCAGCTTCCAGGCTGATGAGTGCAAATTTACCTACAGTATTTGCGGATAATGTGCTGTATTTATCTTTCTTTCAACTTTGACCAGGTTTCCTGTGCCTTTGCAGCTCACACATCCCCAAAACATCAGCGATCCACCTCTGTGCTTTACAGTAGGAATGGTGTTCCTTTCATCATAGGCCTTGTTGACACCTCTCAAAATGTAATGTTTATGGTTGCGGTTGAAAAGTTCGATTTGTTCTCATCACTGACCTTGTTCCAGAAGTTTTAAGGCTTGTCTCTGTGCTGTTTGGCATATTGTAGGCAAGATACTTTGTGACATTTGCGCAGTAATGGCTTTCTTCTGGCGACTCGACCATGCCGCCCTTTTTTCTTCAAGTGCCTCCTTATTGTGCATCTTGAAGCAACCACACTGCTAGTTCTCAGAGAGTCCTGTATCTCAGCTGATGTTATTTGTGGGTTTTTCTTTGCACCCTGAGCAATTTTCCTGGCAGTTGTGGCCAAAATTTTTGTTGGTCACCTGACTGTGGTTGGGTTTTTACAGAGCCCCTGATTTTCCATTTGTTAATCACATTTTGAACACTGCTGACTGGCATTATCAATTCCTTGGGTATCTTTTTTATCCCTTTCCTGTTTTGCATGTAAAACACGTATCGGCGATCACTCGTCTGAAACCCGATGCATGTGTTACATTGAAAGCAATGTAAAACACACTACACATATGCTAGTGTGAACATACCCAAAGAGTCACATGCTGCCATGACACACTGCTGAGTGACTCAGTATCTTTGATGTAAACACACAGAAATGTGCTCTGTAGACCTGACAGGGTGGTACAAGCCTGCTCCCAAGGCAGTAACTCTAAGAATTAAAGTTTTTCTCAGTAGAAAGATAATATCAAAGACTGAAAACCAAGTTCCATCCTGCTGATAAGACACAGCAGAGAGTGATATCACCAACCCCACCACTGCTGGAGCAGAAAGAGGTAGTTGGTAACCTGGGGAAGCTTGTTTGAGCAAGCAGAAGATAAGAACTGCTTTAACTGTGAAATTGAGCAAAAATGGAACAGCAGTGTATTTACCTACATGTTTACCGCTAATAAATACTAGAAATGCTGCTTTTGGATTTCAGTGCTTAAAGGGAACCTGTCACATAGATTATGCCCCTCTTGCTGAGAGCAGCACAAGCTAGTGACAGACCTGCTGTTTCCAGCAGTGTGCCCCTTATTCTGTAAGATGCAGCAATTTAGAGCATTTACCCCTCAAATCTTATTCATGAGTAGGTGTTAGGCCCGCCCACCAAAGGCTAGCCCCGCCCACTGACAGTCACATGTTTCTATCTATTCAAAGTGGAGGTGGGTGGGGTTTAAAAACTGACTCTTTGAATGAATCTTTGAATGACTCTTCTGGCTGAAAACTGCAGATTTGAGCATTAAATACACGAAAACTACAGCATCTTGCAGAATAAGGGACACAGCGCTGGGAACAGCAGGTCTGACACTAACTTGTTCTGTCCTCAGCAAGGGGGACATAATCTATGTGACAGGTTCCCTTTAATCAGCAACATCCATAGGGTTAACACAGAAAAAAATGCTTTGCTCTTATCAGCTTCTTGCATTTACCATCACTTTCTGACCTAACAGTGCAGAATTGACTGTTAATAGAACTGCACTAGAATCTTCTCAAAATTATCAATGGCCTGTAAAAACAAGAGTGGCCTACAGGGCAATTTACCCCTGATCCCGTTGTCAGTAATGCAGATTGTATATACATTTTTTCACTTTTCTAAATGGCCCTTAATATCATTAACAGGCTCTCTGTCCATACAATCAGCCCATGATTGCACACTCAATGTGACATATACTGTAGACGTTCATAGCCTCTAAGCTAATTAAGGGTGACCCAGCAACCTACTGCTTTCCCAGCACGTACATTCATGACAAGCCATTAGAAGGGGGAAGCTGCAGATACAGCCGAGTTCTAATTCCTTTGCTGCTCACATCTATGCGAACAAGGACCTGTTTCTCTAAAACAGGGGTGTCAAACTGCGGCCCTCCAGCTGTTGGGAAACTACAACTCCCATCATATATAATCTATAACAGTGGGCATGATGGGAGTTGTAGTTTCCCAACAGCTGGAGGGCCGCAGTTTGACACCTGTGCTCTAAAAGGAGCATCAAAATCAGGCAGCAGAAATACACAACTAAAAAATCCCAATGTGAATGCAAGACGGTGCCTAAACCGAGGCTTTCAATTTCATAATTACTGATTCTGCTACTACCCTCTCCCTTGCTTCCCACGCAAGTGGTGTAGTATACAGTCAGCTTTGTGTGGTGCCAATTATCAGAGCCTCACAGACTGCCTTGGGCACCCTATTAATGTAAACATTCAGTTACCAAATCACTTTAGGCTGAGATGCTGCATATGGACAGAATAAATGCCAGGCCTCTAACAATCTGTTCAGCGGAGTGACACACACAGAATTGTGTCACTGCATCGTTTTCTCGCCTGCAAATAATTAGTCATGTGACAGCCCTCTGCTTATTCCCTTGGAGAACAAGCCTATGTTGCAGATGTAGCTTCTTTGGCTGGGTTGACACTTGAGTAATGTATGAGTGGGAATCAGCGTGCCTGTGAGTCTTTCACATGTTACTCTCTCTTAAAGGGGTTTTGCCATTATGTAACGTTGACGTGGGATCCTCCAAAATGGGTACAGTCATATGAAAAAGTTTGGGCACCCCTATTAATCTTAATCATTCTTAGTTCTAAATATTTGGGTGTTTGCAACAGCCATTTCAATTTGATATATCTAATAACTGATGGACACAGTAATATTTCCGGATTGAAATGAGGTTTATTGTACTAACACAAAATGTGCAATATTAGTTATTAGATATATCAAATTGAAATGGCTGTTGCAAATACCCAAATATTTAGAACTAAAAATGATTTAGATTAATAGGGGTGCCCAAACTTTTTCATGTGACTGTATTTAATCGCTTTTCTAAATATATGTGATTACAAAAAGTGAAGCCTGTGAGAGCTACAGCATTGCTCAGTCCCCCTTAGTTTCCTGAAAGTTTACATTAGAGCTGATCTTGCGTGTTTGCACTTCTCATCTGATGACAGGGAACATGAATGAGCTTGCAAGGGGCTGGGGAGAAAGTGCAGTGTATGAGGCTTTCTTCTGTATAGACAATCCACTGATTGTAATGTTATTATTTGAGTAAACATTGCAGACACTCCCTTCTTCCTCGCTCTCTGCTCACCCCCTCCCTCTCACCACTGCAGCGTTCATGATTTGTTTATCTTTTCTCCTGGGCAGATAAGAGGTAAGCAACTCACTTCTTGGCAAAACCCTTTTAATATTTTGGTATCTTTTTAGCTCTCCTGCCTCCGGTATAATTGCTGAGTACAGAACTGTAAGTGGTTAAAAAAACAAAGTCTGCTTTTTCCAGTAACAGCGCCACATTGTTCTATGGGCTGTGTCTGGAATTGCAGCTGAGTAGATGATATCAGTTGCTTCTAGAGCAATTATGAAGTCAATATTGTGCAATTTCAGTAATAGAGCAGGCTAGATTATTAGAACCTCTTGAGAAAGCTTGGCGAAACGCACGTGAAGTCTATCCCACTTCCTGGGTAGCACATTTCTTCCATTCCATTATATTTTGGTAATGTATTGACATTTTTGGGGGGGGCATTTGCATTAATTTATGCACTGTTCTATGAGGACTATATACTATTTAATCACTCGATTATGAATGTCACATTAATTATTTTTTGATAATTTTCACATTATTATTTGGTTCACTTCTTAAATTGATTTGGAATGGTATGATCTGTGTCTGCTCTTTTTTTTTGGGTATTATTTGAATTGTTTTTAACAAAAACTTTGTGTCTGTGACATACTGTATCAAATTAAATATATATTTTCTTGTTGATGTAGTAAGATGTAGTAAAGATTGTTACTATATTTTTATATAGAAATATTTAGTGTCATTATATTTCTTAATTGGTAAAATAGATTATTGGATTTTCTGATTCATTGCATGTTTTAAAGGGGTTGTCTCGCTACAAGGATTGCTTTTATGTTAAAGATCTTGCAAAAACAAGTCACTTTGCAACATGTGTCCATTAATAGTGTCCTACCTATTCCGAGATATCCACTCTTGCATGGGCTGCATCAGCTCCTCAGGTCGCTATAGCTACAGACCTGTTTAATCTCTCCTGATAGGCTGCCAGCACTGGTTGCTATAGCTACAGACCTGGCTTCTCCTGCAGCCTAGTGTAAGCCAGTAGACACCTCCTGAATTCAAAGTGAAACCAAGAAAACAGGACTGAGGTAAGATGAATCAATGTAGTGAGACAACCCCTTTAAATAACATTTTAGTCATCCCCAATGTCTACAAAACATCTTCAGACCACACAAATCACTATTAAAGGGATTCCCATTACAATTGTTTATTAGGAAATATTTAAGATTCCTTATTGATTCTGTATCTATTTGCTACGCAATGGCTTGAAACTGTTTTGAGCAATAGATTGGCACAGATTTGCAAAAGATGGCCATTGGCTGGTACATCCATAAGTTAACGGTCTATAAAAAAAAATCTAAATGTTTCATGAAGATTCTCTTGAACTACTGGTTTTAATACACACTGGCAGTACTTGAAGTGGTGTTCTCACCATGCTGTTTTACAGAGTCACAGGCAACTTCAGGCAGTCACGTCCTGGTCAGGCTGTGGGTAGTTCAATAGCAGTGATTGGCATATCAGCTCTGCTATTCCTAGCTGAGCCTGTTAGTGACATTGGTAATAGATGGGTTTAAACAGTAGGACAGATGGTTATAGTTTGTCAGTAACACAGATAAACAAGCTCATGTGCTGCTGATAAGACACATCCCGCCTCCTAAAACTAAATGTGGAGAAAACTGAATTTATCATCTTCCTCCCATCCCACTCTATCCCTCCACCTGATCTCTCTATCACTGTCAACGGCTACACTCACCAGCTCCACAAGTCCGCTGCCTTGGGATAACCTTTAACTTTAATCTGTCCTTCAAACTGCACATCCAAACCCTTACCTCTGCCTGCCGTCTCCCCCTGAAAAATATCTCCCAAATCCGCTCATTCCTTAAATTTGATAGCACAAAAATGCTTGTCCTTGCCCTTGTCATTTCCCTCCTAGACTACTGCAACATGCTTCTCTGTGGCCTTCCGTCTTTCCCCCAAACCATCCTTAACTCTGCTGCCCGTCTGATTCACCTCTCTTCTCGCTACTCCCCTGCCTCTCCCCTCTGCCACTTCCTTTACTGGCTACCCATTGCCCAGCGAATCCAGTTCAAGTTGCTAACCATGACCTGCAAGGCTCTCCATGACCTCTCTCCTCCATACATCTCTGCCTTAATCTCTAGATACCTCCCCTCACACAACCTCCGCTACTCACAGGACCTTCTCATCCACCCTCTTATCATCTCTTCACATAACCGTCTCCAAGACTTCTCCCGTGCTTCCCCCACACTCTGGAACTCACTGCCCCAACACATCAGACTCTCCCCCACTCTCACTAGCCTCAAAGGTAACCTGAAAACCTATCTCTTCAGGATAGCCTATAACCTAGAATAACCCCATTGCACTGCTCCACCCAACAAACATGTCTGCCCCTCACCTTCTGTCTCTTCCCTCCTTCTCTGTAGACTGTAACCCCCTTGTCCCAAATTGTTAGTTCTTTGTCCCCTTGTAATTGTTTGACCAATTTATTTATGAAACCCCCTCGAATGTACAGCGTCGGGAACGAAGGAGCTCTAAAATAAATAATAATAAAAAATCAGATTTTGAAATTTGGGGTTGATTAGGGGCTTTCTGGCCAAAGGGAGCAGATTTTGAAACCTCCGTTTACTGAAACCTGTGCGTGTTGAAATGTATCCAGAGTGGTCAAATAGTACCTTTGCAAATTAGCAACGTGGAAATTGGCGAGCACCACATTCCATTGATTGGAGAGGTGAAGGTCAACTATGAAGGTGCGCAGTGGCAGGTCACTGCCAAAATACACTAGAGAGGTAAAACGACAATTAGCCCCCCTTCCAGCGGGTTTCCCGAAGAAGGAGATGGAAAATGACCTCTGAAAAAGTTCAACAACGTATCAGTTTTGGACCTCCTGAGAAAAAGGGTTTCCCTTCTGCAGCGTTTTCTGCTTCATTGTAGTGATGGACATTGATGGGTCGGGGATCAGGCAAGAAACATCATGAGCAAATACCCCGCAACCAGGTTTGGACTGGCCCACAGGGGAAACCCCCAGTGGGCCCTAGAGCATGGCTGACCTGGAGTTTGCAACTGCATATACATCCCCGGAAAGGGCAAAAAAGCATAGATAGAAAGGCAAAAAGCAAGAGGCAGAGGTTAGGGGTCATGTACAGTCATTCACAGTAGCTGTAGGGTGGGCCTCTAAAATAAACTCCACCGGTGGAACAGAAATAGTCAGCTGATGGGCCCCTAGAATCAACTCCACCTGTTGGCTCTAGACACCCCAGTCCGACACTGCCTGCAACCATTGCTGGAAGGACAGAAGCTAAAGGTGGCAGCATTATGGCCTGGGGAATGTTTTCTTGACCTTCTGGGGAAGACACTCCTAACTGATTTGGGTATGAATCCTTCCTTGCAGATCACATACACCCATATATGCGGACTGTCTTTCCTGGGGCGAATGCGTGGGCATAATTATAGCCATAGCAGTCCTAGCAAATTCTATGGGGCCCAAAGATTTGAGGTGGCCATCTGAGGTGCAAGAACATGGTACATTTTTGTAGGGAATAAAAAGTTGATGTTTTCTGCTATCTGGCCACCACTAAATGGTTTCTTTGACATGGTATTATTTATACCTTTAACTATTTCTATTTATATTACCGTTGCAGTTTCTTGTCAATAGGAGATGGGGTCCCATCTCATTTTTCTATGGTGCCCTCTCTATTCTAGTTACACCCCTGGGTGGATGGGATCTTCTAATAAGACAATGAATGCAGCATGTCACATGGCTGGAAATGTCTAACATAGGTTGGAAAAGCATGACCAAGACTTTCAAGTACCACCCTGACTACTAATCCACCAGAAAAGAACTCAATTCAGCATCTGTGGAATTACTTTGATTATTTTGTTTTTTTCTGTTGATCCTCCCTTACACACCCTCCAGCAGCTGTGGGATGCTGTGAACATGGCTCCAGATACCTGTGACCACCTACCAGCATCTTATTAAGTCGCTCCCAGCCTGTCTAGTGGCTGTCTGTGTTGGATATGGCGGTTAGCTGGTGGTCATAATAATGTGACTCAACTGTGTAGAAATGTATTACTGAATCTGTCAGCTGGGTGTTACCAATTAGGGGTTAGTCCCGTACAGTCTGACATTTTCCAATCAGGTGCAATCCCTGGTTAGGGGACACACCCCATTTTAAAAATGGGAATGGTAACACCCCATTGAAAATTCAGTAATAATTTCTAGAAGGAATAACAGAGAAAAAGCACAACACAGAGTTATAAAAAAAGATACTCCCAGAAATGTTATTTTACAGGGAATTGGGGATTTTAAATAAAAACAGGGAATAAGGAAAGAAATTTAAACCAAGAATCCTCTTTCAATGGTTTTTGGAAAGGAAATCACCTCTTTGAGCTAGCGCCCACCCAACTCTTTTAAAGGGCTTGGGCAACTGCAGGATTTTGGGTACAGATTACAGGCTTTGGGGAGGAAAGCACGGACCACTGTAACCACTGTCACACATCCTGATAGACTTTAATAGAAAATCCGTTCAGTAGTCCCCACTGAATGGATTTTCTGCCGTTTTTTTACGAAAAACTTAGAATCTGTTCATTCTTCTGCCCGGATTTCGGGCGAAACATGAACATGTCAGTGGTTGAGGGGGACGGGCGCATTCGCAAACTGCGGAAAGAACCGTCCCCAAAACCACGGAAAAGATTTCAAAATACCAGTCGGATTCCTTAATCAGAATCCGTCCGGTATTTGCATACTGCCGTGTGGCTGGACCCTAATAGAGAAGATCTCAACAGGCCCATCTGTGATGTTTATATGTATTAATAAAGGGCATTCTGGGTCTTCGGATGGGGCAACCTCTGTAAGCCTTTGTGCCTAGGAGGAAAAAAAAAGGCAGCCGGGAAGCCCGGGGTCTTTTGCGTCTTTTTTTCGCTCTAATCCCGAGCGAGAGGGCGCGTCCAAAAATTTTACTTTTAAATCCTTTGAGAATACAATCGTATTTTTACCCCCGGGGAAAAAAAGGGCCTTTTCACTGAAAGAAAGTGACAGTTAGGGGGCCGGGGGGCCCCTAAACACCCCCCCTTTTCCCCCTCCCCCGCTCGGGGGGAGTACGCCCCCCGATTTCCAAAATTTACCCAGCGAAAATTCCCCCAAATTAACGGGGGTGGTTGGGGAACCCATAGCCTTTTTTTAAAAACCAAGTGTTGTTCTTGACTAGGAAAAATTTTTAGCCAGGGAAATTTAAAAAAAAAAATGTTTTTTTATTGTAATAAATGCAAGCGGGGAGTTTTTTTTAAACTGAAAGGGAATTATTTTTTAAAATTAAAAATAATTTAAAACTTGCTTTTTAAATTTTTAAATAGGATGGAAAAATGAAAATCCCCTCTTAAACGGTTTTTTTCTTTAAAACCAGCCCCCCCGAGCTTGTAAAAATATGCATATAAAGGGCACTAAGGGTGGATTACAGAGGCCCTGAACACCCGCTGGAAAATGTCATGTTTCTTTAGTTTGTACACCATTTGTTTTTTTAAAAATTAATTGCGAGTTAAAAAATTTTTGATTAATTCCCCTTTTACATAACAAAAAAAACCATAAAATCCTCCCTGCAAGGGGCCCTCCCCGAGGATTCAGCTGACACCTTTATGCCAGTAAAATGTTTTTTTTTTTTTCCATTTGTTAGTTTTGAAAAAACAATTAAGAAGAACAACTATTACGCATTGATCCTTTTTTTTCAGAGTGTCGCATTGGCAAAGGTGCCGGGGAACCCGGGGGATTTTGCCCAGATTTCTGTCCCAGGGGTTGCCTATATAAAAAACACAATTGGACAGAAAAAAAAATTAATGCCCATTCCCCAAGGTTCTGTTTTGGTTTAAAATCTTTTATGATAGGGGTCTATTAGGAAAAAATTTTTAAAAAGATTACGCGGGATTTTTAAAATTTTTTAAATGGCATTAAATTTTTTTCCCCTTTGGAGCCCTTAGGCCAGAAATGCTGAACTTGGGGGGAAAGGGGTTTAAAAACTGTTTTTGGGAAATTTCCATGGGACGCAAAAGGGAAAAACCCCCTTGCTGCCCCAAAAATTGCCCTCAAACTGCGGGGGGAATTTGCCCACTTGGGGGGGGGGGGTTTGCAAAAAGCTTCCCCCATCTGGGGTTCCGTTGGGGCAGGGGGTTGTGGGTCAGAGTTGAGTCGTTAAAAAAGGACCGACCCCGGGACCCCCCAAAAATTTAAAATTAAATTTAGTTGGTTCATTTAAAGTTCAATCCCAATTCCCAAGAGCAAAAGGGGAAAATTGGGTTTTTCCCGGGTGCTATGCCCCCATATTTTCCCCCCTTTTTATCCACATGAGGGTTAAAATTAAAAAAAAAAAATTTAAAATGCCCATGGAGGCGGCAAAGCATTTGCCACAAGGGAAAAAAGTTTTCTCCCCCCAAATAAAACAAAAAGGGGACCAGATTTCGAAAAAATTTTTCCCCGGCCTTTCAGAGTAAGGAAGAGGTTGGGGCAACCATTCCCCAAAAACTGACTGGGTTTAAAGGAAATTCCCTTTATCCCTTGAAAAATTTTTAAAGAGATTTTTTGCCCTGGGGTCATGCTTTGCCAAAAAACCCAAGTAAAGGTAGAGGGCCGTTTCTAGCCTGAAAAAAATTAAAAATCAGATGTGGGTTGTTTCTATGCAGGATTGAGGGAGGCGAATACTGTTTTTCAGAACAAGTTAAATGGGACCCAAAAAAATGTTTTTTAAACAGGTTTTTAACCCTTGGGTTTGAAAACTTTTTTTTTTTCCCCCTTCCTGAAAAGGTTTTTAAATATTTACAATTTTTTTTTGTTTCAAAATGTGTATAAAATAAATATAACAATGGTTTAAAATTGTGACTTTCAGGCCCCAAATATCCCCCCCCACCCCATGTGGGGCCTCCCTTTCTTTTATAAAAAAATCATCTTGGGAGAATTTTTTTTCTTCTTGTTTACTACAAATTACAAATTTTTCCCCAAAATTCCCCTAATAGTCAGTGTGTTATTGGGGCGGGATTCCCAAGTAAAAAGGGTCATGGTTTGAGCGGGCCAGGGAAGTTTTCCCCAAGAAAAGAGAAACCCCCCTTAAACCAGCTATGGGATAGCGTTCTTTGGCCCAAGGGAAAAAATTCCCAAAACTGCATCATGTGAGGCGCGGGACGCGGGAAAAAATTTGAAATGAAGTACTTCCTTTCCCAAAAAGGGGGCAAGGAGGTTTGGGACGTCCGGGGGAAATTTTTCCCGAGTCAAAAAGTTGCCCCATCACAAGGTCTTTCAGTTCTAAGGTGACAGCCCAAGGCAGAAAGAGGGGTCTTATACTTTTTAAAGAGTGAGTCACAGACGTCCATGCAAGCACGGGGAAAAACCCACCATTAACAAGTTTTTGGAATGATGGCCTAAAAAAAAAGGTGAAGAAGCCTCGATTTTCAATCTCGTCATAAAAAAGGTCGGGTCAAGTCTGCAAAAAAAATACAAATGGAAAATTGGTAGGGATGATTGGAGGTGGGATGAAAAATCAGTAGACCGGGCTTGATGGGGGCAAATGGGTTTTTAAAAATCAAGGGAGAAAGGGCTAATGGATAAAAAAATTAAAAACTTGTAAATTCAGTGGGGGAAAACCTGAGGAATGGAGTGTTTACAGCCAAAAATGTTGGTACTTGACCCGGACGATGTTTTATCTCAAAAGCTGAGATTGTGAGTGTCCTACAAGTGAGATTTATACTCGTTATAGGGTAGGGAAAAGGACGGGACAATTTGTGTTCCCGCAGGACAACGACCTGAAGCAGAATCAAAGGTTGGGAAGGAAAAGGGGTTTAATGAAAAAGTGAAGTAGAGTTGCTGTATTGGCCCCAAAACTGTGGCCCAAATCATCAAATGAATTTTTTTTAACAGAAAAAAACTCTCTGTAATTAGATTGTCTTTACCAGCTACATTCATGGCTTCACATGTACACACAAAAATGGGCCTATTATAAATTACCAAAATGTATTAATAGACCCTATAAGCAATGCACTCTTCAGCTTTGGGCCTGTACTGTTAAATAATAATTTCCAATGGTAAACCTACAGGGGTACCTGGCCCACACCCCGCACCATGTATTGCAGAAGTGTAACTGTATGAGGGTTAATTCACATCTGCGTCAGAGAATCTGTTCAGAACCTCCATCACAGAGGTAAAAACAGACACAAAAGGATCCATTTCACAACAGACACCACAGTGCTCGATGGACACTATTGATTACAACAGGTCTGTTGGGTTTCCGATGTGCTGTCAATTGTTTAGACAGAAAAAATAGCACAACCTGCTGCACTATTTTTTCCCTTGTTTCTAATGGAAAGGTTCTAAATGGAACCTCCAAAGCCTATATGAACCAAGCCTTAAAGGGAATCTGTCGGCAATTTTTTTTTAACTTATTAAAACACGGATACATATTCTTTTCTTCTTAGCTGTTTTCATTTTCTGATTTTAGATTTCTCAATTCAGTCGCGTATATATGATTATGGGGACAGCTTTCTTGCCTGCACTGCTTTTAACAGCAGTCAGAGAGATTCTTTACAGCGGTTTCAGGCACATCAGTCCCACTGACTTCTATAGGAGAGTGTTATTGGCACGCTCTGTGACCTGGGATGATGTCAGTGTACAGAAGGTGGGAGAGGGTGAGCTGTGACCTCTCCTACTGTGACTGGTGGATCCTGCATTATCTATACACACTGGTGTCACCTTTCAGTGTAACCATGCCTGTACTGATAAAGAGCAGAGACTGAAAATCTCTCTGTACAGAACAGGAAGTGTCAGTGTGAAAATTGCAGGACTTAAGAATGATTAAAAAATATTGAAAGTGATCTGGAAAATGTTAAAAAATAACCAAAGATTGTTCAAAAATGTCTTTAACATAAAAACGTAAGTTAAACAATAAGTCATTTTTTGATGACACATTCCCTTTAATTTACATGAGGTGAGGCTACATGGTACTACAGAGGAATTGAAAATCGCAACAATAAAAAGAATGTATTGACAAAACCGCCACATAACTTCTGATCTTTTTATTGTATGTATAGTAGTAAATTTGAGGTATTTTTCCCTAGAATACCTCATGTGGCACTTGATGGAGCAACAGGAAACATTTTGTATGCCTCCATATGAACTCAAAAGCAAAAATAGAAACAATAGGGGCCAATAGAGTGTTATGGTATCCATGTTATAGCTCTGGACTTCTCAAAGATGTACAGAGTCATAATACGACTGGGTATATGAGTCATAAGATGTATACACTTTTCCACCAGGGCCTATAAGCCTTTAGATTTTTTCTTTGATATTTGGGTATGTTTTGGTTTCATTTTATCCTGTATAATGTTAGAATTCACTACTGGTGACATAACGGTTTTCAAAGACTTTTAAAAACCTCCCTAACATTTCCCACTGTGCTAAAACAAAAAATAAAAAACTACTTACCTCTCCCATGAACACTGTTCCAGCGCTGCCAGAGCTCCAGTCTTCCCCTCTTACCGCCCGTTCCCTCACTACTGAGGTCATGTTCATGGATCACATGATGCTGCAGCCACTTTGGTCACATGCTGTACATGCAGGTCGATTGCAGCATCATGTGATACATGAACACTGGATCTCTAAAACGGTGGTGATGGAAGAGATAAGTATGGGTTAATTATTCTGCAGGTGGTAGAGAGGTTTTTACACTTGGGCTCTAGAATGGTGGTGATGTCCAGTAAAAAACAACTCTATTCTATTGGGGCCCAGGTGGTTTAAAAAGGAAAAAAAAAATAATAATACTAATTTAGCTGTCACCCGCCGCTGTTGCTATCAAGCTCCCAGCAATCCGCTTCTCTTGACTTCCGGGTTCTTGTCCCAACATGCTGGAGGGGCTTGCACTTCATTATAGGTAAAGGAAGTGACCTCTCTCTTGTCAGGGGGAACCCAAAAATTCGGGGGGAGGGGATCCCCGGGAACAGCAAATCTATTCATTTTTTTTTTTTACCCTAGCCCCAAAGAAATATAGGTTTTTTTTGGGCGGGGGGTTTACTGGACAACCCATAGCTATGTATTTGAAGGCTAGTTGTACGTAAAGATACTGAAAAACTAAAAACGAAATTTGTTTTTTACGAAGGTTTGGTAAATCGTTTATTGGCTGACCCTAGTCCCTAGAGTAGAAATCAGGCACACTCCCATCACTTTAAGTCATTGTCTGCCCCGGGGGGAAGCTGCACACATTTTTCAAAAGGGTTTTTCTGTTTTTTGATTGGAACTTTAAAAATGTTTTTATAATTTTACTTGTGTGGGGAAAAATTTGTAAATCACAATTATGAGAAAAATTTCAAAGATTTTTTTGACTGGGTCCTTCAAAAGAAATCATTTAAAAAGCAATCATGTTTTTATATGCTGTATTGGTTTTAAATATTTAACATATATTTCACTGCATATAATAACTATACTGTTGATATTACAAATCAAAACATAGCTGAAATGAGATTTGAGTGTCGTTCAATAAGTGAGCTATCCTTTTAGAGGTCTTACAATATTTTTGGGCCTTTTGGGGATCCCGGGCCAAAAAGACAAAACCAATAAACTGGGAATACTTATTTTGGTGCCTTAAAAGATGGAACCCTTTTTTGATATTTGGGGCACTGTTCTAAAAATTACCCCCGTTTTCCCTATCCTCCAGTTTTGGGAATCGGGCATTGCCCCTTTACAAAGCTTTGCTGCTGAAAGTACTGCAACTCAAATAGTTACAAAGAAATGTAGAAATTCTGTGAAACAGAAAAACATATTTAGAACATTTAGAGAAAAAATGCAAACAAAAATAATGTGCTGAGCAAATTCTATTCTGTTCATCTCTCAATAAAAAAAATTAATCACAAGTGAATCTGTAATCAACATCTCATAAACTAGAGCTGCCAGAACAAAATGGATGGGATTTTCAGACTCAGTAGCGCTCAAGTACTCAGAATAAGGTCAAAATTTCTAGGCACCCAAAAAATTTTTATTTTTGTTCCACAGTGTAATCAGTAGTATGCAAAGAGGAAAAAAAACATTTGCCACCAAGTGCCCCCAGGCACCATCACTTTTTCCCAGCCATACATTTGCCAGCCACAGTGCACCATCACATTTCCCAGCCATACATTTGCCAGCCACAGTGCACCATCACATTTCCCAACCATAGTACTCTAATACATTTGCCAGCCACAGTGACCTATAATTATCAGCCTTGCAACAAACCTCTTTGCCAGATACTAGTACAGCACAGAGATAGGAGGTTCTCCCTGTCAGCATAGAGGAGGAGAGCGACCAAACTGCTTCTGTTGTAACCAAGAGGCTAAAAGGTCTACAGATGTCTGTGTTATTTTATAGATATTTTATAGACTTGGGACCACTCACCCCATTTCTGATTTTTTTTTTTTTTATAATATGGAAGGTTTCTTGTGCTTGGTTATTTTTCAGATATTTTTGCTTGTTTTACGTGATGCACAAGTCTTTATTTTTATGCTATGTTTACATTACAGTTTTTGTTATATCAGGGAAAACTGTAAACACTTTAAACAGGTTTATTTTTTTTTTATATTTTTAATAGACAAAATGTCATTACAGAACTTTTATGTAGGTGATATTTTTAGGGCTCTTAGGGACAGGGGCTAAAAGTTTCCATTTCAGCTGGCTGAGTTTTATCATTTACTTATTTTTACTTGTTCTTATTTTTATATTTTTATTAATATTACATATTGTACCCTGCATAAGGTCAAAAAGAGATCTCTAGGTGGCATTTTTACATAAGTTTTTCTTCTTTTTATTGCTTATTTCCCCTGTAACTGAGGCTGATATATTAACCCAAGCTGCAAGAGGAATACAACTCTCAGCTCTGATTGCAGAGCTGATCTAGGTCTATTAAGGTCCAGCAGTTTCCTGCATACCCATCAAATCACATATCCGGACGAAAGCAAGAAGACTGAAGATAATTATTCTGGACATGTTCCAGTAAGGGGTTTTGATTCTTTAAAAAATCCTGCCCATTTGGAATGAAGCATCACACTATACAAAGTAGTGTGACACTGCATTTGGGGTGGCTACACACAAAAAAGGCCCCCTGATTGCACCTCGCCCAGAGATAATCATTTCTGGGCATGCATGTTGTCAAGGGCCGAGTCTGTTTTGTTAGCTGCCACTGACTGTAGTAGGAAGGGATATCATTTTGAATGGAGCATCATTACTTAAGGCCATAGAAATAATACTATAAATAATGTGAAAAACACACATAAAAAATCCATTAAAAAAATTTGATAAAGGCTATAAAGACTGTTTAGGGCATAGTGAGCCTAACTGATTTAACTTTTTTTTATAATAACCGGATAACCCCTTTAACATCCAGCCAAAAAATGAAAACACAATAGTTTTGTGTAGAGTCCAGGTTGGCAACATGTTGCCATCTACAATTACATTGCGGATGTGCACAGAGAATATTTCAGGCCACTCTTTAGTTCAGCCACTCTCTTACTGCACCTGCTTTAGTAAGGGTTAGAGATCTCCCATTTGCCGAGCACTTATTCACCTTCTTCCTCAGTACCTAGGAGTGTCGTTAATGGAGGTACTCTAATGGCATTGTTAATATGGAATATGGAGACACTGGTGGCATTGTTTAACAAGGGGAATTTCCATGTCATATTGAGATGCCATATACTGGTAGAACTATGTAGTTGGGAAGTCAGACATTTGACTCTTCTATATTTGTCACCCGGTAAAAGGGTTGTCTCACTACAAGGATTGCTTTTTATGTTAAAAATCTTGCACAAACAAGTCACTTTGCAATATATGTCCATTAACATTATCCTAACTATCAGCTCCTCAGGTCGCTATAGCTACAGACCTGATCAATCTCTCCTGATAGGCTGCCAGTACTGGTTGCTATAGCTACAGACCTGGCTTGTACTGCTGTCTAGTAGAAGCCAGTAAACACGCCGCTGAATTCAAAATGAAACCAAGAAAACAGGACTGAGGTGAGATGAATCAATGTAGTGAGACAACCCCTTTAACGCTTTCATAAATGGCTCATAAAGAATAATTAGTAATAACAGATTTATTGTGGTTGGTACAATTCTACTGACACAGCTCTGATCACTAGGAATGGGGCCAGTTCCCGAACAGCTATTGGCCAGGAATGTTTCTATGGCGTGGCGCAGCACTATAACAGTATTTTAGCCCCCTTTATTCTCAGGGCTGTGTCTCTTAGCAAAGTGCCACCAATATATTCAATGAGAAAACCACGTCAATGGGATATCTGAAGGCACTACTGATAGAGGCACTATAATGGCATTGTTGGAAAGGGCAAGACAGTCTCCAAGACTTCTCCCGTGCTTCACCCACACTCTGGAACTCACTGCCCCAACACATCAGACTCTCCTCCACTTTCACCAGCTTCAAAAGCAACCTGAAAACCTATCTCTTCAGTCTTGCCTATAACCTACACTAACCTTGTTGTCACTACTTCCTCCACAAACATGTCTGCCCCTCACCTTCTGTCTCTTTCCCCCTCCTTGTAGATTGTAAGCCCTCGTGGGTAGGGTCCTCTCTCCTTCTGTCATACCAATTGTCATTAATCACTTATCATTGTGCTCATTTGACTTATGTTATATGTAACCCCCTCGAATGTACAGCGCCCTGGAATCAATGGCGCTTTAAAATAAATAATAATAATAATAATAAAAAGGGCACTTTGGAGGAACCTTTAGAAGGGGGAATTGGATAGCACTGGTAAATATAGAAAAAGAATAATGCTGCTGCCTAATACACTCTGTTTCACCTACACTCCTTCATATTACTGTAAATCAGCTAACCATATGGGAGCAATCATATTGTTTAGATAAATATTCTGCACATTGCCAGGTTTACTTTACAAAATAATTTCTATTCTAATCTGATTTAACATGCATCATTTTGTATCTTTGGATTTTCACTGACCCACTTCCAGACAAATATTATTGTTACTCATTTGTGACTTGTACATGAAGAAAAGCTGACATCCACAGAAAAACCCTCTCATTCAGCAAACCAGTTCTGCGCTGAGCTCAGTTTGATACAGTCTAAATAAAAATCTGAAATAAAATGGTGCTTAATCATTAAGAATAATTCATATTAGATAAGTAAGATGGTGTCAGTCTCCTGAGGTGTTGGAGTGGCCTCCCTACATGGAGACCTAGGAGACTCTACTCTCTTTGATGCCAGTCTGCTGACTGAGGGATTTCTAGTGGAATACTGAGGAGCTAAGGAGCCATTGCTCACATTCTTCTTTGTCATTTCATTATCTGCGCCATCTGTGGAGAAGCTGCACAACATTCTGCTCCACACATCTTCTTACACCTAAATGAAGGTGAATATCTGGTTATTCCATACAATAATTTGGTGTGTCATGTGTATGCATTCTGATGAACTCTCACAATTATTTCTATATATGTCACATTTAGGCTTGAGCTCCAATAATTCCTTATTGTCCGCTCCACATGTGAATTAACGGGCTGTAAGCATGGTGTCTATGACAGAAGCCTGTTCATTTACGTGCTGTGTTTGATGGTCCTTCTTTTTGTGCCGTTGGCCAATAAGGTTGTTACACTGACAGTCTGATTGTACTGGGATAGTAGGCTAATATTACTGAGCACAGAAACCATTTGGAGATCTATGTCTATAATTTCAGAATTGCCACCTCTCGGGAACCCTATTGATTTCATTATTTATTAATTTATTTATTTATCACATGGATCAAAGCCAGAAAACCCTTAAGTCATGAAGACACACACACACACATATATATATATATATATATATATAGTGGTATCTGTTGAGATAGTTACAAAATTAATCCCTGTTGCGGGACCTAGACGGGCCTGTAGACTTTAAAGGGGTTGTCTCACTACAAGGATTGCTTTTTATGTTAAAGATCTTGCAAATACAAGTCACTTTGTAATATATGTCCATTAACAGTGTCCTACCTATTCCTAGATATCCCCTCTTGTATGGGCTGCATCAGCTCCTCAGGTCGCTATAGCTACAGACCTGTTTGATCTCTCCTGATAGACTGTCAGCACTGGTTACTATAGCTACAGACCTGGCTGCTACTGCAGCCTAGGAGAAGCCAGTAAACAAAGAAACCAAGAAAACAGGACTGAGATAAGATGAGTCAATGTTGTGAGACAACTTCTTTAAAACTCTTTCCAAGGACCCTGGACGTATGAGTACGTCCCTGGGTCGCTAAGGGGCTTTGCAGCAGGATTGCTCCGTGACCCCACCACACAGCCACCGGGTGTTAGCGGCTGATCGCAGCTAACACCCAGAAGTTACAGCGCTGTTTAACCCTTTAGATGCCGTGGCAGAGATGGCCACGGCGTCTGAATGAATGAAAATCGGTGCCGCGCACCGTTCTTCATTGCGACCGAAGTCCGATGCCTGGACATGGCAGTGGGGAGCCTTGTGAACAGCCATCTTGGTACAGCCTAATGCATTGTGCAATGCATCAGGCTGTATTAACGATCACGCCCCCTAGTGGTGAAGCGCCCTAGGGGGACTCAATGTCAAAGTAAAAAAAAATAAAAATAAAGTTTTAAAGTACAAAAAAAAAGTTTTAAAAGTTCAAATCACCCCTCTTTCCCCATTTTAAAAATAAAAACATTAAAATAATAAAAAAGTTACACATATTTGGTATCGCCGCGTCCGAAAAAGTCTGATCTATAAAAATATAACATCATTTATACCGTGCGCTGAATTGCGTTTTTGGCCATTTTACGTTGCATAAAAATTGGAATAAAAGTTATCAAAAGAGCCGCATGAATTTCAAACTGCTAGCAATAAAAATTACACTTCAGCCCGCAAAAAATACCGCCTCACTGACATCCCTATTAGTACAAAAAAGTTATTGGTCGTACAAAATGGCGCCGTGGCACAAATTTCAAAAATAGAAAATGTTTGGAATTTTTTTACGACACCAAAACATAACGGAAACCCTACATGTTTGGTATTGTCGGTGGCGTATCCACCTGTAGAATACAGATAACACATTATATTTACCGAAGATTGAACGCCGTAAAAGCAAAAAACCCGCAAATATGGCGCAAGTAATTTGTCCCACTTGGAATTTTTTTGCGGTTCCCCAGTATATTCTATGGTAATATGAATAACACCATTAGAAAGTACATCTTGTCTCGCAAAATAAAAGCCCTCATAGGTCTGTGTAGGTGGAAAAATAAAAAAATTATGGCTCCGGGAATATGAGGAGGGAAAAATGAACGTGTCAACAAAAAAAAAAATCGCAGGGTCCTTAAGGGGTTAAGGCAAAATTATCCCAATTTCCCTGTTTAGTGAATGTACATGTTTTTTGTATCGGACACAAAAGCATGGTCTACCAAGCATTTGTGTCTGATAACGAAACAATATGAGTTCACTAAATAGGCCAGACATGGTCCAATTAATACTATGTATGCCCTATTGAACTCTATGGGCCCGTTACTGCCTCAGCACAGTGTCAGTTGGGATGAATTTTGTAGGTATCCCGATGGATACCAGGAACATGACCCAAAAGTGAGATGTAAATGGGGCCTTATGCTGAATAATGGCAATTTATGGTGTAAGGCCGCAGCTGGAAGGGTCCACAATAGCATATACACTCACCGGCCACTTTATTAGGTACACCTGTCCAACTGCTCATTAACACTTAATTTCTAATCAGCCAATCACATGGCGGCAACTCAGTGCATTTAGGCATGTAGACTTGGTCAAGACAATCTCCTGCAGTTCAAACCGGGCATCAGTATGGGGAAGAAAGGTGATTTGAGTGCCTTTGAAAGTGGCATGGTTGTTGGTGCCAGAAGGGCTGGTCTGAGTATTTCAGAAACTGCTGATCTCCAGGATTTTCACGCACAACCATCTCTAGGGTTTACAGAGAATGGTCCGAAAAAGAAAAAAACATCCAGTGAGCGGCAGTCCTGTGGGCGGAAATGCCTTGTTGATGCAGAGGTCAAAGGAGAATGGGCAGACTGGTTCGAGCTGATAGAAAGGCAACAGTGACTCAAATAGCCACCCGTTACAACCAAGGTAGGCAGAAGAGCATCTCTCAACGCACAGTACGGCGAACTTGAGGCAGATGGGCTACAGCAGCAAAGACCACACCGGGTGCCAATCCTTTCAGCTAAGAACAGGAAAACTGAGGCTCCAATTATTGCCCAAGCTCATCGAAATTGGACAGTAGAAGATTGGAAAAACGTTGCCTGGTCTGATGAGTCTCGATTTTGCTGCGACATTCGGATGGTAGGGTCAGAATTTGGCGTCAACAACATGAAAGCATGGATCCATCCTGCCTTGTATCAACGGTTCAGGCTGGTGGGGGTGGTGTCATGGTGTGGGGAATATTTTTGGCATCTTTGGGCCCCCTTTGGGGTCCCAAATTAGCACTTTTCAACACCTTTTGGAATCATCCCACAAGAATTAGGCAGTTTGAAGGCAAAAGGGGGTCCAACCCGTTACAGCGGTGTACCTAATAAAGGGGCCCGGTGAGGTACGTCCCAGCCAGGTTCGGGACATTTTTCCCGGGGACCCCAGACACTCCACCCAAGGAAAGGGCCAGTGGAGTAAAAGGGCCCAATGTTAAATAAAAGTCGGCACACAACTGCCCGACATACATTTAACTTGTAGCATAGCATGGGCTTTTCTGCCATTCCTGTTCGGCCTTTCATTGGGATAAACATAGAGCAGGGTGGTGCTTTACTCCCCTATGCCCCACTCCAGTTTTCCCTACATAATATAAGGTCAGAGTACTGACTGGTTTCGTCGTACCTCCAGTCTACCTCTGGCTGGAGGTGTTCATACTGTGAAGCCGGTCGACCAACAAGTCTAGGAGGGAACTCGCCATTGTTAGTAAGCGCTCAGATGAGCAGATTGTTTTGTTTATGTTTTGCTGTGCATTTATTGCCGTCTGTTTTTATTCTGCTTATGAAATAAATCCACGGAGCCAAGGAACCGTTTATACCTGACTTCTGCCTCTGTCTCATGCCTGAAAGACTCATGCGGTGATCCCAGAGCTGTGCGAGCTCCAATATAGTGGAGGATGCTGAGGGCATTTTAAAGAGACGCTTCTCTTAAAAAGACAGGCAGCGAAAAGTGGTTCCAGTGGTTATATGTCGTGAATTAAAGCGGCAACGGTGCAACCAGCAGAGACACCCAAGATGGATGAGCTGGTGAAGCAATTAATACAGGCGAACACCAACCTCCAGCATATAGCAGCAAGCCAGCAGAAGGCCCACGAGGAGACCGTACGGGCTCAAGCGGAGACCAACCACCTGTTGATCGAGACACACCAGGCAGCACTTGGTAAACCTGGCTCTACAGCAGCAGCTCCAGGTCCTGACTACAAGGCCAGAGGGGGCAGCACATGGGCCGTTCATGCCCTGTCAAGCGGTGCAACAAGCCCTACGTAAAATGATCCCAGATGATGACGTGGAGGCTTATCTTGGCACCTTTGAGAGGATCGCAGAGAGAGAGCGGCTCCCAGGGGACCAGTGGGCCGAGGTCCTGGCCCCCTTTCTTACCGGCGAGCCACAAAAGGCCTACTTCGACTTGAGGTCTGAAGATGCCAAGGACTACACGCGGCTGAAAGGGGAGATCTTAGCCCGACTGGGGGTTACTCTGGCGGTCCGGGCCCAGAGAGCTCACGCCTGGGGATCGATCTAGCCAAGCCAGCTCGGTCGCAGATGTATGACCTCTTCCACCTCACCAGCAAGTGGCTGCAGCCCGAACGTCTTACAGCTGTCCAGGTGATGGTTATCTGTGACCGCTTTGTGCGCGCCCTACCCGTAGGGATCCAGCGGCATGTGGGGTACACTGACCCCCAAAGCCTGGACGAGCTTGTCTCCATTGTCGAGCATTACAGTGCCACCGAGGAGTTCCTCCAAGGACTGCATCCACCAGTGTCAGCACGAGACTGTCCCTGTCCCGAAAGGTGAACCTAAAGGTCCTGAGGGGAGGGGATCACGAATGGGTGAGAAGGTGGGGAAAGTTTTCCAACCCCAAAGGAGAACCTCTTGCCCAAAATCCGGGGCCCCATCATTTGCTGGCGATGTAACGGACTCGGACACATCCCAGCACGGTGTCCTACTTTGGGGGAACCCATGGACTGTGGTATAAGACGTACGTCGCTGTTTGAAAGGCCTTCATACACCACGCATACCGAGACTGGGGGAAATCGGTGGGTATGCACCATTAAAATTAATGTACGCAGTGCAGGCCAGGCTGGTGGGCTCAGACCAACTCCGGCCCTGCCGTATAGGGGTGGTCTATATACACGAGGACACCCGAGAATACCCAACTGCGGTACCCACCCTAAAGACCCCCTGCGGGCCCGCAAGACATGAGGTGGCCATCATCGCGAGCCTACCCCACAGTGCGATCATAGGCTGTGCCTCCCCTTATTCTGGGATTTGTGGGAAATTAAAAGGTGTGCCCAGTATCATGTGGTAAAGAGTGATGTGTCTGCACAGGGACCAGGGGAACCCGATGGGTTTCCCTTGTCCTGGCGGGGGACCCAGAGGAAAATCCCTCTGAGCTCGAGTTCGCCTCTTTGCCAGTATCCAGGGGGAACTTTGGCAAAGAGCAGCTGAGGGACCTAAACCTGGAACATGCTTGGAGAAGCGTCAAAGTGATAGATGGGAAATCCCAGGAACCAAGCGAGGGTCTGGTCTTCCCTCACTTTGCCGTCAACAATAGTATGTTATATCAAGTAAAAAAGACCCCAACCGAAGTGGTGGGGCAGTTGGTGGTGCCCAAGTCACACGTCCGCCAGGTTTTGGAGCTAGCCCAATCCCATATGTTGGGAGGACACTTAGGGGTGGAGAAAACCCGGGAGAGAGTGGAGCGTAATATCTATTGTCCAGGGATTTACAGGGCAATTGAGTAATACTGCCAGTCTTGCCCGGGGTGTTAACTTAACGCCCCTAGGCCCATTTTCGGAGCCCCCTAATTCCTCTGCCAATAATAGAGATCCCCTTTGAGAGGATCGGCATAGACCTGGTAGGGCCGCTCCCTAAGTCAGCCCGAGGACATCAGTACATCTTAGTGGTCCTCGATTACGCCACCCGCTATCCCGAGGCCATTCCCCTTAGGAACACCTCCTCCAAAGGGATAGCTAAGGAGCTGTTCCAAATGTTCACCCGCACGGGTATCCCGAAGGAGATACTGACAGAGCAGGGCACCCCCTTCATGTCTAGAGTGACCAAAGAACTCTGCCGCCTACTTAACATTAACCTTTATCAGAAAAATGCTGATAAAAAAGGACCTAAACAATCCCTAAAAATCCTAAGTACTATTAAACCTAGGGAAACTAGGAACTTGATGTTAAGTATAAAGCATACATAAAATCTTGGTGGCAGCTAAAATCCCTTGAAAATTATTGTAAACACAACATAGTACCTAAAGGGCTGCACATTTACATTACACCAGCAGCACGATCACGCAACCATGATCTTATGAAAAGGTGGGAAACAGAGGCCACACAGTAATCTCTTAGATTCATTAATATTTTGATTGATGAGGAAAAGAATATCTTGAAGAGGTCTTTGAAAAGCCTTAAAGAAACTACGGAACTTGCCCTCACACGTAAAGGTGAACCCGAATTCTCAAGACGGGAAGGAGAGTTACATGCAAATATCGATAGATTCACTTCTCTCCTAAAGAAGCGTAAACATAATCAATTCGTAAAAGATCTTACAGAGTTTAGGGAGAATAGAGCTTATATTGACACTAATAGAGTCTATCGCACTCCAGATACCGAGCCGTCTTCTTCAGAAACAGACTTGTCTGACGGGGAATCTAGACGTCCAAAAAGGCCATTTCATAGATCTCCATATCGTACACGACAAAAATTTACTAATCAAAGAAGATGGGTGCCCCGAAAAAAACGTGTCAACAAAAAACAAGACACTCATCTATCTGGTCCTTCTACTTCTGGATCAGTGCAATCAGTACCCTCTCAGGCCCAGGAAGGAACGACTACGCAGGATATCAACAGTATCCCGGTCTCTACTCCCCCCCTATGCTTCCTCTTTTTTAGAGAAAATCCTTCAAGTCAAACAATAGGATGTAGTCCCTTTACTCCTCCAACAAATGAATCAATGCAAATTATTAATTTATCTAGCCGCTCTCTTACAACCTTAGAGATGCAGATTCTGAACAGAGGCCTATCTTTTGTATCCAATACACCCTTTTCCGCTTTTAACTGGATTAAGGATATCCACTTATTCGCAAGAAATTTGAAGTGGAAAAAATTCTTTAAAATCCATGAAAAAAGACAATGCCTAGAATTAGGCATTGATCCCGCAGATTTTCAGGACCTCAGATTATTATCAGAATTTCTTGAGGAAGAAGAAAGGGATAGATCCAAAGGCCCATTTTCGTGATTCCGTCTTAAAAGCACTAAAATGCCCCCTCTGAATGATAATATTGACACCTTTGTAAAAGTAGTATGTGATTCAATTGAGAAACTTTACCTTGAAGGTGATATACGACCTAGATCATACAACTTATCTAAAGATGAGTATATTGCTCTTAAAAATCTCGAACAGGATACGTCAATTATAATTAAACCTTCTGACAAAGGGGGCAACATAGTTATTCTTAACCATCAGGACTATGTTAAAATGTGTTTAGATGTACTTCAAGACCCCACAGGTTACATTGTCTTAACATCAGATCCCACCACTTTATACAAAAAAGAATTAGATCTTCTCCTTTGAGATGTGTTATCGCACAAACTGATTGACATGAACAAATTTTCTTTTATGTCACCTTCATCCCCCCAGACTGCTACATTTTACGGTCTACCTAAAATCCACAAAGGATTGGCACAACTAAAATGTAGACCGATTGTCTCGGGTATAAATAATCTTACCCAGAACGTAAGCCTCTATATTGAATCCATTCTCTCCCCTTTTGTCACTGCGTTACCATCCTTCATTAGAGATACCACCGATCTCCTTCTAAAACTAGATGGTATGCTTATTGAACCAGAGGTATGGCTCTGTAGCATCGATGTAGAGGCCCTTTATAGTTCTATCCCACATGAATTTGGTCTGAAAGCAGTTCAGTCATTCTTAGACACGAGGAGCAATTTCCTTCATGATCATGGAAATTTTTTCCTAAAACTTCTTAATTTTGTCCTCACTCATAATTTCTTTTTATTTAATGGTCGCCATTATCACCAGCTCAGGGGGACGGCTATGGGGAGCCCCTGTGCTCCCTCATACGCAAACCTCTTCCTGGGCTGGTGGGAGAATACCATCGTATTTTCGGAATTATATCAAGATCAGAAAATATTTTATTTTGGGGCCGCTATATCGATGAAATTGTCATCTCTTGGTCAGCCACTGATGACCTATTCAACGAATTTGTTGCTAGGCTGAATATCAATTCGATAGGCCTGAAATTCACGTCTACCATTCAGGCCTCTGAGCTGGTTTTCCTGGATATTATGATTAAGAAAGCATATAATGGAACCTTGGAAACTTCCTTGTATAGGAAACCCACGGCTGGTAACAGACTTTTGAGATGGGACAGTGCACATCAGTTCCCTCTACGCCGTGGTATACCCAATGGTCAGTACATTAGAGCCAGGCGAAATTTTTACTCTCTAACTTCTTTTAAAAAAGAGGCAGACGTACTTAGAGGCAGGCTTACCGAACGTGGTTACCCCCAAAAAGTTCTTAAGGAAGTCTATGATTGGGCTCGGAGTGTCGATCGTTCTTCTTTGTTACAATCACAAAAGAGTCCACAGAATGACCATAGACTAAGAATTATCGGCACTTTCGATAATGCCTCAGAACAGGTTACCAGAATTATTAAAAACTTTTGGCCGTTGTTGCAACAAGATCCTGATCTATCTGATTTTATTGAGTCACATCCTGAGATTTGTTTCAGACGGGGTAAAAATATCGGAAACCTTTTGGTACATAGCCATTATGTCCCCCCAAAATCTGAAGGATCATGGCTACGCAGTAACATCACTGGGACTTACAAATGTGGGGGATGTAAAGCTTGCAAGTTCATTTCAGTCTCAAAAGGACTTAAAAACCTCCATACTGGTAGGGAATTTAAATCTTACAGTTATGCAAATTGTAAAACTAGGGGCGTAATTTATCAGACCTCTTGCAACTGTCCCCTCATGTATGTAGCTAAAACGATACGTGGTTCAGGCGTCAAATATTGGAACATGTGGGAGACATCCGAAAAAACCGTGATACCCCTCTGGCACAACATATGAATTTGATACATCCAGAGAACCCTTTTGCTATGGCCTTTTCCGTAATTGAAGTGGTCACTCCATCAGTATGCAAAGAGGATTTTTGATAAAAAGGTTTTACAGCGTGAGGCAAATTGGATCTTTCGTCTGAAAACCCTATACCCATTTGGCATAAATGATTCTCTTCGCTTTACATCATTTATTTAATTTAGTTTGTTGGTACTACTTGTTTTTTCTATTCTTATCTTTCCTTTTTTATTTTTCATCAAGTTAATCTTTTATCCATTTACCTTTCTAATAGCAATTTTGAGCTTTCTTTTTATTGATATCATTCTTATCCGATATTCGTGATACAATGTGTATATTTTTCGTATTAGCCTATAATGTTCTCATTATGTTTAAACATTTACAATACAGTGATGGCGTCCTGTTACTACAAATTTGGGGTGTTTCGCCACCATAAACCTTGTATTATTCTTTTATTTTGGCTATATATGTCTTGTATGGCACTGTCCGGTCTATCGCAGACTTGCCATTCCCTTTGCACATGCGCACCTTCCTGCGCATGCGCAGTGTATTTTCTAAGACGCCGGCGCCATTTTGGTAGTTCTTTCTAGTGCTCTTCGTCTACACATGCGCGCTTTGCGAGTCCACGCAGGCGCACTACCTAGTTCCGGACGCTGTCTCCATACCTGTTTCCTTTCATCAACCAGGTGAGTAGAAAAGCTTAACACTATATAAGTTAGCTCATTGTTGCTTTAGTCTCTGCCTACCTTATACCCGTTATCCCATCACGCATCGGATACTAGGTCTAACATCATAGACCTTTGCTTGGGACATTTGGCAGCATTATCGCCCATCTTTACTCTACTTTAAGGGACGTAAGTTTTCTATAAGCTGTTGCTATATCTTTGTCTGTTCCCTGACGAACCCGATTTGTTTATTGCCGGGGGAAACGCGTTGAAACATTTACTGAATTATGCTTATCCTCTACGTGAGTTTCATTGATAGTAACCTCGCCCCTTTTGATAGCATATATTATTGTGCGTGGAATGTTTACTGAATTATACTTATCTTCCACGTGAGTTTCTTATCTCAGCATCCCTTTCACTTTCTTTACTTTTTGTTATGGTTGTTTTTTGTATTGCTTTTTATCACTGGGGGGCACCTTTATTGTTTAGTTTTTGTCGTCATTTTATATTTTTATCACTGTCTTCTGGGATACATAGGCATATGTTGGGCTGCACCTTTATTGTTTAGGTTTTGTTGTCGTTTTATCTTGGTATCACTGTTTTCTGGGATGCATCGGTATATGTTTTGTGTAGATTAGGGTTGTTTAGGGTTTGGTAGGTTTAGGTTTGTGAGTGGGGTCGCCCTTCTTCGGGGCAGTACCCCCACTTTTCCCTAGGTTTAATAGTACTTAGAGTTTTTAGGGATTGTTTAGGTCCTTTTTTATCAGCATTTTTCTAATAAAGGTTATATTTTAGCCTGAAGGCGTACTTTTTTGCCAAATTGTTGTTCTCTTTTCTATGTATTCGTTTACGCCGGGCCATAGTATCTTGGGTGCACTCTTCACCTGCTATCTTTGAAAAGAGTATTTGTAGTTTTTTTTTTTGTTTTGTTTTTTCGACTTAACATTACCGATCTTCGTACCTCAGTGTATCACTCCCAGAACGATGGTCTGGTGGAGAGGTTCAGTAAAACCCTAAAGGCAATGCTCAAAAAGGTGGTAAATAAGGATGGGAGAGACTGGGACCGCCTCCTACCCTACCTCATGTTCTCTGTAAGGGAGGTCCCGCAGGCATCCACAGGGTTTTCACCCTTCAAGCTCTTGTATGGTAGACATCCCCAGGGACTCCTGGACATTGCCAAGGAGACCTGGGAGCAAAAGAATACCCCACATAGGAGTGTCATTGAGCACATCGCTGAAATGCAGGACAGAATCACTGCCGTTCTGCCCATAGTATGTGAGAACCTTCAGCAGGCACAAGAAACCCAGGCCAGGGTATATAACAGATCGGCAAGGGTCAGAGTGTTTCAGCCAGGTGACCGAGTGCCAGTACTTGTCCCCACGGTTGAAAGCAAATTTCTGGCGAAGTGGCAGGGCCCCTATGAGATTAAGGAACGGGTCAGTGACGTAAATTATAAGGTGTTCCAGCCCGGTAAGAGGAAACCTTATCAAATCTACAACATCAACTTAATTAAGCCCTAGAAGGACCGTCAAAGTCTTACAGCGGTAAGAGTGCATAAGGATGTCCCAAACAGAGAGTTACCACCTGTCTGTATCTCGGAGTCACTGTCAGAAGCCCAGCTGCAGAAAACCAGGGAATTCCTTCAGAGGAATCGACGGGTTTTTTCAGAACTGCCAGGTCGCACTGAGGTCATTGAACATGACATCGTCACAGAACCCAGCCAGAAGATACTTTGAGGCCGTATAGGGTGCCTGAGGCTCAGAGGCAAGCGATTGCCGAGGAAGTTAATAAGATGTTGGAGCTTGGGGTCATAGAAAGGTCCCAAAGTGGGTGGTCGAGCCCAATTGTGCTCATACCGAAACCTGATGGGAGCTTGCGATTCTGCAATGATTTTTGCAAGCTCAACGAGGTATCAAAATTTGAAGCTTACCCGATGCCTCAGGTTGATGAGTTGGTCGAGCGTCTAGGACACGCAAGGTACATAAGCACGTTGGCCCTGACCAAGGGTTATTGGCAGGTCCCCCTCACAAAGGAGGACAGGGAGAAAACTGCTTTTTTCACCCCAGATGGACACTTTCACTATGTTGTCCTTCCCTTTGGCCTACATGGGGCTCCGGCCACATTCCAGAGGATGATGGACATCATCCTACAGCCCCATAGAAAATATGCAGCGTCATATTTGGATGACGTGGTGGTCTTTAGTATGGACTGGGTATCCCAACTAACCTGAGTGCAGGGCGTCTTCGACGCCATACCCAAACAAGTGTGCCATAGGGCTCGTGGAGGCTCGGTATCTGGGATATGAGATTGGAAGGGGAGCCATCAAGCCCCAAATGTATAAATTGGAGGCAATTAGGAATTGGCCCCAACCGGTCTCCAAGAAACAGGTCAGGGCTTTTCTTGGTATCGCAGGGTACTATAGGAGGTTCGTGCCCAACTTTGTCTCTATAGCAGCCCCTCTTATGGACCTCACCAAAGGGGCCAAGTCCACTATGGTCAAGTGGAACCAGGAGGCTGAACAAGCCTTTAAAAATCTAAAAGAGGTACTTTGCAAGAGACCCGTACTTATTGCCCCAAACTTTCAGAAGGAATTTTTGGTCCAGGCTTACGCTTCTGAGGTGGGATTAGGCGCTGTCCTGTCGCAGCTAGTTGAGGGAGAAGCACCCTGTAGTGTACCTCAGCAGGAAATTGTCAGCAGCAGAGAAAAACTATATGCCATAGTGGAGAGAGAGTGCCTGGCCATTAAGTGGGCTATCGAATCACTGCGATACTACCTGATAGGTAGACCCTTTAAAGTTGTCACGGACCATTTGACCCTCAAGTGGATGGCCCAAAATAAGGGAAAAAACGCAAGGGTGACCTGGTGGTTCCTGGCTCTACAGGACTTTAAGTTCTCGGTAGAACATCGCCCCGGGTCACAATAAGCAAATGCAGATGCACTGTCGCGGGTGCATAACTTCATGGCACAATGTGCTCCGCCCCACAGGTCAGAGCAGAGGGGGAGGATGTGTAAGGCCGCAGCTGGAAGGGTCCACAATGGCATATATGTATCAGCCAGGTTCGGGACATATGTCTGGGGAGTCCAGGACACATGCCACCAAGGTAAGAAGCCTTGGTGGAGTGAAAGGCCAATGTTAGTTAGAAGTCGGCAGTACAGACTGTCGACATACATTTGACTTGTAATATAGCATGGCTTTCTGCCATTCCTGGGTCGGCCTTTCATTGGGAGTAAGCATAGAGTAGGGTGGGTGCTTACTCCCCATGGTCCACTCTAGGATTTCCCTGTGGTATATAAGGTCAGCAGGTTGATGACTGGGCGTCTACCTTCTGGGCTGGAGGTGTTCACACTGGTGGAAGCCAGTGTCGGACCAACAAGGTGCTAGTGAGGGAACTACGCCATTGTTAGTAAGCGCTCAGACGAGCAGATGTTTTGTTTATTTTTTGCTGTGCATGTATTGCCATCTGTTTTTGTTCTGCTTATGAAATAAATCCACGGAGCCAAGGAACCGTTTATACCTGAGTTCTGCCTTTGTCTCATGCCTGAAAGACTCATGTGGTGATCCCAGAGCTGTGCAAGCTCACAATGGTCATATTCTTATTATCTGCAATAAGTTGGATTTGCAGGCTAGTTATAGAAAAATATATACAGTGGTCCTTCAAGTTACAATGGCCTCAAGATACAATATTTGCAACATACAATGGTCTTCCTGGCACATTGTATGTTGAGTGCGGTTTCAAGATACAGTGGCCCAGACATTAATCCAGATTGTAAATCATCTGTATCAGTAAAGTGCATGCAGTGATTGGCAGTCTAAGGGTATGTTCACACGGCTTATTATGGGGCGCATTTCGCTGCGTATTTTGCGCCGTACTGCACTCTAATACGAGCGCAAAACTCTAATGCGCCCCCTAACTACGGTAATCCATAGTTCTCATAGAGAAGTGACACAGGGAGATAAGTAATGCATGTCGCTCAGCGAGACTCCCAAACACCCGGCATAATTGTGGGGCGTACTGTACACCCCGTAATTGTGCCGTGTGAACATACCCTTATAGTGCCTCTCTACAGTACAGTGCGGTACTACATGTCTTTTACTGTTCTTTACATGTGCCAGGATGAACGGCTTTTTTTAGCACAAGGTGAGGGCCCCATTTTCTTTTTTTTCTGGTAGGTTGTATATAAAGTATATGACCAAAAGAAGTTCCTGTCCTCAAAGTATAAAGTGATTTCCAACCTAAAGCAGCTCTTTCTGACTTACTTATATGTAAGGACTACTTTTATTTCTATTAGTTATCTGCATCATTTTCTTTAATCTATGTTTTGCCCTATGTTGGGTGACATTTTGGGACCTTGAAACCAATCACCAATTTTCCATAGAGTTTTATGATTTCAACATACAATGGTTTCAACATAAAATGGTTGTCCCAGAACCAATTAATATTGTATGTTGAGGGACTACTGTACTGTAAAATGTACCTATAAGACAAAACAACGTTATTCATAATATTCCACTCCAATGTTGTATTGGATTTAGTGGAATCTCCTAGTATGTTCAATTTGTCAGTCTTCTGGTTATAGTCTTGTGAAATTTAAGATTATCATTCAGTATGAACAAGTGTCATAATAGGGGAAGAAGCTATTATCCTTTCTTGGAGCTCCTGGTCCCTGATTGTGTCATTGGGAAGCCCAGGAATGTTGGTAACACTATTGATTGCATAATTTCAAAGGGCAAACTGCCATGAATTCGGGAGCTAGGCTGTATGTATCTAGGAGGCTGCTGTCTTCACTAGCTCTCATGTGTCAGCACAGTTTCATTCCTGCACTGCTTTCTCCTTCTACAGCCCATGAGACATCTCCTCTCTTTTGTACTGACAGACTCTGATGCTAAGGATTGTGTCAGTCCCTCCTCCTGTAGAATCTACTCGGGATATCCATTTCTCTCTATACATGCTGTGTGATCTCACCCCCTGCAGACTGCCCGTGTGCTTGTCCATCCCTGTGTTCTGTATATGACTATGGGGGCAGTCTTCTTACCTGAGCTGATTTTATCAGCATTTAGAGATATACTTTACAGCAGCTCCATAGTGTGAGGGGATTCAGTTCGGCGCTCAAGCAAAGTCCAAGGGCATAAACACACAGACAGCGTTATCAGGTCCAAGCATGGTACTCTTCCGGTATTTATTAGTAACAACATTTAAATGACCACTAAAACAAAACAGCAAACATAACCCCCTGCTCGTCTGAGCACTAACTATACAGTAGTGGGTATCCCTCACTATTACCTCAGTAACAGCAAAATCAAGTTGAAGCCGCTAGTTATCTTCTGGGATAGCCTCTCAAGCCCAAACTCCTTGAGCTGTATGACCCAACTAGACAGTTGACTAGCTGACTTTATAAAGGCCAGCTAATGCCTGGCCTGGAACACGGGGAGCCACCCACCCAACACTTTGTCTGCTCCCAGTAAGGGTACGTTCACACAGTGTTTTGTATCCGAAAATCGCATCCAAAAGCGCTGCGTCAATCGGATCCAAAACGCATTCAACACGCAGGTGCGTGTTTGGATACGTTTTGGCTGCAGCAGACACGCACCCTATAATTTTAAATAGAGTGTCGACTGTGTCTTCTGGATCAAGAACTGACATGTCAATTCTTTAGGGCCGTTCACACGGCTTATTGCAGGGACAGATTGAATCCATCCCAGCCATAGAGAACTATGGATTCCGTCTCTCCTCCGCGCTACGCCGGGCGGGGAGAAAGTGACATGTTCATTATCCCGGCGGGATACGCGCCGTGGGTAATGAAAGCCTATGGGGTCGGCGGGCAGTGCCCCTGCCCAGCCCCTTATTCAAGCCGTAATTGCGGGCGAAATCCGTCCCACAATTAAGGCTTGAATAAACCGTGTGAAGCGGCCCTTTGAACAGATCCGAAAGACGCATCAGAAAGACGTATGTAAACACACATATCACTCGTCTGAACGCCAATGCGTGTTTTACATTGAAAGCAATGTAAAATCACACTGCACATTTTAAATGCGTGTTTGGGTCTGTTTAGGGTCCGAAACACTGATCTGAACACGCATCTAAAAATGGTTCCAAAGTTGAATCCAACACGCCGTGTGAACATACTCTAAGAGCCGTTCCAGACTGAGCTGTTTGTTATACTAGCTGATTGATGCCAATTACTATTGCAGCTTACACAAAGCAACGGTTCCTACCTCACCGAGACCAGGTACTTTGGTGATATGTATCTGTCCCTCGCCACGTATACGTGAGTACTCTTGGTAAAATGTACACACCATTCACTACCTTACCAGTCATAGCCTTACACTAGACATAGGAGCCTATGAACAGGAGAAGACTGATTAACTTCTACAGAAGAGTTTTCTAGACAAGATATGTGACCTGGGAAGAAATCATTATATAGGAAGGTAAGAAAGGGGAGATGTGACCATTTGTTATTGTGAATGGTGTATCCAGTGTCGGACTGGGGTGCCTAGAGCCCACAGGTGGAGTTCATTCTAGGGGCCCACCAGTTGAGTTTTTATGGGCCCATCGGTGGAGTTTATTTTAGGGGCCCACCCTAAAGCAACTGTAAATGACTGTACATGTCTCCTATACTCTGCTACTTCCTTTTGCCACTCTTTCTATAGGTTTTTGCCTCTTCTGAGAATGTATATAGAGTTAAAAACCAACTTTAGGTCTACCATGCTCACAGGCCCACCGGGGGTTTCCCCTATTCCCTTGTGGGTCAGTCCGAGCCTGGGTGGATCCTATGTGTTTCTATACACATTGGTGTCACCTTTCAGTGTAATCGTGCCTATGCTGATAATGAGGAAGCTGCTTAAATGTTTTCTCTACAGAACAGAAAGTGTAAGACTATTATTAAGCCTACTGGCCAAAGTGAAAGCTGCTAGATTTCAGTATTTTTTTTTAAATATTGATAGTGATATGGAATATTTAAAAAAAAACAAAAAAAACAACACAATGAAAAATTCTTAAATGTATTTAAATTAAAAACAAGAGTTAAACAATAGGTCATATTCTGATGACACATTTCCTTTAAATCTTGGAAGGTCTCAACACTCTGAACTGCTGTGTTCACCCTCCAGGTGTTATTTTATAAGACTAGGTTTATGCACAGCAGTTTTTCTGGATTTACTTTTTTCAAGATGTGGAAAAAACCTTTGATTGGCTGCCTGCACTCTTCCCTCTGAGCTGTGTGAAAACTAAACTGAAAGTGGCTTTCTGTGCTGGCTTCTGGATGTATGTCTATGTTCTCATGGTCTTTCTCTGTCTCTGAACTGTTTAATAAAGGCTGTCTGAGCTCCTCTCTGCTCCTCTCACAGTGACAGCTCTGTGTGAAGAATCTGGGCAATTACTGAGTCTCTAGTTACCAGGTATAACAAACCCATATAACACAGCCTTATACACATTTCTTTCATCATCTGAGGCTGTATGAATAACTGCTTATAGCAATACAGGTGTTCTGGTTACAAGGAGCTTGTGGAGGGAGGTGACATCCTCTCTCTCCCACTGCTCACACAGAATGAGGACTAGAGAGGGAGTAGGGAGGAGGTGTGATGATGTCACCAGGGTTAAGTGAGGGAAGACACACCTACTGGGAGGAGAGACCTACCCCTGGATTTGAAGCTGGTAGAGAGATGAAATGTGAAGTCTGTACTGAGAAAACCCCCTTTAAGTTTTGCATTAAGAGGGAATGCACAGTGCTGTCATGGTGTGAACAAAAACCCCATCCCCTATGCAGTCGCCATTGACCCCACGAGATACTGGCAAATTCATGCAGGCTATTGATAGCCACATAGGAAGCATGGTTCCTGTCCGCTCCATAGCCACCATGTATGTAATCCTACACTTAAAACGGTTATCCACTAGGTTAAGAAAATGCTTTGTGGAGCTGAGGACCATAAAAAAATAATTCACCTATGAAGGCCATTCCAGCAGCGCTGCTTCTGCTCCTGGTGCTCCCTGTTGATGATGGCACCTTTGGTCATGACCCTTCAGCCAATCCCAGAGCAAAGTGGTCCCTTTCTGAATGACTGCTGAGGTGAGTGATTGGCTACAGCGTCGTATGATCAGTGAATATGATGTCATCGGTAGGAAACGGCAGGTACAGGAACAGAGGGGTCTTCAGGGGGGATTTAACTTTTTAATTATATTTTTAAGACATATTGGTGGCTATTGGCAGTGGTTAATTGTGAACTATAGTATATACACTTTATTTTCTAGGCCCTATTTATGCCAAATAATAGTACTGACTTTAAATGTCTGTAGATAGATAGTGTTGGCAACCTTTCTCTTTAAACAAATAACTAGAAATACCAGATGCTGCCGGAATAATCTACACTGTGTCCGCATCTTCTAGTTGGTTTCTTTCTCGTGGATCCTGTATATTATTTGCAGTTTCGATAGGGTTTAGTTTTTAATGTTAGCCTGCAGAGGGGCATAAATTATCACATAGAATATGCAGCAAATAGCTGTCTTTCTCCAAACCTTGACATGATCAGTTAATTATATCTAAAATCTAATTTTTGGCCAAGAAGGATTTAGACGCATGTTTAAGGCTTGGAAATAAGGGTTACATCTTGCAGTGATACAGAAAGGCATTACTTTCTGCTACTGAGCAATTTCGCTCCTCTTTCCTCAGTCTCATTTCAATGCTACGACTACATTATGGATCACTTGTCCTTTATTATACCACAGCAAACTATAAAAATATGCTTGCTGTTACCTCAGTCTTATCCACCTGCAGAACAACCACCAAGGGTTGTCATGGGATATGAAGAGACTACAAGAGGCCATACACGGTACATATAGTATACATACACATAGCCCCATAGATATTAGCCCCACTCCAGGAACACCTACACTCCTACTCAGAAACATCCATATCCCTCTGAGGAACAACCACGATCCTTTTGGAGATGCCCATTTTCGGCCAGGGTTTGCATAAGCTCTTCCTCTTTCTAAACCCATACTCCAGAAGGGCTGGCAAATATGACTCAACATAAGGGTAACATTGAGTATTGTACATGCCTAGTCTGGTCTCTCAGGGTCCCAGAAAAGCAAGGTAAAGCATAACGTGTAGCTGTAATAGACACTGCTGAACATGTAATCTACCTAAATAAATCCCTCTCACTCCTAAATGGCACCATAGCTAGGCCGAATTATGAAAGCGTGTTTTGGACATGTATTGCATAAGAATTCTAGCCACCTGATAGTAAATTTCCCTGGTTTTCTGCATGGAATACGACCAAAGAACTTGTTTTTTCCACCATGCATCGGTTTTGAAAACCGCATGCGGAAAAAACGCTCCGTGTGAACTGCAACATGTATTTCCTATTGAGGTCAATGGAAATCATTTTCTTTCAGTTTTCAATGAGGATTTCTAGGTGGAATCTGCATGGACTAGATACCCTTGTCGTGTGGACAATGCCATTTTACCAGAATTTCACTACAGATTTTTGCTGCATTTTTTGCATCATTTTTTTTGCACTAAAGTACTCCCCGCAAGTATGTTTAAACATTGTTCAAGTATAACACATTCTATGTAGAATCATCTTTGTTGAAGACGATGATTTTATGCTCATATTTCGCTTACCATGAAACAAGTGTATAGAAGGCAGAAATCTGCCTGGGTTTTTGCACAGCATTTGTGTTTTGAAAGAACGCACCTGCAAGCATGTGTTTTCCGGCACGCAACAGTGTATGCTTTAAAGAACATACCCTAAGGCCGTGTTCACAGGGCTTATTCCCGACGGATTTGTGCGCTCACAAATCCGCCGTGAATAAGGGGCGGGACAGGGGGCGGGGCCGGAGCGCGGCGGGGGGCGCCGCTCCCCGGCCCCATAGACATTGCATTATCTACGGCGCTTACGCGCCGTAAATAATGTGCATGTCACTTTCTCCCCCCGCGGCGGATTCGCCGAGCAGGGAGGAGCGACGGAATCCACTGTTGTCTATGAGAGCAGTTGATTACCGTAATGACTCCGACGGATTGGCGCCGTACTGCAGCGCAAATCCGGCGCGCCAATCCACGGCAAAATAAGCCGTGTGAACGAGGCCTTAAGGTGCTTTCACACTGAGCATTTTTTTGTGCATTTTTTTGTGCGGAAATGTACAGTATTAATTGCTATGCCTCTCTGCACAAAAAAAGCGTCCAAAAATGCACCAGAAAATGAGGCGTTTTTGGTGCGTTTTACGCAGCAGATACCATATTTTAAACTATAGGGTGCATTTCTGCTGCACAGAAAACGCATCCAAACACGCACCACACTTTTGTGTGTCTTTGGATACATTTTACACAAATTTTCAAAAACATTTTTTGGATTGAAAAATGCCGTGTAAACATACCCTAAAAGTACCCATTGCAGGTGTGTGTTTGCCATTTAGCTGCACTGCTTCCCTGCTTCAGCTTCAGCATTATCCAGATAAGGGTTGTTCACACAAAGCATTTTTATAAAAATGCTGCTACATTTATTTTGTGCCAGAGCTTGAACTTATAAGGAGACATCTTTTTCCTTCTTTTATTTATCCCAGCCCTTTTGGATTTGATTTAAAAACTGAATTTGATGTTTTTCAAAAGAAAACAAAACATATATTGACACTTAAAGGGGTGTTAGTTGTTAGAGGGTAATAGAAAATAGAAAAAAAAACGTACAAAACAAACTTACGATACTTTTTAAACCAGCATGTTCCCACACCGCTGCCAGACGATGATACCATCGCTTATTCTTCACATGACCCTGCAGCTATTCACAAGCCTCAGTGGCTTCTTGTTGGATTTATCCCAGGTGACTGACATTGCCTGTGATTGGGTGCATGGTCCTGTGAAGTGTGAACAGTGATGTCAATGTCCCGTGCTGGAATGAGAAAGTTTAAAAGGTAAGTTTTGATATTTTTCTATTTTCTGTTATCCCCTAACGATTGACAAGCTTTTTAAAGTTTTGCAACACCCCTTAAAAATGAAGGATTGTGGGCAAAAATGGTTCCCTCTGTGCCGGCAAGAATATATACAGTATCTTGCAAAAGTGAGAACACCCCTCACATTTTTGTAAATGCTGTATTATATCTTTTCATGGGACGACTGAAAGATATGACACTTTCATACAATGTAAAAGAGTCTGTGTACAGCTGGACCGCGTTACACCGCCAGATTTCGAATTCCCGGCGGCACAGTACATTGGGGCTCCAGGAATATATACAGCATGTTCTATATGCTGCCGGACGGTTTTAAGTTTTGGAAAGCTTCACTAAAAAATTTTCTACTGAGGGCTACACAGCACTGAGAACAGTCGAATTTTCGGTGGATTCAAAATAATGAATCTGCTGATGGACCGAGTAAAATCCAGTGCTGTGTACACATAGCCTAACTCTCTTGGTCGTCTTGGTGATGTGTTTGGTATTGTTGTCATTTGGAATACAGCTCTGCGGCCCAGTTTCTGAAGGGAGGAGATCATGCTCTTGCTTCAGTATTTCACAGTAGTATAATGTTGTACCGTGTTAGCCATAGTACTCTCGAAAGCTCACCATCAAATATACTCAGTTAGCCTCTAAAAGGTATCGCCTGATTTCTTCACTCTTCAGTATTTCACAGTACATGTTGACATTCATGGTTCCTTCAGTGAACTGTAGCTCCTCACAGCCGGCAGCATTCATGCAGCCCCAAACCATGACACTTCTACCACCATGCTTGACTGTAGTCAAGACACACCTGTCTTTGTACTCCTCACCTGGTTGCTACCACACTCGCTTGACATCATGTGAACCAAATAAGTTTATATTGGTCTCATCAGACCACAGGACATGGTTCCAGTAATCCATGCCCTTAGTCTGCTTATCGTCAGCAAACTTTTTGCGGGCGTTCTTATGCATTATCTTTAGAAGAAGCTTCCTTCTGGGACAAAAGCCATGCAGACCAATTTGATGCAGTGTGTGGTGTATGATATGAGCACTGATGGGCTGCAGCAACCTCTGCAGCAATGCTGACCACACTCATAGGTCTATTGTGAAAAGACAATCTCTGTATATGACGCTGAGAATGTGCACTCAACTTCCTTGGTCGACCATGGCGAGGCCTGTTCTGAGTGGAACCTGTCTTGTTAAACTGATGCATGGTCTTGGCCATCGTGCTGCAGCTCAGACAGTTCTTTGCCATAAGGGGCCATGTTAAACTTCCAGTGACCAGTATGAGAGAGTTTGCTCCCCATTCGCACCTTAAACCTTGTAACACTAACAAGTCACATGACACTGTGGAGGAAAAGTGACAAATTGGGCACAATTTGTCCATTTTCACTAGGGGTGCACTCACTTTTGTTGCCAGTGGTATAGACATTGATGGCTGTGTGTCAAGTTATTTTGAGGGCACAACAAATTGACACTGTTATACAAGCTGTACACTGACTGTTTTACATTGTATGAAAGTGACATATCTACAGTCCCATTAATAGATATAATACAATATTTACAAAAATGTGAGGGGTTTACTCACTTTTTTGAGATACGGTACATATGTATTCATTATAATTTTATGTCTTTGCAAGGTCTAGTGTCCCTTTAAATAGAAACTCCAGCAGATGCTTGGTCCATAACCTAGCACACATTATAATTGTGTGTCTTTTTCACCCGGCTCCAGCAATGGGGTGTCGATATGACACATGAGCGCTGTAGCCAATCATTAGACATAGCTGTGACTTCAGTGGTCTGGACATGTCACCACTACAGACAGCGATTGACTGCAGTTGTCACATAATTGCCCTTTAAAACAGACTAACAGGGAACCCGGCAATACAAGAGCACCATGGGATTGGTAAGGTATTGCTTAAAGGGGTTTTGCCAGGACGTGCCTTATCTGCTAAGAAGCAATTGTAAACAAGCCACGCTAGCTGAGAGAGAGGGAGACACCGCCAGAGCACAGAGCCGTGCAAAAGGGATCGTGTGAAATGTTCACTCAAATAATCAAACTACAACTAGTGGATTCTGTATACAAAAGACAACACCTTTCTCCACAGCCTCTTGAAAGCTTCTTCATGTTTTCTGTCATCAGATAAAGCAGGGATCTACTCAGATAATCACGCTACAACTAGTGGATTCTGTATACAAACGACAACATATTTCTACCCGGTGCCTTGAAAGCTTCTTCAGCTCCCTTTTTTTGTCAGATAAGAAGTGTTCTCTGCGCAAGCCCGGCCAGCAGCTCTTGTCAGGTCGTATCTAATAGAAGCTTTTAAGTAACTAAGGGCAGGTAAGGCAGCCTGTAGCTCCCTCAGGCTGCAATTTTTGTAATCACATATATTTAGAAAAGTGATTAAATACCCATTTTGGAGGATCCCACGTAAACATTACATCGTGGCAAAACCCCTTTAATTTTTTTATAGCATTGTAAGCTATAACCATATAAAAATAACAGCACAAACTAAATCTTTAAAGATGCACATAAAAAAGTAAATTAAATGAAGGGATGGCAAGTATGAGTCACTAATGTCCTACATAGTGTACAAGCCTATATAATATCAGCATATAGGTTAAATATATGAATCTTGTTGAGATAAATGGAGAGATGGTAAGAAGTACCATGGAAAGGCAGAAAAGAATTAAAAAGGGAAAGGGATATGACCTACTGTAATAATATCAATGCTAATTTGTGCAAATCGAGAGATAGGAGTCACATATCTAGAAACTGGGATATGCAGTGGCTCATGAGCTATTACATAGATGCCTCTGAAATCTAATGGATAAATCGAATGCTGCAGTAAATGTGTCAGTAACTCTCCCATGATGAATTCTGTTTGCCTGGTTCCAGCAGTCAGACCACATATGATCAGATCATCATTGGGGATCTGCCAAAAAAGGAGCATGTCCTGATTCACCCTTATTTAACATGACAGCTCCAGAATGTGAAGACCTCATATTTCAGCTTCCTGGACCCCAATTAGTGTTGGGTGGATGATTTATATTACTTCCGACAAACTGGCATTTTAAAGGGATTGTCCATGTCATAGGAAAAAATCAAATAATGGTCTAAGGGCCCCACTGGAAAAAAACAGCCTCCTACCTCCGTTACCACGTCACCTATGCAGCTGCTGATTGGCTGCATTTGCCTCTACATACATCATCATTTGGAGCTTTTCACTTCCGACTGGTAATGTAAATGACCGCGGCTGCAGCAGTGATATGCCCGTTTGGAAGTGACAGAAGACCAAGGAGAGCCAGCACTGGAATCAGAGATGGTGGTTGGTTGGTTGGTTTGTTTGTTTTAATAGGTACCCTGGAGCATTATAGGAACTTTTTTATATGACATGGACAACTTCTGTAAGGTTTGTAGATTTATTTAATAGTTACCGTTGTGCAACAGGATAGCCCTGTTTCTGATGGAAACTGCTGTGGTTATCCAGCTGCATGAAAGTATCTGACTTTCCTGGGTGAAACAGCTATTGACTATACATTTTAAAGGGGGTTTCCACTTTTTATTATTCTTAGTTTAATATATATGTAATAGGAAATCATGCAATGTTCAAGTATACATGTACAAATTCTGCTCTTTTGAACCAATGCAGTACAGTGGGGAAAAAAGTATTTAGTCAGCTACCAGTTGTGCAAGTTCTCCCACTTAAACAGATGAGAGAGGCCTGTAATTGCATCATAGGTCGACCTCAACTATAAGAGACAAAATGAGAAAACAAATCCCGAAAAGCACATTGTCTGATTTGGAAAGAATGTATTTGCAAATTACAGTGGAAAATAAGTATTTGGTCAATAACAAAAGTTAATCTCAATACTTTGTTATATATCCTTTGTTGGCAATGACAGAGGTCAAACGTTTTCTGTAAGTCTTCACAAGATTGGCCCACACTGTTGCTGGTATGTTGGTCCGTTCCTCCATGCAGATCTCCTCTAGAGCAGTGATGTTTTGGGGCTGTCACTGGGCAACACAGACTTTCAACTCCCTCCAAAGGTTGTCTATGGGGTTGAGTTCTGGAGACTGGCTAGGCCACTCCAGGACCTTGAAATGCTTCTTACGAAGCCAGTCCTTCGTTGCCCTGGCAGTGTGCTTGGGATCATTGTCATGCTGAAAGACCCAGCCATGTTTCATCTTCAATGTCCTTGCTGATGGAAGGAGGTTTTCACTCAAAATCTCATAATACAAGGCCCTATTCATTCTTTCATGTAAACGGATCAGTCGTTCTGGTCCCTTTGCAGAGAAACAGCCCCAAAGCATGATGTTGCCACCCCCATGCTTCACAGTAGGTATGATGTTCTTTGGATGCAACTCAGCATTCTTTCTCCTCCAAACACGATGAGTTGTGTTTCCACCAAACAGTTCTACTTCGGTTTCATCTGACCATTTGACATTCTCCCAGTACTCTTCTGGATCATCCAAATGCTCTCTAGCAAACTTCAAAAGGGCCCAGACATGTAATGGCTTAAGCATGGGGACACGTCTGGCACTGCAGGATCTGATCCCTGGCGGCGTAGTGTGTTACTGATGTTAGCCTTATGTTGGTCCCAGCTCTCTGCAGGTCATTCACTAGGTCCCCCCATGTAGTTCTGGGATTTTTGCTCAGCGTTCTTGTGATCATTTTGACTCCACGGGGTGAGATCTTGCGTGGAGCCCCAGATCAAGGGAGATTATCAGTGGTCTTGCATCTCTTCCATTTTCTAATTATTGCTCCCACAGTCCCTTTCTTCACACCAAGCTGCTTGCCTATTGCAGATTCAGTCTTCCCAGCCTGGTGCAGGGCTACAATTTTGTTTCTGGTGTTCTTGGACAGCTCTTTGGTTTTCACCATAGTGGAGTTTGGTGTGACTGTTTGAGGTTATGGACAGGTATCTTTTATACTGATAACAAGTTCAAACAGGTACCATTGCTACAGGTAACGAGTGGAGGACAGAGGAGCCTCTTAAAAAAGTAGTTACAGGTCTGTGAGAACCAGTAATCTTTCTTTGTAGGTGTTTTCTCATTGTGTCTCTCATAGTTCAGGTCTACCTATGATGTCAATTACAGGCCTCTCTCATCTTTTTAAGTGCGAGAACTTGCACAATTGGTGGCTGACTAAATATTTTTTTCCCCACTGTAGTCCCTTATCTAGAAAAAAAAAATGGTACACATCATTTTCCTGTCTATACTAACTCCCATGAACTAACTGTATGGATTAAACATGGCGTCAATCATGTGACCCAACATTACATCTATGGGGTAAGTAAATAGGAATGATGGTGGAATAATTATTACTAATATGGTTATTCCAGCAACTTCTTTCCTGTGTGCACGGACTTGTACAACTGCTGACTCTCTAGGTAATTTCATGTTGTCAATAAAGTTACACAACACACAACCATCTCTGGATGATGTCATGTTGTTGTTAATAAAGCTGTAAAAAAAAAAACAGCGCTAAGATGATAGACGTAGTAATACTGGAAACATTCTGCTCACCAATAAACTACTGTTACATATCTGGACAGTATTACCTAGATAGTAGGGATCACAGGTCATATGTGTGGTGGTCACATGATTGCCGGCATGTTTAGTCCATACAGTTACTTCATGGAAGCCATTATTGTGGACAGAAATATGGGATGTAGCATTTTTTTTCTACTCTATTGGTCTAACAAAGGTACCAGAATTTTTAATACATGTATATTAGAAGACTGTATAATTTCCTATTATACACATAATATATAAAAACAATAAGAAGTGGAAAACCCCTTTAAGTAAGTGGTCGTCCATGTAATCAGATCAAGAATTTGCTATTTGTTGGCAGATGTCCACTCTGTTTCATCGAGGGGGGTCTTCATCTGGACCTTAGTAAGGTTTTTTTGTTCAGCTTTAGGTTGACTATTACAAACATGCATAGAATACAACATTGCAATGTAACGCATGGCAAATTGATAGATAATATAAAAACTGAAATTGTTTGCGTAGCATCATGGTAATGGAAATACACTTTGAGAGGTGAAGAACAGCTGACCATTCTAACTAGTAACTGAATGTACAAAATTGTTGATCTTCACACTGTACTATAGTGGACTCTCAGCACTCTAATAACCAAGAGTGACACGGTAAACTACATATAATCAATACACCTGTAGGACCATTCAGACTTAATTCTGTGTTTAGTACATAATAGCCGGAGCTGGCCAAGCGTTTTAAAGCCTGCATGGCAGCATTAACAAATCAGAGACGGAGGTCTTGTCGGACGGTGTAATCCTGTCTGTAGCTGACATGCTCATATTGCTTTATGAGTAGATTTTGACATCAGCTCATTTATCACTCAAAGTTAATGGTTGAAAAAGTGTTTGCCTGTTATTTGCAGCCGTACTGTACTGCTGAGACAGACCTATAATCCTCTAGAGAGCCTATTACCTCTGGAGGAAACCCTGTGATGGAGGAGAGGAGCATCGGAGACTGTTCCTTCCTACTGATCTGTGGACAAATTAATAACACAATGGACGATAGCTGAAATGTGGAATATGTGCACAGTATATGGCGGAGACAACCAACCGCTTACGGATTTACATGGATGTGTTTTTGTCAAATTGAATAACAAAAAGTTTTGCTTGCATCTGACCTAGTAAATTAGCAGCATTGCACTTTTAACCACTCATCTCTAAGGAGTTTTCACTCCGTGTTACAAGCGCTTTGTAGGTCCCCAAGATGGATCTACAAAGCGCTTGTAAAACGGAGTGAAAACTCCGTGTGAACAAGCCCTGAGAGTACGGCCACACGGGAAGTTTAAACTGCCGGTCGGATTCTGTTCAAAGAATCCGTCCAGTATTTTATCGTCTTTTGCATGGTTTTAGGGGACAGTTCTGTCTGCGACTTGCGGATTCACCTGTCCCCCTTATCCATTGATTAGCACACTTTCTGCCTGAAAACCGGACATTGTGTAGACTGCTGGGCAGATTTTCTATTAAAATCTATGGGAATGGTTGCTTGTCGGATTTCAGACAGTTTTCAAATCTGCAAACCGTCTGGAATCTGACATAAAAACCCATGCCGTGTGGACTTAGCCTAATAATACACAGTAGTAGTGAACCTCTTTACAGTTTATGGTATTTGAAAATCTCAAGAAAAAGTAGCGTAAAAATTACAAAAAGTACATGTACAAAACAAAAAAGCAGAAGAATAGAGGACTTAACACCCATAAACATAAAATTAATATAATTTTATTATAATAAATTTAAAAAAATATATATCTCAAAAATTACCCTAATTACCAATTACATACATAAATTTATGTATGTAATTGGTAGTTAGGGTAATTTTTTATATATATATATTTTTTTAATTTATTTATAATAAAATTATATTAATTTTACGATTATGGGTGATAAGTCCTCTTTTCTTCTGCTTTGTTGTTTTGTATTATAATTTGAGTGACATTGCCCAGTGATTATTCTGGGAGGTGTTGGATATCCCTTAAACCTGGCCCAATGTATTATCCTGGAGTCATTTTTGTGTTAAAAAGTACATGAAGTTTGAGTTTAGAGAGACACTGGGGCATTTGTGAGCGGAGACAAGGCTTGCCGGTCTAGACGACATCTCGGCAGCCTTATTTTATTCATAAGAGTTTGTCTTGGATGAATACTCTGAAGATTTCTAGTTCTTTGTTATGATTATTTTCGTTGCTATGAACGTTGGGTACGAGTGTGTGTGAGGGCTGACCAACATGCTACAGTGGAGCAGCTCACCACCAAAATTGTCCAGGGGACTTCCAGGTGTGTTTCTAAAACAATAGTTCAGCAAACCCTACTGTATATGGGGCATTGAAGCAGACGAATTGTCACTGCACCGCTGCTGACGAAGGTTGCATCTGCAGAAAAGGCTTCTGTTTTCACAGCAGTATCGGACCTCCGCTAATTGGAGAAGAGTTGTCTAGTGACCTGCATAGAGGCAAAATTACATTCCTGTCTTGAGCATTCATGCCTCTTTTTATGCAACCCATGATTTATATGCCTTGGCAGCAGCTGTCTGGCATTGGTCACTGAATTTAAGAATACTGTGTACCAACATCCATAAGTCATAGTTTTACCCTGTATCATACTATTTATAACATAATTGCACTTTTTATTTACTCAGCCCAAGTACATGACCTTATATTTATCCACATTACAGGGGTTTCCCGTCCCATCATGTACAGTGATGGCATATGGTATAGGATGTACTATCAAAGTGAGATACCGTAGTTGCTGGTCATAACTTCTGGGTCCAGCATCTGTCTCGGGGTTAGGCCCCAAAAGTCGTGGCTGAGAATGGAGAGCCGTCTGTATACGACTACGACTCTCCAATCTTTTCTATGGAAGTTTTGAGTACAGCCGAACACACATCTCACCTGTACTCATAACTCCTGTAGAACAGAACGGAGAGTAGTAAGCAAGTACAACTGACTCGCCATTCTGAGACAAAACTTTCAGGGATCTGTTCCCAAGATAGATACTTTGATGGCATATCGTATCAATATGCCAATAAAGTACATGGTGGGAACACACCTTTAAATTTATTTTGCCACTTCTCTTCCCAAGCCTGCAACATCCCTAAATCCCTCTGTAATATTCTGTTATCCTCTTCTGTGTTGACTACCTTACAAAGCAGATATTGCAATTCTGCTCTGTTAGCCATCTATAAGGTCATTTATAAATATTATAAACAAAGGTTTGTCTTTAAAAGTACTAAGCTCCTGCAAGACTTGGAGGTGAGTGCCATCTGGACCTGGTGGCTTGTGTATAATAATGTTTTTAATGCGGTGCTTAATAGAAGGCCACAGACACCATGAAAAAGCCAAGGTAGTAAAAGATCTGGAAAGCCACCAAGTGCAGAGCACTAGTGTCTGTCATGATGCTTCAATCCATTCCAATGACTAAAGAACAGAAAAGAGGCAGGAATATCTATGTGACATGTCCTCCACTTTCCTACAGGAACCCTGGATAATAGATCAAAGCAGCCTCTACTTGCTTGTTTTCCAAGACAGGCCAAGACAATCCACCAAAACAGTTGCCGTTTCCTCTAGAAGGAGTTATGTTCCACATCTCTCTCCTTTGCTGTCCTGCTGTCCATCCTCTAGAGCAAGATCCAGGATCCTGAGTTTAATGAAAATGGTTATATAAATATTATACAGAATAGCCCTTTCATTACCACACTTGATATAGAAAATAATCCTATAAAATGAAATACTGAATAATTAGTGTAGTGTTATTAGTATTCTATTCCTCGCCATATGCATACAAAAGAATCCAGCAACAGAAGGAAAAATGTATTCCGGGCTTATTGTGTCATTTTAAAAAGCATGTGATACAGCAAGTGAGAGAAAATTATAAAGAGCTAATGCGTTTCGGCAAACTGCCTTAATTCTTAGCATCGTTTATGGCAGTTTGCCGAAACTCATTAGCTGTCTTAGCCCGCAATGGATTTAACCACCTGACGGTTGTTTCCACTCAGCGGTACGGTGAGCTGATCATCTTCGCGATTCCTCGCCATAGACCAATTAAATAAAATGTTAACTCCTTCAAATATAAAAAAGTTATGTTCATTGGCATTATGACAAGCCTTCAGTATTGTATTTCAACTTCATATCATATATTCGATAATGGTTCCTAATGGTTAAAGGTTTTTCAGTTGACTGTATCCAATAATTTTAGTTTCTAAGACATACAGTTTTTGTGAAAGATCATTATTGTATAGTTGGAAAAAAAAACATTGCCTGTCTTGCAAAATTTTTATCTTGCATAAATGAAGATAAAAATACAATATATTGTTACATCTATTTTTAAAGATGATGAAATTTGCAAAGTACCAGAAAAAAAGACTATCATTCATTCAATGGAGATTAAAAGTCTTTTGTTCATGGTGGGAACAGATCCAACCATGAATTTGTGCCTTTTTAAAACACTGTCCTTGAAGCTGGTAGAGGCAATACAACTGGAATTTCTAGCACATGAAGAGGAAAGAGTCCTAACCAATGGGTTACATGTTAGTATTCCTCCCGTTTTGGAGCTGTAGCTGTGCTGGAAAGTAAATGTGATGTCTAGAGGAAAGGTTGAATGAGATTTGGAGTTTCCACCTGTCCTGTTTCCTTTTAGACCTGCTTGCTTCTACAGTATTAGAGTAAGGCTTAAGGGAGCTAATGTAAACAGTAGAGTAATTGCTGTCTTTTGTCTGAAAGATCAGATAACACACAAGCTCCCACACTGCTGGCCACAACCTGTGTGATGACATCACTCCCTGCTATCAGATAGAACACACGGCAGGGGAGAAGGTTTGTACACACGTCAGTCACTTAGGAAACTAGAAAGCCCTCAGAAAGTAATAAAATCATTTGTAGCTCCTTAACAAAAAAAGATGAACAAAGCAATATATTTGGAAAACTTCTTCATTTCGGGCCACATGTATGAACCTGTTTAGGCCTAAAACTCACTTTTTTGCCCATAGTAACCTATGGGCAAAAGAGTGAGTTTTAGATCTAAACAGGTTCATACATGTGGCCCTTAGTGTTTCCTACATTTTGAAAGCTATTCTTTGTAGTGAGACAACCCCTTTAATGCACATAAATCATGTGCATAGGCATATAAAGTCTCTGTGTATTAATGGGCCACAGGTTCCTTATGTGCCCCCATGTGGTGGCCTTGAACGTCACATGTTGTTGAGGTATGTTAAATGCCATTTAGATTCTTGTGAAAAATTTATGGATTTTTATATATAAGACTGAAGCCATAGACACATTAGGACGCAATAGATTTATTATTATGGCACTGTACAAGATTGTATAGTGCCATTATACACTGCTGTGCATGGCCCTTGGTCTCCAAATACAAATCTGTGTCTACTATTGCTCCATATCAATCCTAGACTTGTTATCTTTCATTACTTGAGAGTTCATGATATTACACAAGTCACAACAATATATTTTAAGTTTTTAAGATTTGTTCATGAGTGTCACTGCTTATTTTATACAAAAACTTTGTTTGGCTCTGCACATCCAAAAGCATTTTTGAAAAAAATGTAAGCATAGGTGCACACTGGCAAGGCAATAACATACATCTATTCCATATGTCAGTGGCACACTAAAAACTTTTTAAAAAATGCTTACTGCTAAGGAAATATGAAAACCTGGGATTCTTAGTTCACAATTTGATCAAAAATGTTTAAGCTCACCTCAATTGCGTCAAGGGGATCCCGCACAAGGTGAGTCCTAACACTAAAATTTTTACCTCTCTTGGACCCTGTTCAGACTACATCATCTCAGGGAGTGAAAAGAACTGCTACTGAATAATCCTGCACTGTTTAAAAGAGGTAGGGGGCGTGCAACAAGCCAATGAAGCACCACTCCTCATACAGACTACAAAAACTTGGTTTGGCTCTGCACATCCAAAAGCATTTTTTGAAAAAAATGTAAGCATAGGTGCACACTGGCAAGGCAATAACATACATCCATCCAATACATCTTATTTTATACACAGTCATGAGACTGTTGCTTAAAGGGCAAGGTTCTTAGGCTTATCAGAACCTTATTGACTTCTGCCTTTTTGGAAACCAAGAGTAGACTACGAATAATTTCAGGAATACTGTACTTTTCCAACGTGGACCCAAGAATTTTTACATATTGAATATATCCTATATTGCAGCATAACTTGCTCATAAGTTCAGTAGTCTAGAAAATCTGGGTAATAACCTAGTGAACAGGACATTTAAAAACCTGCTGGACCAACAAAGCTGGACATGTATTTTTGTAAATAAAGTTTGGTGCATTAAATGTCTTAGACCACAATATAAAAATGTAAAATTAAATAGTTGTAACCTGCGGAATATAAATAATCTGTTTTCGTTGCAGGGTTCAGCTGATTCCTACACAAGTCGTCCATCGTTAGACTCCGACGTGTCACTGGAGGAGGACCGGGAGGCTGCCCGCCGCGAGGTGGAGAGGCAGGCTCAGCAACAGCTCGATAGAGCCAGGGTATGTGAATGTTGGTCAGATGTTTTCTCTCGGAATACAACCTAAAAGATTTTGTCAGGCAGTTGAAGCATTTGATAATTACTATGCTTTTTGCTTAACATGTTGGAAAAGTGCTATTATTTGTTTTCTCTGCCAATTATACTCTTATTTCTCAGACTTTCGTCTTCCAAAATTGGACAAAAAAAAAGAAATCATCTTCCCTTTTGTTATATACAAAAATTTTACGTTGGGGAATATTTAAAAAAAAAAAAAAAGAATAATGCAAAAAATGATGTACATATTAGGCATACATTTAGGACCACATGTATGAAAACTGTGTAGGTCTAAAATTCATTTTGTTGCTCATAGCAACCAATCAAAATTTCCCCCTTTTTATGATATATGCTTGGAAAAATGAAAGGGGGCGCTTGTTTGGGTTGCTAGGGGCAAAAAAGGGGGAATTTTTTTGGACCTAGCAGTTTTCATAATGGGGGCCCTTATCTCTATCCCAGGGATCTTTTTAACAGTTTTCTTTTTATTTTTTATTCTTTTAAAAAAGGGGTGATTTAAATTTTCAACAGCGCTGTACAGAGATTGTCATTATTCACATTGCATTGGAGCCTAAATTCCAGATTAACCTACCTGTATATTTTTTTGAGTTGTGGGGAAAAGGGGATTTCCCATAAAAAAAGCCACAAAACACGGGAAAATACAAACTCGTGCAGATTTTTCCTTGATTAAAAAGATACAGTAAAAAACATTTAACTTGACTATTTTTGTATAGTAAAAAAAAAAAACTTTTTTTGTTCCTTGATATTTTAAACCATGCCATTAATATCTTTATTTTATAAATGTGAATAAAAGTCCCAAAACTTGGGGTTTGTTCCCGTGGGAATAAAAATGTATGGCATCACCTAACAACCATGTCACACACTTTGACCCATTTTGAAATTTGCTTTAAACCCCCAAAATTTTAGAGCAAAAAAACCATAAAATGCGCCCCGATTTATGAAAACCCCTCTACGCGGGTTTTAAAAACAGGCGCCCTTCTCACAACAAACATTTCTGGCTCATAAAAACCCCTTTGAAATGTTATACCCGTTTTTCCCGCATAATGCGCCTAGAAGTGCCGTAGCAAAGCTATAAATCTATAGCTTCATACGGTTCTAGTGCGCCCCGCCTCCCGCATGCCCCTCCGAAATCAGGTGCATTACAAAGTGCTCTGTAATGTGCTTGATAAGTGCGTCCAGGAGGCTTTTCATAATTACATAGTTTGTCAGGCCGAAAAAAGACATACGTCCATCTAGTTCAGCCCATTTGCTAAAGTGTTAAAGTGTTGTTTCCAGAGGAAGCAAAAAACCCCCATGAGGTAGAAGCCATTGTCTCATGTTAGGGAAAATTTCCTTCCTGACCCCAATCTGGCATCGGAATAAACCCTGGATCAACAACCCCCTCCAGAATCCTGGTCACTAGAACTTGTTATATTATTACATCTAGAAATGTATCCAGACCCTTCTCCAGAATGCCGGTCACTATAACTTGTTATATTACATCTAGAAATGTATCCGCCCACTTCTCCGAATCCTGGTCACTATAACTTGTTATTTACATCTAGAAATGTATCCAGACCCTTCTCCAGAATCCTAGTCACTAGAACTTGTTATATTACATCTAGAAATGTATCCAGACCCTTCTCCGGAGTCCTGGTCAATAGAACTTGTTATATTATTACATCTAGAAATGTATCCAGACCCTCTCCAGAATCCTAGTCACTAAACTTGTTATATTATCACGCTCAGAATGCATCCAAGCCCTTTTGAACTCTGTTAGTGAATTCACCATGACAATTCTCTGGCAGAAAGTTCCACAGTCTCACTGCTCTTACAGTAAAGAATCCCTTTCTATGTTTATGTAGAAATTTTCTTTCCTCAAGACGTAGAGGATGCCCCCTTGTTCTAGATACAGTCCTGGATATAAACAGATCTTGGGAGAGATCTCTATTTTGGCCCTTAATATATTTAACATATTTATTATGTCCCCCCGAAGCCGTTTTTTCTCTAAACTAAATAACCCTAACTTTGCTAATCTTTTGGGTATTGCAGTCCACCCAGTACTTTTATTATTTTTGTTGCTCCCCTTTTTACCTGTTCAAGCTCTACAATGTCTTTCTTGTGCACTGGTGCCCAAAAACGTACACAATATTCATGTGTGGTCTAGCCAGTGACTTGTATAGTGGGAAAATTTATGTTCCCATAATGTGCATCTCTGCCCTTTTAATACAACCCATGATCCATTTAGCCTTGGCTGCTGCTGCCTGATACTGGTGCTACGTTAAGTTTACTGTCCACCAGGATTCCAAATCCTTTCCATGTCACTTTTACCCAGTGTTTTTCCTTTAACATGTAATCATGTAATGGATTTTTCCTCCCCAAAGTGCTATCCTTGCATTTATCAGTGATAAACCTCATCTGCCACTTCTCTGCCCAGGCCTCCACCTATCCAGATCCCTTTGTAATAAACATTATCCTCTATTGTGTGGATTTCTTACAGAGCTTAGTATCATCTGCAAAGATCGATATTTACTAATGCAATCTCTGTGTAAGATCATTTATGAAAATATTAAAGAGGATAGGGCCCAATACTGAGCCCCGTGGTACCCACCTAGTAACAGGGATCAATCTGAGTAGCACCATTAATTACCACCCCTTTGTTTTCTAACAGTGAGCCAGTTGCTTACCACTTGCACACGTTTTCCCCAGTCCAAGCATTCTCATTTATTACCAACCTTTTATGTGGAACAGTATCAATGCTTTAAAAAATCCAAATATATGACAAACCGGTGCCTCACCCCGATCCAGTGGAACTAACTTCCTCATAGAAGCTGATGAGATTAGTTTGACAGAACCGATCCTTCATAAAACCATGCTGGAACAGCGTTATACATTTATTTTTTAGTGGAATACTCCAGGATAGCATCTCTTAGAAAACCTTCAAACATTTTACCCACAACAGAGGTTAAGCTTACCTCTGTAATGCGAACGGGGCTGCGCCTGATGTCGGGCTGAAAATACGACAAACTTCTGGCGTAGCCTTGTTCATACATGTCCCCCTTTAAAGGGTTGTTTCACTACAAGGATTGTTTTTTATGTTAAAGATCTTGCAAAAACAAGTAACTTTGCAATATGTGTCCATTAACAGTGCCCTACCTATTCGTAGATATCCCCTCTTGTATGGGCTGCATCAGCTCCTCAGGTCACTATAGCTACAAACCTGTTTGACCTCTCCTAATAGGCTGCCAGCACTGGTTGCTATAGCTACAGACCTGGCTTCTACTGCAGCCTAGTAGAAGCCAGTAAACACGCCCCTGAATTCAAAATGAAACCAAGAAAACAGGATGAATCAATGTAGTGAGACAACCGCTTTAAGTTACCTTACAACCACATTTATGCCTTTTTACATGCCTTAGATTTTGTAAAAACAGGACACACCATCTGTCTGTTATGTTCACATCTACATTTTTCTGTACATATGTGACTCTGTGACTGGTGTTTAGTTGAAATTTACATCTTGTAGTAGGAAAACTTTAGTACTTTAGTTAAACAATATCACCAAGTGGGTTTAATCATGTATTCTATACACAATAATGCAGTTTTTAACAGTGCCAAAAATGAAATCCTTTTGGAGTAGTCCAAAAATCCGATTTTTAGTAGAGGTCTCAAAAAAGGTTTAATGCAACATGTTGAATTGCATAATTACATTGTACATAGTTTGTAAGGCTAAAGAAAAGACACATGCCCATCCAGTTCAGCCTATTGCCCAATAGTGTTTATCCAAAGAAAGGTAAAAACCCCCATGAGGTAGAAGCCAATTGTCCTCATTTAAGTTAAAAATGACTTCCCTACTCCAATATGGCAATCAGAATAAATACTTGGATCAACAACTTTCTATAGTTTGCAATAATATTACACTCTAAAAATACATCCATGCCCTTTTTAACTTTTAATGAATTCACCATGACAAGATCCTCTGGCAGAGAGTTCCACAGTCTCCCTGCACAGTCACCCCAATGCCATCTTTTCCCAAATTAATGTTTCTAATCTTTCTGGGTATTGCAGTCCACCCATTTATTTTATTATTTTCGTTGCCCGGCTTTGAACCTGTTCAAGCTCTTCAATGTCTTTCTTATGCACTGGTGCCCAAAACTGTACACAATATTCCATGTGTGGTCTGACCCTTTACAAACGGCAATCGCCCCAAAAAAGATCAAAAATAAATAAAGTATATAAATAAATAAATAAATATTTGGTATCGCCGCGTGCGTAACAACCCTCCCTATAAATCTGTCATGTTAATTAACCTGTACGGTGAATGTCGTAAAAAAAAAACCCCAAAAAACAGTCACAGAATTGCGATTTTTGTTCATCCCGCAGCACATAAAATGGAGTTAGAAGTCATCAAAATCTCATATCAACATCAAAGTGGTGCCAATTAAAACGTCAGTTCATCCCGCAAAAAAAAGTCCTTACACAGCTCTGTATACGGAAAAATTAAAAAGTTATGGCTATCAAAAGATAGTGATGCATAAATATTGTTTTACACAATAAAAACACTTTTTTTTTTTTTTTAAATTGTGCTTCCACATAAAAAACCATATAAATTGGGTATCGCCGTAATCGTCTCAACCCACAGAGTAAAACTAACCTGTCACAGATATTGCACGGTGAGCGCTATTAAAAATAAAAATAAAAAACACTGCTAGGATTGCAGTATTTTCTTCACCCTGCCTTCCAAAAAAGTGGATTTAAAAGCGATCATAAAGTCTTGTCCCCCCAAAAATGATACCAATAAAAACGTCAACTCATCCCACAAAAAACAAGCCCCTATACAACTCCGTAAACAGAAAAATAAAAAAGTTATGGCTCTCAGACTATAGCAATGCAAAAACGTGTTTTCCTTTTCGAATAAAAGTGTTTTTATTGTGTAAAAGCAGTAAAACATTAAAAAATATACAAATGTGGTATCGCTGTAATCGTATCAACCTGCTGAGTAAAACTAGCATGTCATTTATGCCGCACAGTGACCGCTGTAAAAAATAAAAATAAAAAACACTACCAGGATTGCTGTATTTTGTTCAAAATGCCTCACAAAAACCTTAATAAAAAGTGATCAAAGCATCATATGCCCCCCGTAATGGTACCAATAAAAACATCAACTCATCTTGAAAAAAACAAGCCCAAAATCAGCTCCATATCCAAAAAAATTAAAAAAAGTTATGGCTGTCAGAATAGGACAACATAAAAACGCAACTTTTTATAAACACTTCTATTGTGTAAAAGTAATAAAACATAAACTATATAAAATTTATATCATTGTAATTGTACCGACTCCCATAGTAAAGTTATCCTGTTATTTATCCCGTATGGCGAATACTGTAAAAATGAGGCCCAAAAACAATGGCGGAAAAGCGTTCCCCCCCCATTTTCATAGCCCAATGCTAAAAAAAACTACGGAACAATTGTGCGCCCAAAATGCAAAATACACCCCTAAATGAGATCCATGAGGGGTGTTGAATCCAAAATGGGGCGACTTCTGGAAGGTTTTACCTGTTCTAGTACTTTGGGGGCTTTGCAGATGCGACATGGACCCACCAAAATCTGTGCTCCAAAAGCCAAATAACACTCCCTTCCTTTTACATCCTGTTATGCGCCCAAACAGCAGTTTACACCCACATGTAGGGTATTGCCGAACTTGGAAGAAATTGTGTAACACAATTTGGGGTGCTTTTTTTACAGGAATCCTGTAATTTTTTTATTTTCAGAGCTGAACGCTAAATAAATTTGTGAAACACCTGTGGGGTCGATATACTCACTGCTTCTCTGGATATATTCCGTAAAGGGTGTCGTTTCCAATATGTGGTCTTTTTAGGGGAGTTTATTAGGTTTTGGCACCTTAGGGTGTCCGCAAACCTAAAATGGCGCCTAAATAAAATTGTAATGAAAATGAGACCCCAGAGTCCGGTAGGTGCACCTCCTATTCTGAGGCTTGTGGTTGAGCCAAATAGCGCATTAGGGCCACATATGGGATATCTCTGAAAACGTCAGAATCTGAGGAATCAATATTAAGCTGCATTTCCATGGTCACATCTACTGTGTTCCAGTGAATAATGAATAAAAATGTAAAATCTGCAAAAAAAGTGAAATTTTGAAATTTCACCTCCACTTTGCTTTAATTTTTGTGAAATATCTAAAGGGTTAACAAACTTCTTAAATGCTTTTTTAAATACTTTAAGTGGTGTAGTTTCTTAGATGGGGCCATTTATTGAGGTATCTAACATGCAGACATCTCAAAGCCACGTCAGAACTGGACTGGTCCCTAAAAAAAATCTGTTTTGCTAATTTTCTTGAAAATGTGAAAAATTACTACTATATTTCTAAGCCCCTTAATGTGGTAAAAAAGAAAAAAAAACATTTAAAAAATGATGCCAACCTACAGTAGACATATGGTAGATGCTAGTTATAAACTATTTTGAGTGGAATAACTATCTGTCTTTCACGCAGAAATTTTTGAACTTTGAAAATTGCACATTTTTGCAAATCTTCATGATATTTTGATATTTTTCACAAATAAACAAGGACTTTTTGGACCAAAATGTATTACTAACTTAAAGCACAATGTGTCACGAGAAAACAATCTCTGAATCACTTGGATAGGTAAAAGTGTCAAAAAGTTATTCTCACATAAAGTGACACATGTCAGATTTTAAAACCAGGGCTCTGTCAGGAAGGCCAAAACTGGCTCTGGCGGTAAGGGGTTAAATCAGAACATCGGTCTTGCTCCGTACTGGACTTCACATATAAGTGAGCTAAATATTTGTTCCCTCTCATCAGTGCCGCTATACTGTCAGCTGCAGGGAACTAGTATCACTGACATCCTAAAAACCTTAAAGTAGTGACAGTCACAGGGTTCTCATAATTGCTATGCCACAGTTTTTCCATAATTCTGACACAATGCTTCTATTAGTACTGTCCAAATGCCAATATAAGTAATCATATCAGTTTTCTCATTAGTACCAAAAGGTCCAATCAAACATAGCACTAATTCCCCCATGAGCAGCAGCCCCAGTGCGACTACCAGTGCATGCCACAGTACTCTCATTAATACCAGCCATAATACCCCCTTTGAATACCAGCCACATGGTCAACCCTTGTAGATCGTACTATAGTATATCCTTGCTCGCTCATCTTTCCTGCATTACATGTAAGCAACCAGATGGCATTTCTTCCTAATAACATGCCACTGTTTATTAGAAACATGTTTGTCATTTCACAACCTCACCCCTCTTCCATAGTTTTCTGTTTTATTGGAAGTAAACATTTTGGCTGGAGTTTTGTTGCACTCGTTTGTTCTTACAGTTACAGTAAAGATTAGATTTCATTAACTGGACTATTTTAAATGCAAAAAAATATATTTTCTAATATACTTACAATTTCATGGTAAGCAATGTAGTAATTTTCAGGCGTAAATGTATTGTTCTCCAAAAAAGCATTCCTGCTGGAAACCATGTCAGATATTACAATTGGATGCAATTTCCATTGAACAATAAGAGCTGTAGTTAACTGCACGATTACTGCACACTATGTAATTAGATCACTACATGATGCCTGTATTAAACTGCTATTCAGAAAAATATACTTTGCCAGAAAATTTCTACCCTGATACAACATGCTAGAAAAGTGCATTTCTGGTGACAATATAAATTATGAAAACCATAATCAAATGGTTGATACTTATTGGCATTTCTGTTGTGTTTAATTCTACAGTTTAGCCCCATTCAGACATTGTGCTGATTTTTGGAGGTACTTGAGGTTTGACTTCCATCGATAAAACATAGATAAACTCATAAAGACAGATCATCACTGTATAGTCCCAGAAAACCCCAATAATGTGGTGATTGCTCAAAAAGAGGTATAAAGATGCAAGACAGGAACGTAGTTTTGCCCTTATACAAATCACTAGTGAGGCTACTTATGGAATTTTGCATACAGTTTTGTGCGCCAGTGTATAAGACGGACATAGCTAAACTAGATGGGCCATTGGACACACTCTGCGTATATCTATCTATCTATCTATCTATATATATATATATATATATATATATATATATATATATATATATATATACACACACACACACACACTCTGTATACACATGCTATATATAATGGGCTGCAATCATGTGCAGTAGCTGTATGGTGGGCCTCCATAATCAACTGCATTGGTTGGTCCTAACAATCAATTTTACTTGTGGCCCCAGTCACCTTATTCCGACACTGCATATACAAATATTTGAAAGGACAGTACACAGATTTCTTGCATGATCTTTTTACACCTCGGCCTGTAACAAAGACAAGGGGGCATCCTCTATGTCTACAGGAAAGAAGGTTTTATCATCATTATAGATTCTTTACTGTAAGAGCAATGACACTATGGAATTCACTGCCACGTTAGGTTGTGATGGTGAATTCATTTAACAAGTTTAAGAGGGATTTAAATGCCTTTTTTGAACATTATAGTGCAGGTTATGGTAAAACAGTTCGTACTTCATCAATTCCATGATGAAATGTTGTTTTAGACATGAAACGCATCTTCCTTTCTGACTAAAATAAAAAAGATTGTTTGGAAGATCCACAAGTCCAGTGCAGTCTATTACTCGTAAGTTTGGGATAATCTAGCAACCTCGTCTATATATTTTACCATTTCTGCCCTTTGGTTCAATGAGCAGAAGATACATTACCGACAACCTGCAGTGGACAACTACCTCAACGGTTTCTAATAAACTGTTGATGCGCCTCAAAGTGTTGTGCCCAGATTAGGCACAATACTAAAAGGTTAGTATATACTGTATGTAACAGTATATACTATCAACATTTCTACATTACGTTATTATATGAGGGAGCGCTGTCTCCATTTCTCTTTTCTTTGCATACATTACTGGTTATGGGGAATAGAATTTAAGATACTGTAGAGTTATAGGTTGGACTTGATGGACCAACCTTATCTACTATGTTACTATATAGGTGGAATTGTTTTTTTTATGTATAAAATGAATTACTAATGGTATATACTTTAAGGGAGTTGTATAGTCTAATAAAATGATAGTTAATTTGGGCCCGGGGGAATAAAAAAAAAAAAGAAAAAAAAAACAACTTTTAGAGGAACGGATCCCGGGGAGCTCCAGAGTGGCAACAGTGGGGAACTGGGAGGTAAGTATAATTTTTTTTTTTTTTTTTCCCCCCACTTTAGCTCCATTTAACTGTTATTTTATTAAACTGGGCAACCACTGTTTTATATTCAGCGGTATTTATTGGGATTTATTTGAGGTTTACATGCTACAGTTTCCATGCATATAGTATCTACTGCATGTATTCAGCAATAAAAATTCCAAAATGGATATATTACACTCCATGTCAATGTGATTTTTACAATCCACTTTACGTGCTATGTAAGAAAGCTGTAAGTATTTGAGGGTGTTTTAAGATTTTTTAAATGTACACGCTTCTGCCACTGCAGATTTCACACCGATCTGTCAATTTCAATTGAATGGGGTCATCTTCATGAAAATCCACATTAAGAAAAAGCACATATTAAGAGAAGCTTTATACATTGCAAGTACTGTAGTATAGGTAAATCAAAAGCAAGAGAATAGAATTTGTCACATTCAAATGACAAAAGTCTGTGTGAATCTTATGATATGCTGCAGAAATCTTAGACCTGAAGCATACCTTGTTCTTTGTGAATATAGCCACATCTAGACAGTACGGCTTTAAAATGGGTCATTTTTGCATGTTAGTGCTGATTTATTTCAGGATTTCTCTATGGAAAAAATCCTTAACATATGACACCACCCTTACAATCCTGAATTTTCCAGCTTGATACATTGGTTCCAGGAGATCTAAATGAAATTTCTGATTGTATTTGATGTTTACAGTTAGGGAGACGTATGAATTTTGTCACCCAGACATTGCACACATTAGTAGTGTAGGATGTGTCTGAATTTATGAACCTGTTCTACTGCGGGTTATAGATATAGCTCTTTCGAGTTTCAAAACGACAACGCAGGCTCAGGTAGACCACTTGTAACTTGGTCTACCTGTTGCAGCAGAAATGTGCCCAGTTTTGCTGCCCTACAGTCATAAATGTGTAGAATCATACAGTTGTGGAGTGACATGCCTCCAGAACGCCCCCACATCCTAGGTGCAATATAAAATGCCACGGGCGCCACATAATGCACCTAATTTTGGAGTGCTCATACATCGATTGGCGTCTTTGGGCTGAAAGGACACGAGAATACTGACGCAGCCCCTTACATACATGTCGCCCTTAGGGCCACATGTATGAAAACTGTCTAGGTCTTAAACTAATTTTAGCACTTTATTCATGTATATGGCAAACAAAATCATAAACAAAATAACTCCTGTTCCCACAAGCACTAAGGACACAGCAGTGTGTTTCCCTCACTACTATCTCATGGTAGCAAATCAACACGCTGGGTGTCACCTGGTGTAGCCTCTCAGGCCCAAACTCCTATGCGTGTTGTAGAAGAGACCCTTAGTCAGCCAACTCGCTGGCTTATATAGGCCTGGAACATGGGGAGCAGTAACCCTCCCAACACTTTGACTGCTCCCAGTAAGAGCCGTCCTGGACTAAGCTGTATTCAAACTGCTAAACTAAGTGATCAACATGTGCCAACTACCTACCTACCATTGACACAGAATAAAGTGACGGCTCCTACCTCACCGAGACCAGGTTTCTCGGTGATTTGTATCAGCCCTCACCATGTATATGTGAGAACTCTGGTGCAAGGTTTACTCCGTTCACCACCTTACCTGTCAGGGCCTTATAATATATAGTATTCAAAGTTATTCTTGATCACATGCATCTTCCAGTGTGTCAAGGGTGGTCCCGCAGCCCTGGCGTGGCTTATACCATCACTTGTGGTGGTCCAGCAGATCCACTATCGCTGTCCGTAACAGTTAGCTCCGGCCATGGATTCCGCCAAGGTGCCTCTGCTCAGTATTGCAGACCTCACGTCCATCATTGCCCGGCAGTCTCAGCAGATTTCGCAACAGGCACAGCAGTTGGATCAGTTGTCTGACATGGCACGACAGCTCCTCACGTCTCAGCAGCATCCGTCACCTCCGCCTGTGGTTCCTTCTACGCTCCCCGTTCCGTTGGCTACGATTGGCCCCAAGCTTCAACTTCCTCTACCATCTAAGTTTGACGGGGACCCAACGCTTTGCAGGGGTTTCATCACCCAGTGCTCCATGCACGTCGAGCTGATGGCTGATCAGTTTCCCACAGAGAGAGCAAAAGTGGCATTCATGATGAGCCTACTTTCCGGGAAGGCCCTGGCTTGGGCAACACCCCTCTGGGATAGAAGCGACCCGGTGACTGCAGACCTACAGGCCTTCTTCCAGGAATTTCGTAGCATCTTCGAGGAACCAGCGCGGGCGTCTTCTGCCGAGACGGCACTCCTGAATCTTCGCCAGGGTGACTCCTCCGTGGGAAACTATACCATACAATTTCTTACTCTGGCCTCAGAGTTATCCTGGAATGACGCAGCCCTCTGCGCCACCTTTAAGAAGGGGTTATCCAGCAGGGTGAAGGATGCACTGGCCGCTAGAGACCTCCTGTCCTCTCTGAGCGAACTCATCCACCTGGCCACTCACATCGATGTTCGCTTCGCCGAGAGACAGGAGGAGCTCCGCCAGGAACGAGATAGAGAACGTCCCCACCGGCTGCCTCGACTAGCCCCAGCGGTCGGGAAATGCTCGCACCTAGGTCCCGTGGGAGAGGCGTCCCTGGGTGCTATTTCTCCCGCTCCACGTTTGACAATACCGGTACGAGTCACGACGGACGCTGGCCTCTCGTTTCAGGCCCCTGCCTTCCTGGATTCCGGGTATGCTGGGAACTTTATCCATGCCGCCTGGTTGCTCGATATTGTCTGCCACTGGTCCAGCTGGAAAAACCCCTGGTGATTTCTTCAGTTATTGGGGAACGTCTGAGTGACTCCATTCTGTACATCATCAGGCCGGTGTCCCTCCAGGTGGGGGCCCTGCACAAGGAGAAGATTGCTTTCCACGTGCTACCGAGGTCTTCGTCGGCGATCCTCTTGGGGCTTCCATGGCTGCAATGTCATGCCCCTACGCTCGACTGAAAGATTGGCGAGGTCTTGCGTTGGGGACCGGATTGCCAGAGTCACTGTCTGGTCGCATCCCGCCCAGTGCGTGCCATCCCTCTGCAATTATCTCCCAAACCTCTGCCAGGCCTGTCAGCTGAATACCAGGACTTTGTCGATGTGTTTTCAGAAAAGGAGGCTGAGACGCTGCTGCCTCATCGGCCCTATGACTGTCCTATTGACCTTCTCCCTGGGACCAGTCCTCCTTGAGGGAGGGTCTATCCGTTGTCTGTACCCGAGACTCAGGCCATGTCTACCTACATAAAAGAGAATTTGCAGAAGGGCTTTATTCGCAAATCCTCCTCCCCATCCGGCGCCGATTTCTTCTTTGTGGAGAAAAAGGATGGTTCTCTCCGCCCGTGCATCGATTACCGCGGCCTAAATAAGATTACTGTGAAGAATCGTTATCCGTTACCTCTAATTTCAGAACTCTTTGACCGGCTCCGAGGAGCCAATATTTTTTCGAAACTGGACCTGCGAGGAGCGTATAATCTCGTCAGAATCCGAGACGGCGATGAGTGGAAGACGACCTTTAACACACGTGACGGGCACTTCAAATACTTGGTAATGCCGTTTGGACTATGCAACACCCCAGCCGTCTTTCAGGAACTCGTTAATGACATCTTTAGAGACCTCCTTTAATCCTGTGTGATCGTCTACTTGGACGACATCCTTATTTTCTCTCCCGAGTCGTCTCCGCAGCAACCGGCTCTACGCCAAGTTGGAGAACTGCCTTTTTCATCGGACAAGCCTTCCATTCCTGGGTTATATCGTTTTGGATAAAGGTCTTCAGATGGAGCCAGTGAAGTTATTGGCCGTTCTTCAGTGGCCGCGACCTGTCGGGCTTCGGGCCATACAGCGCTTCTTGGGGTTCGCGAATTATAATCGGCAATTTATTCCCCATTTCTCTACATTGGTGGCGACGATTATGGCCCTCACTAAGAAGAACACCAACCCGAAACTCTGGTCACAAGCAGACGAAAAAGCATTTTCGGAGCTCAAGTCAGCTTTTGCCTCTGCACCCATCATGTTTCACCCGGATCCAGACAAACCTTTCGCTTTGGAGGTGGATGCTTCTACCGTGGGGGCAGGAGCGGTTCTCACGCAAAGAGGGGCCAAGGGCAAAACTCTCACATGTGGATTCTTCTCCAAGACCTTCTCTCCGGCAGAGAAGAATTACGCCATCGGGGACCGGGAATTGTTAGCCATCAAACTGACCCTGGAGGAATGGTGCCACCTCCTGGAAGGAGCTCGACATCCAATTGATGTTTACACAGATCATAAGAATCTCCTATATCTCCAGTCGGCCCAACACCTTAATCCTCGGCAAGCCAGGTGGTCGCTGTTTTTCTCGCGTTTTGACTTCCGGATTAACTTCCGCCCTACATAAAAAAAAAACATTAAGGCCGACGCCCTCTCCCGTGCCTCCGACACCATCGGGGAAGATCCCGGTCCTCAGCATATTATGCCCCCAGAACGTTTGGTTCATGTGGCTCCGGTGGCCCTCCAACAGATTCCTCGGAGGAAGACTTACGTGCATCCGGCTCTCCAGAGGAGGATTCTAAAATGGGGACATTGCTTCCTGGTGGCCGGGCACCCTGGCGCTCGGAAAACGTAAATCAGCTGATCGCCCGCTTCTATTGGTGGCCGACTCTTGCTAAGGACTCAAAAGAATTTGTGGAAGCCTGTACCACCTGTGCCCGGGATAAGACACCCCGTCGCAGCCCGTCTGGCCTTCTGCACCCCTTGCCCACTCCAGAGTCTCCATAGTCCCAGGTATCTATGGATTTCATCACCAACCTTCCTCCGTCCTCCAGCAATACTGCCATTTGGGTGGTTTCAGACCGTTTTTCTAAAATGGCACACTTTGTCCCGTTGCCAGGTCTTCCGTCCGCTCCTCGGCTCGCTACACTCTTCTTTGAACACATTTTCCGACTACATGGCCTCCCACGTCACATCGTCTCGAGCCACGGGGTCCAATTCGTCTCCAGGTTTTGGCGCGCCCTCTGCCCCCGGTTGCAAGTAAAATTGGACTTTTCCTCAGCTTACCACCCGCAATCCAACGGTCAGGTGGAGAGGATCAATCAAATCCTTGGCACGTATCTTCGACACTTCGTCTCGGTCCGACAAGACGTTTGGTCCGGTTTACTGCCCTGGGCCGAATTTTCTTATAACTCCCTGGAATCTGAATCTACGGGCTCTTCACCCTTCTACATTGTCTATGGGCTGCATCCCCGCCCACCTCTCCCACTGTCTTCTGCCTCCGAGGTGCCTGCGGTGGATACCCTGGTCCGGGACATGTCGGCCATCTGGGAGCAGACTCGCCAGTCCCTTTAACAAGCTACAGGCCGGATGAAGTCCCAGGCGGACAAGAAGAGGAGACCGGCCCCAACCTTTGCCCCAGGTGATAAGGTGTGGCTGTCGGCCAAGTACGTCCGGCTCAAGATTCCTAGCTATAAGCTAGGTCCATGGTTCCTGGGGCCATTTGAGGTGTTACAGCGGATCAGTCCGGTGGCTTATAAACTCCGGTTCCCTCCTACCATGCATATCCTGAATTCATTTCATGTCTCCCTGCTGAAGCCTGTCGTGCTCAATTGTTTTTCTCGGAAAGTCGCCTCCACCCCTCCTGAAGCTGAGGCCTCCAACGTGTTCACGGTGAAAGAGATTCTGGCTATGAAGTCAGAGGGAGGCGACACTTTCTCATTGATTGGGAGGTTTCAGGCTGGAGGAGAGAACTTTGGAGCTGGAGGACAACATCTTGGATCGTGACTTACTAAAGAAATTTCTTCTCTCCAGAAAGAGGGGGAGGCCTAAGGGGGTGGGGTACTGTCACGGGTGGTCCCGCAGCCGTGGGACGGGCTGCAGGCAAACACGTGTCTGGTCTGTGTCTCCCTGCTCCGGGGACGAGTGGCGCCGCGGTCCGCAGGTCGGGCCACGGCCGCACTCGCTCCCATGGGAGCCTGCACTTACCTTGCCACTTTCCTGGTCCCACGCGGCTCTCAGCTGGCTGCAGTGCGTGCTCGCGCGGCAGTTCTTTGAAATTTAAAAGGCCAGCGTGCCAGTAATTGGTTCATTGCTGGCCGCTGGTCCAATATATTGGTTCCGCCCCGGCACTTCCTTGCCAGATCTATTGTGCCCATAGCCTTTAGAGAAAGCGTTGGAAGTGCGTTCTAGTATCTTCGGTGTTCTGACCCTTTTGCTACGTTTATTGACCACGAATCTTTGCCGCCTGCCCTGACCCTCTTGTTACATTTATTAACCACAAACCTCTACCGCCTGCCCTGACCTTTCTGCCTGTCCACGACTACGCCTACGCCTGATGATTCTGTACCATGCTCACCCTTGGCTGCCACCGCAAGCAAGTCATGTCAGTGGAAGCGACCTGGTAGACTCCCGCCGCAGCAAGTCCATTCCGCTTTGCGGCGGGCTCTGATGAAAACCGGGACCTACTTAGACTCTGCTCCCTGGTGGTCCAGCGGATTCACTACCGCTGCCCATAACACAGTGTATCATGATTTGGTACTCATTAATTTGTCAGGTTAATTGTGTTCCATTGTTTCTGAATGTTTATAAGACCTCTTAATTGTCGTTTTCTTTGTAATTCCTGATGATGCAGATGACACAGATCTTTAAAATGCATTGTATTTTTCTATTTATGTTTTTTTATATTTCTTTCTCTAAAAATTAAATTGAGGCCAATGGTTATAACTATTAGTATTATTTGTTTGATCCATTAGTCCTCATCCTTTACTTTGTAACTATTCGTGTGTGTAGCGTCTACCATTTCCCTTCAGGTATATACCCTTTCCTCATTCTACCCTTACAATCCTGATATCATGTAATACTGTATCTGATCATTTAAAGAGGTTTTCTCATCATGCTGTTTCACTTAGTCACAAGCAGCTTTATACTCACTCTGCCTTTGTCAGGCTGTGGGTGGTTCTATAGCAGTGATTAGCATACTAAGCTCCCCTATTAGTAGCTGAGACATTAAAGAGATGCAAGTGCAGGAGATTTCATCTTCATTTAACAAAGCTACAAGTGCTCTGAGGAGTGAAAACAATTGCTTATCGGTAAATAAAAGCTAATCAAGTTATAGGTAAAGAGTCTACTCCACAGTGAGCGCTGCTCTTTGTCTAATCAGGATGGAAGACAGAGACACGTGTGTGCACTCAACACAGATAAAATCTCTCTTATATCATGACCAAAGTAAAATCAATACACCAATCTATTTAGAAAAATTCTTCAATTACCTGTCCGTACATATTGAAAGCTAATCATTGTAGTGAGAAAACCCCTTTAACTTCCATGATGCCAACAGACAACGTCAGAAATAATATGTGAGAAACTTTTACATATTTTGGCAGCTTAAGCCGGTTGCATTTGCTGTAAGGACCAATGTCAGTTACTGTGGAGCTCTGGATGAAGAATGCCCAGTTCAGGGAACTGCTATCAACTTTGAAGCCAAAGATTTTCTACATATCAAAGAGGTGAGCATAAAATAATTGCATTCCACATAAAGTAGCTCACATTACGTTATAATATCCCCACCACAAAACATTGATGAAGATTTTGTTCTTTATGCATTATAACTAAGTGATAATATCATGTAGAAAGTATATTGTGTACTAGAATAGTAATACATATAACAGTATTTATACAGCACCTACATATTTTGCAGCACTTTACAGTTCAGGGGGTACTTGAGAATCAAAATCAGAGATTACAGAGCAACAAACTCATCAAGTGTTCAAACAAAAGGGCACTGGTCACAAGAGCTTATAATTGACTTTAGCACATGTGTCCATATTGTTACAATAATGTGCCTCAACTTGTACGGCAAAATTGAAAAATGTACATGGTAGATGCAAATTCTTGATTTGGTGGGCAGTCCAGTACAATATACAAAGGGTCTAACAGTGAACTTTATGGCAGGAAAACATCTACTGTCCTAACACACTGTCCTACCTTATAGCTCACATTCCTCTACAAGCTATCCAGATGTAAAAAAAAAAAAACATTTTATTTATGTATTTATGAATACTACAAACATAAACGTGTGTACTCTTATAAATCCTTATATATCCTTATGTCCCTTTGGGTTTTTATTTTTAATAAAATAAGCTTTCAGACCCTCTGCTGGTTGTTCTGCTGTTAAAGGCTGAGTCCACACGGCATGTTTTTTCGTTGGATTGCGGATTTGAAAACCGTCTGAAAACTGACAAGCAACCATCTCCATAGACTTTAATAGAAAATCTGCCCAGTAGTCTACACTGAGTGGATTTTCTGCCGTCAAACCGGCAGCGTTACGAAAAATTAGGAACATGCACTTCCGCCCAGCTTTCGGACAGAAGCTGTGCTAGGGGATTGGTTGAATCCGCAAACCACAGACAGAACCATCCCCTAAAACCATTGAAAAGATGAAAAAATATCTGATTAAGAATATGACAAGTATTTTGAAACTGTCGTGTGGCCGTAGCTAAAGGGTTATTCCCATGTTATAAAGTGATAACATATTCCAAAAGGCTCATAGGAAAAGAGCTTTAGAGATTTACGGCGTGTCCCAGTCTACCAGGTAATGTACCCAGGAATGCCTATTTTGGGGGTGGAGATTTCATAAACCCTGCCCTTTTTGTCTCAGTTAGTGGGAGTCTCCCGGAACAAATGGGAGGGTTGGAAAGTATGTTAATTGTTAAGAACATCTGTATCTGGTGCTAGACCTTGTCCCGTCTACTCGCATTAATCAGTGGCTGAGTGGTCATGTGCCACTCAATGGATGTCCATTGGGAGACTCAGAACGCATAAGATGCATGTCATGTTCCTAGCGCCATGTTTTTAACTTCTTTTTGATTCTAATTGGATGAATAAACATTGACATTTTTTAACTACTTACCGAGTGCTAGACAATCTGCTATCATATGTTTTACTCTAAATCATACCTTTCTTAATGCCTGTGAAGGCCTCTGCACTTCTCAGAGCATGAAGATCCCAGCTATACTCTGTTCTAACTAAACATCCTGAGTGGATGGATTGAATGCAAGACCAAAATGAAGGCAGCCACTTCCCTGTACATACAATCCCACCCCCCCCCCACCCCCCCCACAAAAAAAGGTCAGCACCTCCCTAATTTGTAAAATAAGTGGCACAGGTGCCCGTTGACATGGCTGCACTACAAATACAAACTCAAAAATGGACAGCAGCACTCTGTATATTCTGTATGATCTACTTCAAACTGCATTTCTGCTATATGTAATAAACACGAAAATCAAAGGCTCTTAGTACACAGGGAGGTGCTGACCATTTTGGGTTTCTTTGCAATATATGGGACCTTTGATAGGAACTGTAGAAAAATAACTGTCTTTACAATCGCTTTTTTATGTCAGTTATCTCCTCAGCATCTCCAGAAACATTGCCCCACATGGATATAAGTACTAGTATGTGTTTCACCTGTACATTACATCACTTGTTGCCTCATACCTTCAGAATGAATTTTACGTTTTAAGGCTTTATTCAGGCAAACAACTGTACCAAAGGAAACCCTTTGAAACGAATATAAGGTGGGAAAGTAGATCCTTTGGACCACAGAGTTGGAACTCCACCTACCGCGGTCAGGAACGTATGGCCTTGACCTAGATACAGGGACACAGTCCGCAGTATGTGGAAAGTCCAAAAGGGCAGGGCCTAGGGGAACCACACCAGGAAGCTGCAGACGAGGACGGGGGGGACTTGGACCAGGGAACATGGCACAACCAGGAGGGACAGCGCCGGCACACAACACCACCAGGATGAACTGCACAGGAGCTTGTCGGCACTGCCAGGGAGAACAGCACAGGAATTCATCAGCACTGCCAGGGGGAACAGCACAGGAACTCGTCTGCACTGCCTGGGGGAACAGCACAGGAACTCGTCTGCACTGCCTGGGGGAACAGCACAGGAACACGTCTGCACTGCCTGGGGGAACAGCACAGGAACTCGTCTGCACAGCCTGGGGGAACAGCACAGGAACTCGTCTGCACTGCCTGGGGGAACAGCACAGGAACTCGTCTGCACTGCCTGGGGGAACAGCACAGGAACTCGTCGGCACCGCCAAGAGGAACAGCACAGGAACCCGTCAGCACCGGCAGGAGGAAAACACTGAACACACCATCGCCATAAGGGACAACACTGGAACACACCATCACTAGGAGGAACTGCATGGGAACACACCACCGCTAGGAGGAACTGCACGGGAACACACCACCGCCAGGAGGGACAATACCAGAACTCGGCACCGCCAGGAAGGAAAACACTGGAACACCGCACCGCCAGGAGGAACTGCACGAGAACACCCTACCGCCAGGAGGGACAAAACTGGAACTCAGCACTGCTAGGAGGGATAACACTGGAACTCAGCACCGCCAGGAAGGACAACACTGGAACATGGCACCGCCAAGAGGAACTGCACAGGAACAGGGCACAGAGAGCAGGAACTCCACAAGGACACAGCACAGACCGGACTAGGGGGGCTTGAGGCAGTGAAGCAGGCCTTAGTCCACCAATATGCAGGTACAGACTGTTGGTAGGAGGTGCCTTTTAAAGGAGACAGCAGGCGAGGATATGCCCCTGAACAAGCCCAGTTGGAGGAGTTAACTGTTGCAGTGCGGAACTGCAGTTGCAAAGTCCAAGCTCCAGGATTGAACACACAATTGCCTGCAGGCAGGAGGCAGAGAAATTTGCAGATCCTGACAATGAACAATAACAGATTATTCCTATATTGTTATTTTTTTTTTAAATTTTGGATAGTTCTTCAATTTTCCTATGTTTTATCAGTTGCTCCCGATTTTCATGATCTGTGCAGTAGGCCTTGTTGTTTCCTTCTAATAAATAAAGAATGCATGAATTTATACTGTTTCTGCTGCTTCCAATTTGAGGGAAGGGTGCTTTGCCCTCATCCATCAGATACTTGTACACAATATGCAGTCCCAGTCTATAAAGCTTCTGATGAACAGTGCTCTTATGACTGCAATCAGAACATCATTGGTCAAGGCTCGAGGCTTGTATTCTTTTCTTTTATTCATTTCTTTGCAATTGCTATGACTTTAGCAGACATGGCCAGACCCATTGACTGTGGAATCCACCTATGTTTGGCTTTGTAGTATATATGTAAGTGTCGTACATCTCTATTACTGACTAAGCTTATCACCCAGTAAACCCTTCCCGTTTTACCCATTTCCTAGAAATACAACAATGACTGGTGGATCGGGAGGCTAGTGAAAGAGGGTGGGGACATCGCCTTCATTCCAAGCCCTCAGAGGCTAGAGGCCATTCGACTGAAGCAGGAGCAGAAAGCGCGGTAAGGAGAAACTATGTTGCTTTTTTATCTCAGTAATATATTGTATGGTTAATGGCCAAAGTAAAGGTTTTCCTTGTATTCAGGCGATCTGGTGGTAACACTTCTGGTTTGGGAGATATGGTCTCGATCAATCGGCGGTCGCCTCCCCCATCAATAGGTAATGATTTTTTTTTCTCCTATAAAATTACTTTTTTCTCCTAAATAACTGTTTTAGTGGTTAGGGTAATAATCTGGAGGCTTTGTGTATTTTTGCCAGTTTTTGTCTACTAATTGAAAGTGTGACACATGCTTTGATCCCTCCGATAGGTAAAAATATGATAAATTGTGTGCAAAACAAAATTAGAAACTTGTATTTTTTTTTCTTTTTAAATACAACTTCTCCATTTTTTTCTTTGCACTACTCTTAACCACATTCTAGTAGGTGCCATAAAAGCCACCATTTTGTCACATCGAGCTCAATATAACTGCCAGAAGTCAGTTACAAAAAAAAATTGATATTGAAAACTGCATCAATGGAAGAGTGTCTCTGTTGTCCATAGAAAGCAGTCAGCGTTCACCTTCCCATTTCTAAACAGTATGGAATAAAATGAATGTGCATTTTGATTTCTGTTGTTCTGTAAGGGTATGTTCAGATTGCGAATTGCAGGCATATTTTGGCGCGTACTGTGCGTGCCGCTATACGCCTGAAATACGCCTGTTGTGCCAGATGAACGCGGCATGTAATCTTAGATCTGAATGAGAGCTATGAATTACCGTATTTGCAGGGCTTAATTCCAGCTATTGCAGCGCAATTATGAGCCAAATTACTGTCTGCAAATACGCCGTGTGAACATGCCCCTACATCCTAGTTGCTAGGTTGGACCATAGCAACCAATTAGATAAAACTTGACTTTCATTCTTTGGTATGTGCCACTAGTTCTCATACAATGTACACTAGGTAAAATCTAATGTTGTCCCATACTCAGCACTAGATAACTAAAAAGAGATGCTTCTTATTGGGAAAGACTAGTTCTTTAGATTAACAAATAATTTAAAGGGGTATTCCCGTTTCATAGATTTGTTTTAAACATGTAGACACAGGTAAATAAAGATTGTTACCAAATACATTGCTGTTCTGATTTTGTTTCCTTTCAAAGTTAGAGCAGTTCTTATCGCCTGCTTGTTTATAGAAGGTTTGATAGGCTGCTTACTACCTCTCTGCTCTCTAGAATCTATAGCCAGGATGGAGACATTACTGCCTTCTGTGTCTTATCAGCAGCACAAGAGCTTCATTTGTACTGACAAACGTTAACCCTTTAGAGCTCTGTAGCTTTCTGACCTGCTGTTAAAACCACTCTATTACTAATGTCCCTCTAATGAGCTTAGCTAGAAATAGTCACTGCTGTACAACTGCCCACAGCCTGAACAGGAAGTGTAAGTCTGAAGCTGGTTGTAAAGAGCAGGCTCTGAGAAACAGCCTAATAAAAAAAGCTCTTTAACGCTGCACTATACTTTATAGATGTGCATCTCATGCCCTAATTTCTTCCCTTAAAGAGGTATTCCCATTTCATTGATTAGCTTTAACATGTAGGCAAAGGTAATTAAAGATTATCACCAACTACATTGCTCTTCTGGTCGAATTATAGAGTTAGAGTAGTTCTTATCTCCTGCTTTTGTATACAAGCTTACCAGCCACCTCTGCTCTAACAACAGTGGCTGGGATGATGTCACTCCCTTCCTTTTGTTAACTGCCAGACAGTGCTTATTTATTTTACTTTACTTACAGCCCCTTTAGAGCTCTGTACCCTTTTGCACTGCTGTATAGACCCCTCCATCACCAATGTCCCTCTAACAGGCTCAGCTGGGAATAGCAGAGCTGATATGCCAATCACTGCTATAGAACCATCCACAGCCTGAACAGGAAGTGTGAGTCTGAAGCTGGTTGTTGCTCTGTGAAACAGTATGGTGAGAACACCCCTTTAAATTGAAATTCAGTGTGTCTTGTCTCTTTAATAAATTATGATAAAAATACTTCAGTAACCTTTTTTTCTCTCCAGGCATTCTGACAGTGTGCCACACATCCGCCTCTTCTTATGACAATAAGCCTATTATTTTTTTGTCACCCTGCTGTACTGAATTAGTTAGTACAATACATTGTAAGGATAAGGCTCCCTTCTTTCCAACAATATGAGCTCGCTTTCTATTATATGTTCACAGACCAGGAAATGCGTTCTTTATTAACTTGGATGCTAGCGAAAGACTCTTGCTTCATTAATTTTTCTGCTATTGCTAATACAAATCCAGAAAAGATTTTCCTAGAGGAAATTAATAAGAGGCAGCAGTGATTTTATTTCATTAAAGCGTTTTTTTCATCTCTGTTCTTTGTACTGTATTTGCATTGATACAGATTCTTGATACAAGTATTTTGCCTACGGCTAAAATATAACGTCAATTGATTACAAGTATACACTACTTCGCTATTGCGAGGCTTCAAGCAGCATGCTCTCAGATGCTAGTGGCCACAACTCTATGCACGTTTAAGGGAGGTGAGAGGCAAAGAAGTATCACGTTAGACCATTCATAACCATTTTCATCAGCGTGGTGTGCGTGCCAGATGAACTGCAAGGTTACCTGACATGGTACCGGACTTGACCTGGTACAAAAGTACTGAAACATTGAACAGTTGGACATGTACATTCTAAAGTTGAGAGATGATCTCATTTTGTTCATTTAAAAAAAAAATCAAGAAATTGAATATTCATCCTTTAATTTCACCCAAAAGCTAAATATCCCTAACTTTTTGTGAGTAGTGTATATATAAATATCATTATTATGCTGCTTGCCAGACACCAGACCTCTTAATGAATCATATCCCACTCTAGACACCGGAATTAATTGAGACTCAATCCTAACTTTTGATCTCGTACATGTTGCCTAAATTAATACATCAGATCACGGACCAGACCCCCAAATGAATCCAAGTTGAAGACCAGGCCCTTAAAGGGGTTTTCTCACTAGGCTGTTTCATTGACTCACAGGCATACAGTCTGTCTCCCCCCAGGGTGGGCCCTTTCCTACAGCATTGATTAGCATTTTCCCAACTTTTTGGGCAGGGAGTTTAGCAGTTACCCCTGACAGTGCAGGAAATTTTTCCGCAAAACAAGTTTTATAGATAAAAGCACCCTTTTTCCATCCTAACAGCATTGACCTTTTTTTACTGAAACTAATCTCATTAATCTGTTTTAGTTTGCTCAAGCTAAAGCCCTGACCGGAGTGACTTTACCCCCCTGCTCTCAGCTCATCAGAAAAACTGATAAAAGTCTCTTACCCTCAGGGGCAAAATGAAAAAATCTTTTGCCCAAATGTATTTAAAAAAGTTTTCCTTTTCCCTTCCTGTTATTTTTAAAAAGCTAATCTTTGTATGAGAAAACCCTTTAAAATTTTGGGTTCTGATTCAAGAAAAAAACCCCCAAAAAATAAAGCCTTGGCAGCAAGTCATTCCCTTTAAAATTTACTTAAACGGAATCCCTAGGCCTCTTTAGGCTGAAGGTGTCAGCAGTTCCTGCATGAAGAAGGCATTGATGTTTAGGACTAAATTCCCTTTTCCCCAAACCCCCTAAATTTTGAGCACATCGGGGAACATCATGTAACGCCCAAACCCCCAAACCCCAAACCGTTGCACCCCAAAAACTGTCCAGGACGGATGCTTTTTTTCGGGTTGTGGGAGGAAAGCCCTCCCCTAGAACATCTGCCACCTCATCAGGAGCATGCCCAGGCATTGTAGGAAGGTCACAGAGGCACATGGAGGCCACACACACCACTGAGCCTCATTTTCTTGTCTTGAGGAATTTCACTAAAATTTGGGAAATCACCCTTTAAAATTTTTGTTTTTTCCACTCTGTTTTTTGAGTATCTTTTCCCAAAAAGTATTAAACCCCCCTTAAACTTTTAAACCCCTTTTTCCATATTTCAGGCTTAAAAACATATAAAGTTTAAAAAATTTTTTAAATTTTTCCTTGCTTAGAAAAATTTCCCACTGAATTTTGGATCACCCTTGAAATTTGTTTTTCCCACTCTGTTTTTGATATCTTTCCAAAAATATTCAGCCCCCCTTAAACTTTTAAAAACCTGTTCCCCATTTTTTCAGGTTTAAAACATATAAAGGGTATAAAATTTTAAAATTTTTTTGTGAAGAATCAAAAAACAAGTTGGACCCCAATTTGAAATTTGGGAAAGAAAAGGGAAATTTGGAAATTTTTAAAATTTTTTTTAAAAAGTAAAAAAACTGAAAAGTGGGCAAATGCAAAAAAAAATTTAAAGTTAATATTTTTTAGTGCCCCCCTTTTGCTGCGATTACAGCTGCAAGGGCGCTTGGGGTATGTCTCCATCGTTTTTCACAACAAGAGACTGAAAAATTTTTGCCCAATTTTTTCCTTGGAAAACAGCTGGAGCTTAGTTTAGGTTGGATGGAGAAACGTTGTGAACAGCCCCTTTTTTAAACTCTTTTCCCCAAAATTCTCGATTGGATTCAGGTCCGGAATGTGACTTTGGGGGGCCCTTTTAATACCTGGAAAACGTTTAAATTTTTGGGAAACCCTTTCCCTTGTAGATTTTTTCTTTAAAAGTTTGGGAAACAAAGTCTTGGGTTTGGAAAAATAAATCTCCGTCCCATTTTCCCGGTCTTTTTTCAGACCTTTCCCAAAAGGTTTTTTTCCAGAATGGTCCGTATTTGGGTCCCTCTATCTTCCCCTCAATTTTAACCATCTTTCCCCGTCCCTGCGGAAGAAAAGCCCAAACCAGATTGGGTGCCACCACCATGTTTGGGCAGTGGGGATGGCGTTTTCAGGGGGGATGAGGCGTTTTGCTTTTACGCCAAACATATCGTTTTGTGTTTTTGGGCCCAAAAAATTCGTTTTTTGGGTTTTTCTGAGGAGAAGCCCCTTCTTCCACAAGGGTTTTGGGGTCCCCCCCAGGGGCTTTTGGCAAATGTTAAAAAAAGACTTTTTTTGGATACTTTTTAGGGAAAAGTTTTTTTTCTTCTTGCCACTTTCCCTAAAGGCCAGATGTGTGCATTTTATGAAATGATTTTGTCCTATGGACAGACTCCCCCCACCTAGCTTACATCCCGGCCAAAAGTTTTGAGAATGACCAAATATTAAAATTTTTACATGATCTGTTGCCCTCTGGTTTTTTTTTTGGTTTGTCAGATGTTTTTTTTCACATCCAGAAAAACAAGTGCAATCCCTAATTTTGATTTAAAAAAAGCTCTTATTGACAGTTAGAAAATGAGTTTAATGCAGCAAGTCAATATTTGCAGTGTTGAACCCTTCTTCTTCAGGACCTCTGCAATTCTCCCTGGCATGCTCTCAATCAACTTCTGGACTAAATCCTGACTGATAGCAGTCCATTCTTGCACAATTAATGCTTGCATTTTGTCACAATTTGTTGGTTTTTGTTTGTCCACCCGTCTCTTGATGATTGACCACAAGTTCTCAATGGGATTAAGATCTGGGGAGTTTCCAGGCCATGGACCCAAAATCTCTATGTTTTGTTCCCTGAGCCATTAATTATCACCTTTGCTTTATGGCAAGGTACTCCATCATGCTGGAAAAGGCATTGTTGATCACCAAACTGCTCTTGGACGGTTGGGAGAATTGCTCTTGGAGGACATTCTGGTACCATTCTTTATTCATGGATGTGTTTTTAGGCAAGACTGTTAGAGAGCAGAGCCGATTCCCTTGGCTGAGAAGCAACCCTACACATGAATGGTTTCTGGATGCTTTACAGTTGGCATGAGACAAGACTGGTGGATCGCTCACCTTGTCTTCTCCGAACAAGCTGTTTTCCAGATGTTCCAAACATTCGGAAAGGGGACTCATCAGAGAAGATGACTTTAACCCAGTCCTCAGCAGTCCACTCCCTGTACCTTTGGCAGAATATCAGTCTGTCCCTGATGTTTTTTCTGGAGAGAAGTGGCTTCTTTGCTGCCCTCCTTGACACCAGGCCTTGCTCCATGAGTCTCCGCCTCACAGTGCGTGCAGATGCACTCACACCTGCCTGCTGCCATTCCTGAGCAAGCTCTGCACTGCTGGTAGCCCGATTCCGAAGCTGAAACACTTTTAAGAGACGGTCCTGGCACTTGAATGGTCTTCTTCTTGGGCGCCCTGGAGCCTTTTTGGCAACAATGAACCTCTCACCTTGAATTCCTTGATGATGCGATAGATTGTTGACTGAGGTGCAATCTTTCTAGCTGCGATACTCTTCCCTGTTAGGCCAGTTTTGTGCAGTGCAATGATGACTGCACGGGTTTCTTTAGAGATAACCATGGTTAACAGAAGAGAAACAATGATGCCAAGCACTAGCCTCCTTTTAAAGTGTCCAGTGGTGTGATTCTTACTTAATCATGACAGATTGATCTCCAGCCCTGTCCTCATCAACACTCACACCTATGTTAATGGAGCAATCACTGAACCGATGTTAGTTGGTCCTTTTAAGGCAGGACTGCAATGAAGTTGAAATGTGTTTTGGGGGAAAAAGTTCATTTTCTAGGCAACTATTGACTTTGCAATTAATTGCTGTTAAGCTGATCACTCTTTATAACATTCTGGAGTATATGCAAATTGCCATTATAAAACCTGATGCAGAAGACTTTGTAAAAATTAACATTTGTATCATTCTCAACTTTTGGCTATGACTGTAGATCTCTGCAGTTCATCCAGAGTGATCATGGGCCTCTTGGCTGCATCTCTGATCAGTCTTCTCCTTGTTTGAGATGAAAGTTTAGAGGGACGGCCAGGTCTTGGTAGATTTGCAGTGGTCTGATACTCCTTCCATTTCAATATGATCGATTGCACAGTGCTCCTTGGGATATTTACAGTTTGGGTAATATTTTTGTATCCAAATCCAGCTTTAAACTTCTCCCCAACAGTGTCACGGACCTGCCTGGTGTGTTCCTTGGTCTTCATGGTGCTCTCTGCGCTTTAAACAGAATCCTGAGACTATCACAGAGTAGGTGCATTTATACGGAGACCTGATTACACACAGATGGATTATATTTATCATCATCAGTCATTTACGACAACATTGGTTCAAACAGAGATCCTCAATGAACTTCTGGAGTGAGTTTGCTGCACTGAAAGTAAAGGGGCCGAATAATATTGCACGCCACACCTTTCTGTTTTGTTTTTTTTCTACAAAAGTTTAAAATATCCAATAAATTTTGTTCCACTTCACAATTGTGCCCCACTTTTTGATGATTCTTCACAAAAAAATGTACATTTTATATCTTTATGTTTGAAGCCTGAAATGTGCCAAAAGGTTGAGAAGTTCAAGGTGGCCGAATACTTTCGCAAGGCAATGTGTGTGTGTGTGTGTATGTATATATATATATATATATAAATATATATATATATATAAGCAACTAGAGAAGCCTGGGCCCCATAGCAAACTTTTGGATGCGGCCTCCACTCCCCCCCCCCCTTTTCCCCGCCCCCCCAACCACGAACATTTACTGGGACATGCAGTTACTAGATAATACAAGGGGCAAATACCTCACCATACAGATCACCGTCACACTGTTACCAAACATACCCTGTTATACCAAAACCAACATTACCAATAATGTGAATACATAAGGACCACAGAACACCATCACAAATTACACATAGTGACTAAATAATACCCCTATACTATTACTGAATAAAGATCAGTATACAAAGACCAATATTACTGCCATATAGTAACTGAATAATATCCCTACACTATTACTGATCAGTATACAAATACCAATAGTACCGCCATATCGTGACCATATAGTGGTAGGTACCACTTAGGATCCTCACTTTTCCAGCACCTCACTTCCTGCTCCCCATCTCTATACAAACTACCCAGAGGTGGCAGAGTGGGTATAGGCCATAGCTTAGAGGCCCAGTCTCCTAGAGGGGAGGAACAGAGGATTCACCCCCTGGAGATTGTGTTACAACTATGGCCTGTGCCCCTCAGAATCAAATTGCCAGGTAGGTAGACCCAATTAAATAGGTTGGTATGCTCTAGTTAGGAAGGTTGGTAGGCTCCAGGTAGGTAGAAGGCAGTACATAGGCCTCAGGTAGGTAGCTTGGTCCTAGGTAGGTAGGAAGTAGTTAGGCAGGTCTCAGTTAGATAGGTAGGCTACAGATAGATGAGTAGATTGGTTGTAAGTAGGCAGCAGTTAAGCCCCAGTTAGGTAGGCAGCCTTAAAAGGGGCCTGTCCAAAAATAGATAATTGTGCCCCTCTTAGTGAGGACACCAAGCTATGTCAGACCTGTTTTTTCCAGCACTGTGTCCCTTATTCTTAAAAAAAGCTGGAGTTTTGAGCTTTACCCCCCAAATCATTTCATGAGTCAAATCCCAAAAAAACCAAAAAATTTGGGGGAAAAAAGGTGGAAAAATTTTAATATTTTTTTTTAAAAGGGGCAAAAAATTTGGCATTTCTCTTTAGGGGGCCCCCATGCCCCCAACCAATTTCAGGGGGGCAATTAGGCGGGAAACCTAACCATACTATAGGTCCACTTTAAAAAATAGTTAAAACAATTAAAAAGGCCCAAAAGCAGACTTTACAAAAAATTAAATTTAAATAACTAAAATCAATAAAGACAGGATCGGGTATTACCTAGACTCCAATATAACATTATGCAGTCATAAGACCCCATATACGGCTTTCAGGGATTTAGGGGACATTAGGCCCATCTCAGCTCCTTCGGGCCCCATTATAACAGAGGTGCAGGGCGTTAAGGGCCCATAAAGCAGGAGGCCCTACTGCTTAAAGGAGCCCAATTTTAAACCCGGAGTTTGTGGAGATACGGCCCCATCATTAAATGCCAGGTAAAGGTGACAAAATATTTTATTTACTTCGTGGGTTTAGGCCAGAGGTTGGTCAGTACCATGTCTAGGGTGGCCTAGGAGGTAGGAGTAAGGGCGCCTTCAGGTTGGGCTGGGTGTAGGTTAAGACCCTGTAGTAGATTTCCCCCTTTGGGTGGCCCTTAAGGGAACGCACAAGCTAGTTGTGCCCTGCTGTTTCCAGTGCTGTGTCCATTATTCTGTAAGATGCTGTAGTTTTCGAGTATTTAATGCTCAAATCTGCAGTTTTAAGCCAGAAAAGAGTCAAACAAAGAGTCAGTATTTTTCAAACCCCGCCCACCTGAGGCTAGCCCTGCCCACCTCAACTGAAAAAACCAATTTCTTTTTAATAGGTAGAAAACTGTAAATAAAATGACAGGTGGGTAGGGCTAGCCTTTGCTGGGCGGGGCTAACACCTGCTCATGAATAAGATTTGAGCATTAAATTATTCACATGTTTCTACCTATTCAAAGTATTGGGTTTATCAGTTGAGGTGGGCAGGGCTAGCCTCAGGTGGGCGGGGTTTGAAAAAAACTGATTCTTTGTTTGACTCTTTTCTGGCTGAAAACTGCAGATTTGAGCATTAAATATTCGAAAACTCCAGCATCTTACAGAATAAGGGACACAGCGCTGGAAACAGTATGTCTGACACTGGCTTGTGTTGTCCTCAGCAAAGAGGGTATAATCTATGTGACAGCTTTCCTTTAAGGCCTAGCAGGCAGATTAACAGAGCAGAGCACAGGCGGCTCCTCTCTGCTAACACCAGGCAGTCCTGCTTCTGAATGCTCGGGCCGGAGGTAGAAAGCACAGGGCCCCGCAGATCCGCATCCAACGGCAGTGAACTGGTATGTACATTGCCGGCGGGGCAGGGGGAGAAAACCCACGGGTAGTAGCCCCTAAGAGCGCTGGGCCCCGTGGCAGCTCCCTAGTCTGCTACCCTGGTAGTTCGCCCTGTGTGTTTTATTGTGTATATATATATTTATATATTTTTTATTTTTATTATATAAATTTAATATTTTTAACATCTAATACTATTTGAGTAAGCTAATAAGTTCTGACATTTCTTCTGGTCTTCTCCCAATTTTAAATTATGCCCCCTTGGTGTTTTATAGAAATGTGCATATTAATTATTTATAGTCACCTAACATTTTCCTGAAATTGCTTTCATTGTCAATCAGTTTCATTGGACTTTACTGAAAGAGCTTGTGTAGTTTTATTCAGAAAACGTTTTCTTCATCAATGTATTATCTTGCTCTATATTCATATTCATTTGTTAAAGGTGGTCACCATCCTATCCTTTATATACTTGTTTTATACAACCTGCCAAAATATGTAAAGACAAGTACCTAACCTGCAGTCTCCTTTACATGGCTACATTAAAGTCCCGTACAAGCTACAAGTTGTAAAGAGCCATATTACAGCAAAACAGAAGTTTGTAAGTCTAGACTTGTGCCTCCATATTTACATACATGCATACAGAGTTTTATTTTCTGTTGGAGGAATATGGAAATTTCAGCATGTTCCTTTGGATGATGTAGTACAAAGAGACTGTCATGCAGAACCATTGCTTCTATTTAGAAATATATCCATAATCTGGTACTATATGGAGATACCATACAAAGGCCTATTGCCTAGAGCTTCTTAAGGGCTGTTCACACGGCTTATTGCAGGGATGGATTTCAGCCGTATTGCGCGCCGTACTGCACTGCAATACGGCTGGAATCCGTCCCATGCACATTATCCCAGCAGGATACGTGCCGTGGATAATGTATGTCTATGGGGCCAGGTAGCTGCGCCCCTGCCCCGCCCCTTATTCAAGCTGTAATTGCGGCCGAAATCCGTCCCGCAATTACGGCTTGAATAAGCCGTGTGAACCGGCCCTTAGGATGAGACCGTACGGACTTAGGGCCACATGTATGAAAACTGTCTAGGTTTAAAATTCTCTTTGTTGCCCATAACAGCCAATCAGAGCACCCCTTTCATTTTTCCAGAGCACTATATGAAATGAAAGGGGCGCTTTGATTTGTTGCTACGGGTCACAAAGAGTTTTAGACCAAGACAGTTTTCAAACATGTGGCCCTTAGTGTGCTCTTTCTACGCCAGTAAATGTGAATTTTCCTAGCAGATCTAACTGGTGTTCTTATCTTACATACAACATCTAAATACACCCAATAACTTCTCTTTGTTTGGTCTTATATATTCCATAAACTAGAGAAAAACCCTTTTATTCAAGTTTACTTATAAGGCTATGTTTGTCGGTCCAGCAGTGTTGGAGAGGGTTGACTTTCAGTAGTCTCTTCAAAAAAATAACTTTATTTTACCTTTGTAAGTCTGCACTGTAACTAACATTCTCAATGTGAATGTTTGTTTCCCCAATAAGCCAAACAGAAGCAAAAACAGGTGAGTTTTCTTTATGAAGATGGCATGTCGAACTAGAGCAATAAATAACTGAATCCACTGACATATCCTTAAAGGGGTTTGGCCACAATCTCATTTCATACCTCCTGCATCCAGCTCTTCAGCTCTGTGTGCTCAGAAGGGGGTGTGTGTGATTTGTTTGAATTGCATATCATGTGACCCAGCAGGATGACATCACCATTCCTTTCCTCTCTCTAGTCAAAGAAAGGTCTGTTTATGTAAAGAGCTGTGAGTAGTTACAATGTAGCTCAGAGGTAAAACTTTTGCCTCCAGGCAGAAGGGTCCTCGGTTCATATCCCTGCAGGAACCAAACCTGTGGATTTTTTTTCTCTTTATCAATGCACAAACCTCTTTGAAGTTTCTTGTTTTATTTATTTGCACTGTTTGACTAATTACTAATGAGTACAGAGGACAGGAGTAGAATGACAGCACCCGGGGTTTGAACACTCAGTAGCTGCCTGAGAGGAGAAGTGATGTCTGAGCATGTCTGGCCAGGACTGAGGAGCTCTCAGCCCTGGTCGTATCCCCTGGAGACGAGCTGTAAACAATAGATCACTAAAGGAGCAGCTAAGACATAAACGGTGCAGAATTTTTAATAATGATGAATGGTGAAAATGTTTATTATTTAATTTACAAACTTCCCACATCAATTTTACTTCGTGGCAAAACCCCTTTAAAGCATCCAGAGTTAATGTATGTAGACACTTAGGTATGTAAAAGGTTAAAGCGATTGAGAGTATCCAGAGTTAATATATGGAGACACTCTGGTATGTGAGACATTAAAGTCATTAGAAGTATCCAGAGTTAATGTATGGAGATGCTCTGAATTGTAAGATATTAAAGTCATTGGGAGTATCCAGAGCTAATGCATGGAGACACTTTGGTATGTAAAAGGTTTCAGCTTTTGTATTCAGAGTTAATGTATGGAGACACTTGGTATATAAGAGGTTAAAGCTGATTCACATTAAGCTTCAGCTCCAGATTGTCAGCGTAGTATTGCCCACTGTGTGCTGGCACCTTATGACATTATCTCGAAAGCCAGAAGCTCAGCGGTAAACTAATTTCTGTTGTTCTGAAAACATTGCAGCTCTTTTTTAGCCCTAGTACAGAATGGTTAGATGTGATCTCTATCTAGAAAAGTTAACTTCTTCTATCACATGTATAGACTAATCATTACCACTATAACCAATGCAAGGCTATATGTACATGGAGCAGAAATATACACTTTTTACATCATTACATAAGAAGGAGCAGATACATTTTTTAGAGTATCTAGTAAAAAAAAAAATTAAAAAAAATACATTTAAGTTCCCTTTTGCTTCCATTTTTATTTTGGATCAAAAGATCCATTGTCATTTCTATTTATGCCTTATCATAATAAAGGATGAGTGGAAACAAGCAGGAAATTTTGAGAGCTCCAATCCCTGCTGTTAACACTTTAGACGCTAAGGCGATCGCAGCCACTGCCTGTAAATGAATAAGAAACGACGCTTCGCACTGTTCCTTTCTCCAATCGGCCCCTCCTGCGCAATTACGTAATCTTGAGGTTACAATCGTTTCCCATGGAGGACCACAATAGTACTACCATATATAGGAAAAACAATTGTGCTCCATAGTGGTCAAGTAAAAAAAAAAGTTTAAAAAAAAATATTCAATTCACCCCCCTTTTGCCATTTTTCAAATAAAAAAATGGCAAAGTTCCACATAATTGGTATTGCTACATTTGTAAAAGTCCAATCTGTTAAAATATAATATAATTTATCCCATACGCTAAATACCGTAGGAGAAAAAAAAAATCCAAAATTGAGTTTTTGGCCATTTCATATTCCCCAAAAAATTGGAATAAAAAGTCATCAAAAAGTCGCATGTATGTCAAAACGGCAGCAGTAAAAAGTACACTTCAGCCCACAAAAAATGAGCCTTCGGTCAGTTGCATAGACTAAAAAAACGAAAATGTTATTTGTTACAGAAAATGGCAAAAATTTTAAACATATACCACAGTACAGTCAGGGGCATTCATTCAGTGAATTTATGTGATCTGACAATGTGACTCATGTGTTGCTTGCATCCAATCTCAGTTTAATATATGTTTTGGGATTTGTGGAGTCATAAATAGTGCATGTGTGCAAGTGAAAATACATTTAGACTCGACTAGTCCTTGTCAATAGGAAAGTAGTGGAAATGGAATTGAGTTAAAACATAGTTACACATAAAAGAAAGGAAACGGTCTCATTATATCTGCAGGCACTTTCATAATCACTAAGGCTATGTTCACACGGGGTAATTTCGGCAGCATTTTGCGTCGTATTTGCGCTCTAATACGAGCGAGATGCTGCCCGAAATTACGGTAATCCACAGTTCTCATAGAGAACTATAGATTACGCCTCCTCTCCCCAGGCCACAATACGATCCTATTGTACGCGCGGGGGGATAAGTGACATGTCAATTAATTGCTGCGAATATGCGTATAAGCTCGAATTCCGAACTCCCGGCGTAATTGCGGGGCGTACTGTATGCACTTCAATTAAGCCACGTGAACATAGCCTAAAAATTATATTCTCTACAAAGATAGTGTGGGAAAAAAACAAAAAAATTGTTGTGCACGCTGTGGTTGGATTGATATAAGTAGAATAACTATGATCTCTACTACTTGTTAAAGAGAACCTGTGGCCGTTCCTGACATGTCTGTTTTTAGTCAATACTAGTATTCGATGTGCAATAAGAATTCTAAAGCATTTTTCCTTAAAAAGGTTTTGCTATTATATAATATTCACCTAAAATGTACATTTAATCAAGTTTGTAAATATAATTAATTAAAAGATATGTACCATATTATGTCAGCTTTCTCGCTTCTGTTTCCTCTGTGTACTAAATGTTGTGAGGGGTTCCGACCAGCACTGATCTTCTGCCTTGCTGGCCGTGGTTGCTCAGTTGTATCTTCACAGCACTTAATAAATGTGTCCCATTATGTGATATAAATGGTCCCGATGTGAGCCAAAATATACGCCAAAAAGTAAGGCAGCTAAATGAAGTTGTGGCAGAACTGTTTTAAAAGGGTTTTCTCACCACATTTATTAGAATGTAGGCAAAGGTAAATAGAGAGTATTACCAAATACATTGCTGTTCTGATTATGCTATGTTTAGGAGAAAGAGGAATTTTTTTTATCTCCTGCTTGTGTACACAAGTTTCTATTAGTTACAGATCATCTCTCTCTACTCTCATGGCTGCTGCTGTCCTGTCAGACACTGTGATCTTCACTCCTGTGAGTCTACCTGTAGCTTAGGTAGCTGTTGTCTATGTTACTGACTAGCTTTAAACAATTGTAGAAGCTATGTATCTTTTGTGACAGTTACAATTTACAAACCTCCTGCACTGTAACAAGGTCAACTAGGAATAGCAGTGCTGATATGCCAATCACTGCTGTAGATCCACCCACAGCCTAAACAGGAAGTGTGAATCTAAAGCTGGCTGTGGACAGGAGGCTTAGGCTATGTTCACAAGGCTTAAATTGCGGACGTAATTTCGCCCCGCAAGTACGCAGTGTGGAATCGGGGGCAGGGGAGCGGGGGAGTAAAGCAGGGGGCCGTCACTTCGCTAGGCCATTGACTATCACTTATAGCGGCGCGTATAAGACGATAGAAAAGTGACAGCGTGAATTATCTCCCCGCCGGCGGATTGCGGGCGGGGGAGAGGAAGACGTAATCCATAGTTCTTATGAGAAACTGTGAATTAACGTAATGAATGGGCGTTTTCGGCCCGTAATTGGCGCACTTCGGCGCTTAATTACGGTCCGAATACGGGCCACACTTTTAAGCCGTTGTAGTTGAGGTTTTTTTTGTGACATGGCCTTAGTGAAACAGCATGATGAGAACACCTCTTTAAATCTCTGAGTTGGCATTCTGAGGGTATTACAATTGCAGAGGGTGGTTTCCCTATTGAGCAACCAAAAACTACAAGCTTTTGTAGCGTGTACAATGGCGTGTATTTTTGGGTTTTAACAAAAGAAAAAAAACTTGAAATTTCCCTTTGGTTTTATAAATTTTGAAAAAAATTTTTTTTTGGGCGGGGAAAAAGAGGTTTCTTTTGGGTGCCCTCAAAGAGAAAAAAGCTTAATTAACCCCTGGATGAAAATTTGCGAAAAAAAATTAGAAACCAAAAAACCAGTTTTTGTAGGCTTTTAAATGGCGTGTATTTTAGGTCCCACAAAAAGAAAAAAAACTTGAAAATTAACCTTGGGTTTATAATTTTGAAAAAAATTTTTTTTTGGCTTGAAAAAGATTTTTTTTTTTTAGTGACCCAAAGCAAAAAGCAAAACGAAAAATTTAACCCCCTGGATTAATTGGCAAAAAATTTGGGAGAAACCCAAAAAAAATACCAGCTTTTTTGCGTGTTACAATGGGTGTATTTTAGGTACACAAAAAGAGAAAAAACTTGAAATTTAAACCCTTTTCGGTTATGAATTATGTACAGGAAAAATGTTTTTTTTCCCGGTAAAAAAGGGCGGTTTCTTTTAGGGGACCAAAACAGCAGAAAAAAAGGGCTTAATTAACTCCGGATGTAAATTGTAAAAAAGATTTGAGCAAAAAAAAAAATTTCCCGTTTTGTAGCTTTGGTTACAATGGCGGTTTTTTTACGGTACACAACAAAGAAAAAAAATTTGAAATTAAACCCTTGGTTTTATAAATTAGGGTAAGGAAAAATGTCTTTTTTGGAAGGGGGAAAAAGTCATTTCCCTTTTAGAAAACAAGAGTAAAACAAGCAAAAATTAAAACCCCGGGATGAAAATTTTCGCAAAAAAATTTGGGGAAACCCAAAAAACTACCAGTTTGTAGCTTTGTTACAATGGTGTGAATTTTAAACGGTCCCAAAAACAGAGAAAAACTTGAAATTTAAACCCTTTGGGGGTTATAAATTTATATCAGGAAATATTTTTTTTTGGCGGTAAAAAAGACGATTTCTTTTAGTGACCAAACAGCAGAAAAACCTTTAAATTAAACCCCCTGGATTTTAAATTCCCGCAAAAGAATTTGAGCAACCAAAAACTCCCAGCTTTGGGGCGTGTTACAATGGCGGTATTTTACGGTATCCAACAAGAAAAAAACTTTGAAATTTAAACCTTTCGGTTATAAATTATGTTCAGGAAAAATTTTCTTTTTTGGGGTGAAAAAGAGGGTTTTCCTTTTAGGGACCTCAACAGGAAAACAACCTTAAAAAACCCCTGGATGTAAATTGCGCAAAAGAATTGGGGAAACCCCACAACTACCGGGTTTGTAGTGTTTTTAAAATGGCGTGAATTTTACGGTACCCCAAGAAGAGAAAAATTGTAATTAAACCTTTTGGGTTTTATGTTTTAAAAAATGCCCTTTTTTGGCGGTAAAAAAGAACGTTTTTTTTTGTGCCCACAAAAGCAGAACAACGTTTAAATTTAAACCCTGGATTTAAATTTGCCCCCAAAAGAATTGGAAACCCCAAAAAAACTCCCGCTTTGTGGGGTTTTAAAGGGTGTGTATTTTTGGGTTTCCACAAAGAGAAAAATTGTAAAAACTTTAGGTTATGAATTATGCAACGGGAAAAAAATGTCTTTTTTGGCGGTGAAAAGACGGTTTCTTTTGTGACCCAAAATCAGCAGAAAAAACGTTTAAAATTAACCCTGGATATAAATTTGCGCAAAAAAATTTTGAGAAACCCAAAAAACCCTCCCAGTTTTGAAGCTTTTTACTTTTGGCGTTATTTTACAGTAGACAACAAGAAAAAATTAAAAATTTAAACCTTCGGTTATGAATTATGCTACGGAAAATGATTTTTTTGGGGTGGAAAATTTAGGGGGTTCTTTTAGTGACCACAAACAGCAGAAAACCCGCTTTAATTAACCCCTGGATTTTAAATTGCGAAAAAAATTTGAGCAACCAAAAATTTCCCGCTTTTTTGGTGTTAAAATGGGTGTATTTTACGGTAAAACAAAAAGAAAAAAAATTGAATTTAAACCCTTTTCGGTTATGAATTATGTACGGGGAAAAATGTCTTTTTTTTGCTTTTGAAAAGAGGGTTTTTCTTTTATTTGACCTAAATTTGTTAGAAAAAACGCTTAATTAACCCCTGGATGTTTTTTGGAAAAGAATTGGGGAAACCCAAAAAAAATAAGTTTTGGGACCCCATGTTAAAAAGGGGTGAATTTTATGGTACAAAACAAGAGAAAAACTTGAAAATTAAACCCTTCGGTTATAAAATTATGTACGGGAAAAAATGTTTTTTTGGCGGTAAAAAAAGGAGGTTTTTTTTAGTGACCCCCAAAAGCAAAAAAACGTTTAAATTTAACCCCTGGATGAAAATTCGCAAAAGAATTGGGGCAACCAAAAAATACCAGTTTTTTAGGTGTTACAATGGTGTGTAGGGTTACGGTACCCCAACAAGAAAAAAACCCTTGTAAATTAAACCCTTTTTAGAATTATGTTAAAAGGAAAAATGTCTTTTTTGGGGGTAAAAAAGAGGGTTTTTTTTAAGGACCAAACAGCAGAACAACGCTTAATTAACCCCTGGATTTAAATTGCGCAAAAGAATTGAGCAACCAAAA